>JAOTAY010000008.1:17990166-18011607 GCA_025629805.1 Erythroxylum baracoense
GAATTTGTCACAAATGCACTCCTCATTTCTTCTCCTCTTTGATCTTTAGTTCACCCTCCAAGTTGCTCCTTCCTTCTCCTTACAAAAAAAAGTTAATTCTTGCCCTCAATTAACATCAAAAACACAAGAACAACAATGAAAAGGAAGAGAGGGAATAATAGTTTGTCATGAACTTCAACTGTAATAGATTCAGGTTTGTCTTTATATTATTAATCAATCTATAAAAGTATAAAAATTGGTATCAGAGCCTGGCATTGTTTGTTGTGTTTCTGGAATGTGGTTTTTATGTGTTTTTTGTATTGCTTTCTTCATACACCGCACACTTTTGTGATGACAGATGAACCTCATGTTTCTGTCCTTTTTTTTATTCTTATATTTTCATACATGTTTGAAATTGATTTTCTTGAGTTTTCTTTGTGTTGTTCGATGATTCAACTTGGAATGATACCATCGTCTACATGTGTTAATGGTTGTTCAAAAGAAACGAAAAGATTTGGTTCTTGAAACTAAAAGGTTGGTTATTACTGTGATTTTCTTGCACCAATATTGAAGATATGTTTCTGTGGTATGACGAAAACCTATGAAAGAACGACGTTGGGATGTTTTGTAGTATGGAGAAAACCTATTAAAGAACAAAATTAAAAAAAAACAAATGAAACGAAAAACTAGAAGTAGAGGTGTCTGGAGGAAGACGAAGAAGGCGCAACATCTGGCGCATGCATTGCACGCACCACACGCTGCACAAATGTGGCAGACGCTGGCGTGTACAGTGCACGTGCCAGATACTGCCTTATAAGTGGCAGACGCTGGCGCTAGACGAGCTTCCTAGGCCTAAAACTCATTTTTTGGGCTGATTTTTGAACCGTTGGGCCATTAAAGGATAAGTTTGGGTTATATTATACAACCTTAATTATTAAGTAATTAAATTATAGACTTTAACCCTAAGTAAAAAAATTTTAGGATGTGACATAATGGATTATTTAATTCATAATTGATTTAGTTTCTATGCATAATATAATTTTGAAAACTAGTGTCATATTATATGTTTTATTTGGTACTTTGAATATTTTATATTATGCAATGTTTGAAATTAAATCTTCCTATTATATGTTGAATGTGTTATATGACATAATGGTAATTTAAAATAGTTTGTTAGTCGCTAAAGTGACTAAACTAATTAAATTAAATTTTGTCATGTACGATAATTGTCGAATTAAATGTTTATTTCATGGAAAGCTTGTTAGTCACCAAAGTGAATGTTCATGTTGATATGATGCTATTAAAATGACAAAAAAGATGAACTGAACATTTGAGATTATTAATTATAACGTTAGGAGGTCACCCAAAGATAGACCATTGCTTATAATTAATGATGTTAAAGGGATTTTATCAACATATTTGGTTAATATGATTGTATATCCAAAGATAACATGCATATTAACTAGAATATGATTGATTGTCTATTATAGTGAACTATATTTGCATTATGATAGATTACAACTATGTATTTAAATTTCATCCAAAGGAGAATTTAAATGCATAATCAAAGTTAATTATTAGTTTGAATCCATATAGGTCTACTCAAAGAATTAATGTGTGAGCTGTATGTTGTATTTGCAGCATATTCTAATTTGTTCGCTTTAGGAAATGACTTGATCAAGTTCAATGGTCTAAACTATGCGAATTGGTCCGAACAAATCTAGTTCCAACTGGGTGTAATGGATTTGGACTTGGCCATAATTTCAGACGCAAGGCCCACAACCTTAATTAAGACTAGTTCTAAAGCTGACAAGTCTTATTATGAGGCTTGGGAATGGTCTAACAGGCTGAGTTTGAATTTGATGCAAATGACAATAGTAAAAAATGTGAAGCCATCAATGCTTAAAACGAATAATGCAAAGGAGTTCATGTTAAAGCTTAAGGAATGCTCTCAATCTGATATAGCTGACAAGTCTATAGTAGGGACTTTAATGAGTGAGCTAACGACAAAGAAGTTTGGCTAATCACAGCCCATTCATGATCATGTAACTCATATGTCAAACCTAACTACAAAGTTGAAATCGATGGGTATGGATGTGAGTGAGTCCTTTCTGGTACGGTTCATTATCAACTCACTTCTTCTAAAGTTTGGCCAATTCCAAGTGAATTATAACACTATTAAAGAAAAATGGAACCTTCAAGAAATTAAGGTTATGTTGGTTCAAGAGGAAGGGAGATTGAAGAAAATGAAGGAGCACTCCATTCATCTCACTTTTCATCTAAGAGCTAGTAACAGTAAGCACAAACCAGGAAAGAAAGGAAAAGATAAGGACAAAGTTCTCAGTAAAGTTAATGAGGGCCGAATCTATAAATATAAGAGGTGTCACTTTTACAAGAAGCCTGGTCACTTGATGAAGGATTGTCCTAAAAGAAAGGCTTGGTTCGAAAAGAAAGGTACATACTATGTCTCTGTATGTTTTGAATCAAATCTTATTGAAGTGCCTAATAATACCTGGTTCTGGTACAACTACGCATGTGTCACATGTTAAACAAAGATTCCTTTCAATACAAACCATAAACAGAACTAAAAAGTTCTTATAAATGGGGAATATAATGAAGGCACGGATAGAGGGCATTGGGACGTACAAATTGATCTTGGACACTGGGTGTTACCTGGATCTAGAAAAGTGTCTATGTTCCTGAATGTGCTAGGAATTTAGTTTCTGTTGCAAAGTTGGATGATGTAGGATTTCAATTTAAGATTGGTAAAGATGTTTTTTCATTATATAAACACAAGTAATATTATGATTTTGGTAGTTTAATTGATTGTTTATATCGTTTCAGTCTTGATGTTGATTTTGCTGAATCTTTTTTTCATATTGACCATATTATAGGAAGTAAACGTAGTGCACAAAATGAATGTTCTGCTTTTTTATAGCATAAAAGATTAGGTCATATATCCAAGGAAAGGGTATAGAGGTTAGTGAAAAATGAAATCTTTCCTCTATTGGATTTTGTTGATTGGGATATATGTGTGGATTGCATTAAAGGCAAGCAAACCAAACATATATCAAAGCATCCAGCCACAAGAGGTAATGAATTACTGGAATTAATACACACTGACATCTGTGGTCTTTCCAACGTTCCTTCTTAGGGCAGTGAAAAATATTTCATTACCTTTAATAATGACTTCTTACGATATGGTTATATTTATCTGCTACATGAAAAATCTCAGTCTGTGGACAATCTAGAGGTGTTCGTTAATGAGGTGGAAAAACAGTTAGATAGAAAAGAAAAGATAGTGAGATCTGATATAGGTGATGAATAATATGAAAAATTTGATGAAAATGGACAATGTCCCAGTCCATTTACAAAGTTTCTTACAAGTCGAGGCATATGTGCACAATACATAATGCCCAGTATATCGCAATAAAATGGTATAGTTGAAAGACAAAATCGTACTCTTATAGATATGGTTAGGAGTATATTAAGTTATAGTACTGTACCGTTATCATTGTGGATGCATGCATTTAAGACCACTGGGAATCTGCTTAATAGGATTCCTAGTAAGCAGTTCTTAAGACACCTTATGAACTGTGGACAGGAAGGAAACCTAGTTTACAACACCTTAACATTTAAGGTTGTCCGGCAGAAGTAATGTTGTATAATCCACATGAAAAGAAGCTTGATGCGAGAATCGTTAGTTATTTTTTCATCAACTATCTTGAAAAATCAAAGGGGTACAGATTTTACTGTCCTAACTATATTACGAGAATAGTTGAGTCTAGTAATGCTCGGTTCATTGAAAATGGTTAAATCAGTGGGAGTGGAGAACCGCAAAAAGTGAATATTCATGAGAATCAAGTAGAAACTACTCCAAGTCGAGTAGAAACTACTATATCAAACGTGATCCCACTGGTTGTTATTCCTCTTGTTGCATCACGGATACACAGCATACGAGAACAATAAATTAAAGTTCCAATTCCACAAATTGAACATATTAATGAAGAATCAACTAATGATGTTCAAGTTACAAATAATCAAGTGATGCCACAAGAAGTAGCATTACAAAGGTCTGTAACGTAGAGAAGACTAGTTATTTCAAGTGACTATGAAGTTTACTCATTTGAACATGAATGTGACTTGAGCATTGATAAGGATCCAGTCTCGTTCAAACAAGCCATGGAATGTAACAATTCTGAAAAATGACTCAATGTTATGAAAGAAAAGTTGAAATCAATAGATGACAACAAAGTCTGGGAATTAGTTAAATTGCTGAAAGGTGCAAAGCAAGTGGGCTGTAAATGGGTCTTTAAGACCAAACGTGACTCACAAGGCAAAATTGAAAGGTATAAAGTCAGACTTGTTACCAAAGGTTATACTCAAAAAGATATCATTGACTATAAAGAGACCTTCTCACCAGTTTCAAAGGACTCTTTAAGAATTGTTATAGCCCTGGTGGCTCATTATGATTTAGAGCTTCACCAAATGGACGTAAAGACCACCTTTTTAAATGGTGACTTGGAAGAAGAAGTGTACATGGTTCAACCAGAAGGTTTTTAAGCCACAGGAAAGGACAAGTTAATGTGTAAATTAAAGAAGTCAATATATAGACAGAAACAGGCTTCCCAACAATGGTATCTTAAGTTTAGTGATACCATTACGTCTTATGATTTTGTAGAGAACACTGTTGATCGGTGTATCTATATGAAGATTAATGGGAGCAAGTTCATTGTATTAGTCCTATATGTTGACGATATCCTTATTGCTGCGAATAATATGGTTTTGTTACATGATGTTAAGAAATTTCTTTTTAATAATTTCGAAATGAAAGATATGGGTGAGGCATCCTATGTGATCGGAATAGAACTATTCCATGATAGATCACAAGGATTGTTAAGATTGTCTCAAAAAGGTTATATCGAGAAAATATTAGAAAGATTTAAAATAGAAAAGTGTTCCGTAGTAATAGTTACAATTTAGAAAGGGGACAAATTTAGTCAAATGTAATGTTCACAAAACGATTTGGAACGTAAAGAAATGGAGTTTATTCCTTATGCGTCAGTAGATTGGAGCTTAATGTATGCTCAAACATACACTCGACCAGATATTAGTTTTGTTGTTGGAATGCTAAATCGATATCAAAGCAATCCTAAAATAGACCACTGGAAAGCTACAAAGAAAGTCCTTAGATATTTACAAAGCACCAAGGACTATATGCTCACATATAGAAAATCAACCTATCTCGAAGTGATAGGTTACTCGGATTCAAACTATGCCGATTATGTAGACCTACAAAAATCTACATTCGGTTATATGTTCCTATTAGCTGAAGGAGCAATTTCGTGGAAAAGTGGAAAGCAGTTCGTCATTGCTACTTCCACTATGGAGGCTGAATTTGTGGCGTGCTTTGAGGCTACGGTTCATAGATTGTGGTTGCGAAACTTTATCTTTGGTCTTGATATTGTCGACAGTATTGTTAGAACGTTAAGAATTTATTGTGATAATTCCGCTGCCATTTTCTTCTTTAATAATGACAAGTATTCAAAGGGTGCGAAACACATGGATTTGAAGTACTTGTCTGTGAAATAAGAAATGCAAAAATATAACGTGTCAATTGAGCATATTAGCACAGGTCTAATGATAGTGGATCTGTTCACTAAAGGCTTATCGCCCAAAACATTTATTGGCCATGTTGAATGGATGGACATTATAGATAAGTCCTTGTTAGCATAGCGTTTTGATATGTATACATACATATAATTGTCTTGCCCGAATTGTCATGACACTTGTGATTCAATTACAGTCATATTTGTTTATGCTCATTTACTTGTTTTCCATATTATGTTGTATACAATAATTGTTTCTATGAGATAACAATTACAGAATTACCCACTTAAGGTTATATGAGTTGAGTTAATTATGTAATACATGAAAGGAATCATGTGTATAACTTGTGACCGCCATGTTCCAATCATCTTAATTCACTTAAGGATGATTTGATCGATTCATGTATTATGTGCACTTAAAGTTTCTTGCTGAATCATCAAGTTGTAACATGGGCCAAGTGGGAGATTGTAAGATATTTTAGTGGCCCATGTCACTTATGTATTTGAGTCTAATAGAAAGATCCCAAGATCATAGTTATTAGGTCTCAAAGAGTTAGGCTCAAATGGGTCCAAGACCCTTTCCCTCTCTCCTTTAAACAACCCATCTTTTCAATAAAAACATATATAAATGTGTCATATGTTTCTGTAGAGAAAATATATAACAACGTTTCCAAAAGAAAGGAACGGTTTCTGAAAACACAAACAAAAAAGGCATAATTTCTGAACCATCGCAAAAACAATTCACAGTAGAAAAGGAAGAGAGGGAATAAAAGTTTGTTAAGAACTTCAACCGTAATGGATTTAGGTTTGTCTTTATATTATTAATCGATCCATAAAAGTATAACATGATTGACCTAAACAATTCAAACGCCCTAAGTGACCATCCTCTTATAATTGCCATAATTATACATAATGTAATGTTAGGTACATTATAATTAGTATGCATTACATCATATATTTCTTTGCATATAGATAGTGATTATACCATTATATCATATATTTGTTTACGTATTTATGAAAATTGTAACAGAATATGTATTATGTCATATAGAAATTCATTTTTAGTTTAAGCATAACATTAATCATGTCAATACTGTAGTGAATTATCACTTTTTGAGTTTTAAATTAAAACTATAAAAGTAAATAAGATTTGAATTTTTTATAATTAATCTTAAAGAAATTTGAATAGAATTAACAAACAACTTTTTAAACCATAAAATAAAAATAAAAAGTAGTCACTTCTCAAATTTGTCAATTATCTATTAGACCAAGTTATAAATTTCGTACAGTATCACATAAAAAAAGGTACGAAACCTAAATGTATCGTATCAAATATAACTATCGGCCAGTACCACTAATACCAATAAATAACAAAGGACTTTCATAAATATTAAAATTTGAAGAATTAAAAAAACCTAATCGTTACTTTTACCGCCTCTTGTTATCTCACATTCATATACAGTTGCCACCAGAACAAAACATAAACAACACCTCTCTTTATCTCCCTGAGTCCGACTCTCTCAAATCTCATCTCCTGTCAACCATCATTGTTCTGTCATCCATTCTACTGCTTCTCTATCGCTAGTGGGTATCATCTCCGTCATTGTTACTACTTTGTGTTGTCGTTGTTGCATCTCCATTTATCACTACTTCTTTGTCCGACATTGCTTCTCTTTGTATCGAGACCTGAGCGTTGCCTGCTTCAACTTCTTCAACTCTTCTGCTTTGTTTGTAACACGTTGTCTAGACTCCCATAGTCAAGGTTGGTGAATGACAATGGTGGAATCTTTTTTAAATGCTTGTCTCTTAGTCTTAAGTGTGGCTTTAGGTTTTTGCATGGAGAATAAGGAATAGAGAAGCTTGTAGAATGTGAATATGGCTTGATAAATTTGTTACTTGAGTTTGAAAGTTTGATAATTAAATTTTCGTGGGTGAAGGGTTACTGGGAATTTGGTTATGAAATTTGTGTTTTTTATTAATTACAAGTTTGTAATTGAAATTAATAAAAATGTCAAAGTGTAAATTGTAAAGTGCGTTAATTAGTTATTTATAAAGTAAGGATAAATCAATAATTAAAATTTAATTTTATGAATATTAAATATTTTCTTAAGATTTATATCTAAATTATGTATATTAGTGTGACTTTTTTTATTTCATTATATCTAAACTTTCATTATTAATACATTTAACTAGTTTCTTAAATCAATTAATATTACACTAAATTAAAAGGATTCATTTATAATATAAAAGTTAAAGTTTAAGGATTATTTGAGTGTGTGTCTTTGGATATCTTTATTCTTTATGGTTTATAGAGGAAAAATAGAAAGAATTATATTTAATGAAAATTAAAATCATAATATTGATAAAAAAAGTTAGGAAGTTATGAATTCATGTTTGAATTATGCAATCATATATAGTAAGTTATATTTGTAACTTTATGGTTGAATTATGTAATCACACAAAAAAATGTTATAGTTGTGACTTTATAGATGAGTTATGTAATCATGTTAAATGAGTTATACTTATAGTTGAATTATATAATTACACAAAATAGGTTATAATTGTGAGTTATGGTTGAATTATGTAACCATACAAAATATGTTATAGTTGTGAGTTTACGGTTGAATTATATAATCACACAAAATAAGTTATAATTGTGAAAGTGCAATAATCATTTATACAACTTAGTGAAGTTCACTTGCATTTCTCTATCATATGATTGTTGAGAAGAAATTGTTATATTTCTTCTTGTTATTTTAAACAACTTATTCCACATTTTTCATGTCATCAGTAGTTGTTATAATGATTCTTAGACTATTGACTTTGAATATAAGATGTATGTAAATTTTTAATGTTCAAGTTATGTGTATGATTTTAGAATCTAAGATGTGCATTTGTGTTTGTTTTGAGTTGAATGATATACATCTTTTTATAATAGTTTGTAATGAAATTATTAATTTAATTTTGACATAAGTCTTCGTTTATTTTACAAATAAATGAAGGAAAGTTCAAGTACTCTTGATAATTCAGTCACGTCAGGTTTAGGAAGATTCGATAATTCAACTTGGACTCATGTCAAATTGGTTCAGGGAATGAAGAACCATTCCATTTTTCTATCTTATAACATACATTTGAAAGGTGGGAGAATCACCTGATTAAATAAACATTTAATTGGTATCAAAGGTGATGTGGACATTTATAAGAAAGTGAGCTATAATGTGAAATGGAGAATAAAGACTTTTTTCCTGAAGAGTATTAGCATTAAAAAGATGTAAAGCAAAGATTGAATTCCAAAATTAACAGTGGAAGTTCCTTTTTTGGTGGTTAGGATGATAACGAGGATGTTGAAGGTCGTATTCTTACCCATCAAGAAGGGAATGTTTAACATAATGTAAGGAAAAGAAGAAGACATATGTTTAACTTTTTTGCACCACAAACAACTCCTAGAGCACAATTTTCTATCTATAGTACTGTACATTCTAAAGAAGTGACTCATAATATGGACATGACAATGGCTAAATGGTGGTATAATTCAGGAATAACATTTAATATTGCTCGGTCTTATTATTACCAGCCTATGGTAGATGATATTGCATCTTACGATCTAGGATATAAAGCTCCTTCAATTAATGATTACAGAGGTAAACTTTTAAGCAGTTATGTTTATAAAATAAACAGTTATTTGGATGAAAGAAGAATGACTTAAGACTACTTATGGATGTTTAATCATATGTAATGGTTGGATAAATACAAGAGAGGAGCCTATTATTAATATTTGGTTTTTTTAAAGTCTATTAATAAATTTGGCCTTATTAGAAATGTTGATACTTTGTTTTAGATATTTGATAAAGTTATGAATGAAATTGGGCCAGAAAATATTGTTTAGTTCATTACTGACAATGATTTTACATATAAAGCAGCTGGAAGAAGATTGCAAAGTAGGTATAATTCTTTTTATTGGACTCCTTATGATACACATTACATTGACCTGATATTGAAAAATACAAACGATGCTAGATATTTTCCTATCATTGATAGGACTATACAAAAAGCAAAAAAGGTGACCAAGTTCATCTATAATCTGGCATAGGTCGAAAATCTATTGAGAAAAGATTTCACCAATAATAAAATTTGTGTCATCCTGTTATTATAAGATTTGCAACTAATTCCTTATCACTTTAGTATTTTGTTCTAATAAAAAAGGAGTTGAGACATATGTTTACAAGTGATAGATGAGTTGCATCCCAACATGCTAGGTCTAATGATGGATTGAAGGTTTCTAGAATTATACTTGAAGATAATGAATTTTGGTCATAATGTCAATTTTTCATTCGAGTTTGTGAACATTTGGTGAGGGTCTTTCGTCTAACTGATAGTGATGAGAAGGAGACAATGAGTTATTTTGATGATGTCATGGAAAGGGCAAAAAAAGCAGTCAAGGTCAATCTAAAAATAGGCCTTCTTTATACACACCTTATCTTACAATGATCGATGAGAGATAAGAAAGGCAAATTTAGTCTCTGTTGTTTCCAGTTGGGACATTTTTAATCCTATTTTTTATTTTAGACCAAACTTTACAAAGAAAACTGAAGCTACTAGGAAAATGCTATTAACTATTACAATAATTGTCGCCTATGAGATGAAGTAAGATCTCCTAAGCTCACAAATAATGTTTGTAAGGATACTTCTAGTAATTTTAGGATGCGCATTGTTATTCATCAAAGAGACAAATTTAATTCAGATATATATTTTTCACTTTTATTACTTATTAGAAATAAATCATCACTTTATTTTGTTTATAATGTTACTTTTGTTGTCCTATAATTGTTTTGTTGGACTAACTTGGAAGTAGTGTTCTAAAATTGCAAAGATTTGCAATTTAAATTCTGAGTCAATATGTGAGTGTAACAAGATATGAAAGGAATTAAAGTACATTTGAGTTTATCCATTCTAAGTAAAGAAATAAATTGAAATACAAAAGATTGAATGACTTAGTCTTTTTTCGATACAATTTAAACCTCATAAAGATATGTTATTATCATTATTAAGTTGAATATATTTTTTAAATAATTTTATTTTATTTATTTACTAGGACTCTTAATAGAATGATTGGTTTTGTAGATCTAATTTGCCTTGACCATATCGATCTTTTGAAAGTTAATCTTCAAAGAGAAAGTATTGACATGACATTTGGTGCAACGAATTTAAATGATGGTAATGATGAAACTTCTCTCACTAATGAAAATTTTATGCTAAATGAAAATTAGGATCAATGTGGTTTGAGTAAATATTTGATTAAATGAAGTTTCAAGTTTTTAATTTATGATCTTGTTTTAATTTTACTTGTATTTGATGCATATGTTAAATTCTATATATGCATTATAAATATAACTTTAAATATTTTTGTTTCAAGTCTTACTTCTAATTGGTTATGTTCCTTAGCATAAACTCTTGTTGTAATACTCATAGGGTATTGAAACTTTATTATTATTTTTATTTGAAGTTTTGCAGTAATTATTATATATTATATGATGACATTGTAATATTTTAAACACTAATATTTTATATTATCCTTAGTTTATATTTATATGATGATGAAATGTTCCTCATTTATATTAATTGTAATTATTGTTTATGTGTGAAACGTGTAAAAAAAATATTAATCGAAATAATTATATTATTGTTATTCCAAATTTTTATTGTTATGATTTTTCAAAACACAATTAATGTAACATTATAAATTATATAGCACAATATATTAAAAGATTATTTTGTAATTTTAAAAAATTTAAAGACTATTTTATAATTTAAAAAATTAATTAAAATGAGATTCAATATTATCTGATACTAGGATAGTATCGTACTAAAACTAAATCCAATACTAATATCGGTACTATATTCATAACAGCAATTTGGAAGGAGAAGAATGTAATTAGCACGAGTCAAGGTTTTGTTTTCAACTTACAAAAGTAGATGGCGCTGGTTTTACTTTATTATTTCTTCGAAACTAACTTTCTACTAAGTCAATTTAGTGTCTGTTTGGATGAGCTTATATCAGTAGAGCTTCTATCAGTAGAGCTTTTTTGATAAGAGCTTTTCTAAGAAGCTAATTGACTGTTTGACTGTTATTTAAAAAAGAGCTTTTTTGAAAAAGCTTCATACAATAAACTGTTTGACAACATAAAAATAAAAAACATTTTTAATTTTAACTATATTTTATTTTGTAATAAAAATTATTTATGCATATAAATATTATTTAAAATATATTAAACAATATGTAAAACACTATATATTAATTATTATATAATTTTAAACTATATGAAACATAAATGAAAGTATATCTAACCAAATCTTTTATATGGATTATAATATAAGTAAAACTAACATCAAAAATAAATATTAAAACATATAAAAAATCAAATAATATTATATAAATTTCAAAATAAACATAAAGATGCGTTTGTGGGTATTGTGAGAATTATGTATAAAACATAAAGGTAAAAAGAACTAAAAAATATTAATTGATCTGAGAAATCTACTTGAAAAAGTATTTTTTTTAGAAGCTCCAAATTTGAGCTTATTAAAAAGCTGTATTTTAGCTGCCAAAAAAGCTGTATCTACTAAAAAAATACTTTTTCATTTTACAATTAAACACTCATTTTTCTTAAAAAAAACTTTTAAGGGAGAAAAAAGTGCTTATTCATCCTCCAAAAGCCAAACCAAATAGGCATTATATTATAAACCCTTTCATCCTTCTTAAATAATAATTTTCTAATATTTTATTCATTTATATTATATTCTATTATAAATCATTTCATTCTATTCTATTAAAAGTCTTACGTCCAATTAAAGATAACCTAAAGGCAAAGAAGTAGCTGGAAACATTTCTTCTAAGAACAAGATATTCCACTGGCTTAAGAAAGCTGTAAACGCTCCTTGTAATCCACCGGAACCTAAACTATCACCCACTACATCAGTTATAGCTCACTTAGTTCGCATACCACGTAGAGAAGATAAAACAACCATTTATTATATTAGCCCCCCTCCTAACCAACCAAACGATCCTATACGTATTCTGAAGAAAAGAAAAGTGAAGGTTTCGTAAGTATTTAATGTCCTATATGACATCTTGGAGAGTAATCAAAACTTTAAGTGCTTGCAGTGATATTGCTCCCACCTCTACCCTATCAGAAATGTCTTTACAACCGTGACAGCCACTAATTCTTGGATCATCAAGCCTTGTAAAGAATAAATATGACATGAACCTATCTCCTCATAATACTAGCTTGCTTATCTCATTCACACAAGTACTTGTTTAAACCCACTAACAAAATAACCATAGGATTATCCCTATATCCTAAAGTGCTTCCATTAGTAACATCTTGTGTTGTTCCAGGTCAACCTTTCCATCTGTTATAACATAACAAGCTCAAGTTTGATAGATGGCAAGTGCCCTTGCCAAAGTCTACAAATCAAGTTAGATTTTTAAATTCAAAAGGAACTTCAGAGAAATTCAAGGATTCACAGAGCTTGCCCCTTAATATACAAAGTGTGCATCCAATGCAAAAACATGGTAACCCGATCGTCAGTGGTGATTCAAGCAAAACTCATATGGATCCTTTTCAGACTGAGCAGCCTGGTGTAGCAAAGGTATCATCAGAAGGAACAATGTCGGGTCATCTTGCTAACCTAGAAACATTAGGGGGAAAGATTTTAGGATTTTAGATGTTTGGAATTTTAATTATTTTTAATATTTTATTAATGTCATATCAATAAGATACTTGTCACTCACGTTTCTAACAGAACTTATCACATTAACACTGTTAATTAAAAGCTAACAACCAGATATTTTGTGAAAATTTAAAAATTAGAGCATTTTATGTCACTTTTGAAATTCGAACTAATATTAAAAAATTGAGTGAAATTCTAAATTTGCTATAATTACTTGAAATTTTTATATTAATCTCTCTTTTTTAAAACAATGTTAAAGTTAATTTATTTGCCTTGTAAATTTCTTAAATTCTAACAAGATTTGAAATCTTTTTTAATATATTTATATTTAATCCCTTTTATCAATTTTTGACTTTAGGAATTTTTGTTTTTATTTACCATTTGTAAATGGCATAACTTGAAATTATATGTCAGATTAAAAAAAATGTGAATGCTTTCTCTTTTTATTCTTTATTAAGCTATATACAACTCTTCAAAAAGCCTGGAAGGTTTAGATCTTTAAAACTTCGGTTATCTTACTAAAGAAATTGTTGGATCTAGTCCTTTTAACCTAGTTCTGACAATCGTGTGACAAAATTTTTTAGAACAGAGGAAAATGAAGAAATATTCGACTCAGAGAGTTTTATTAACGTAGGGAATGCCTTTTATAGACTATAGTCATGAGTTTGTTACAACAACCTGTAACAGAAAAGGATTTGTAAAACAGACAAAGTACACGCGAATAATAAAGCAGAAAATGAGAAACCAAGGCTTGGGCCAATCTGCTAAGAGTCTGGACTTAAGAAAGAGGTCCACATAATATGCATAGGCCAGACCAGTAAAGAAAAAGGCTAAAATAGTGATCCATTCCAGTCCAAAATTATTAGGTCTCGTCGTTAGGGTCAGAAGGAGTCTCCTCCTGTGACTCCTTCTGAGACATCCCGCTGCAAGTTGGACGGTATACGTTGTGTATAACGCCTAACTTGTGAAGCAAGGTATGGAAAGGGTGTTGTGAGAGCGCTTTGGTGAAGATGTTGGCGAGTTGATCAGTGGAGGACACGGAAAGAAGATGAACGATGCTAGATTAACCCTCTCGCGTTTAATGTGCTTCGTACGTTCGTGGAAAATAGGGTTCTCGACGATGTAGATTGCAGATCTATTGTCACAGTAGAGGTAAGCCAGGCTTGGGTGATTGACCTTAAGGCCGCGGAGGAAGAAGGAGATCCAATGGAGTTCACAGATGGTCGTGGCTAGAGCGCAGTACTCAGCTTCGACAGAACTACGGGAGACAGTTGCCTATTTTGGATTTCCACTAGATCAAGGAATCTCCAAGAAAAACACAGTAGCCAGTCAGAGATTTGCAGGAGTCCGAACAGCTACCCTAGTCGGAGTCAGAGAAAGCTCAGAGCTTTAGAGAGGAATCACCATGAAACAAAAGCCCTTGTCCTGGCGAACCCTTGAGGTAGCGAAGAATTCGATGAGCAGCTTGCATGTGGGAGACCATCAGCTGGGACATGAACTGTGAGAGCTGCTGGACAGCGAAGCAGATGTCAGGTCGCGTTGTGGTCAGGTAAAGTAATTTTCTAATTAGAAATCTGTAACTGGTGGCGTCTGGAAGAAGTTGGCCCACTATAGATAATCTAAGATTTATGGCCATGGGTGTTGAAATAGGTTTGGAGTGGAGGAAACCAGTCTCTTGAAGCAAATCAAGAGTATGCAGAGGTTTATCTCAGATGAAGATTATGCGAGTTCGAGGCCCAGAAAGTATGTGGCAAAGCCGAGGTCCTTGATTTTGAAGGCAAAGTCCAGAAATTATTTGGTGGATTGGATGAGTGGGAGAGAGTTACTGGATAATAGGACATCATCCACATAGACCAGGAGAATGATGAAGTTATCATGATGCTTCTTCGTGAACAAGGAGTGGTCAGAATGGGATTGGAGGAAACCATTAGAGAGCAAAGCGACGGTGAGTTTGAAGTGTCATTAGCGACACTGTTTCAATCCATAGAGGCTTTTCCGAAGGTGGCAGACCATATCAGGGTGAGGTAACTCCAGACCATCAGGTGGTGTCATGTAAACTTCCTCATTTAAATCTCCATGTAAAAATGCGTTGTTTATATCTAACTAATGTAGATACAATTTTTTTGAAGTAACAAGGGCAAGGAGGACTCAGATTGTTGTTAGCTTGACCACTGGGGAGAAGGTCTCAGTGTAATCAAGACCTTCTTGCTGAGTAAAACCCTTCGTAACCACTCTGCTTTTGCAACATTAAAGGGTCCTGTTTGCATTAAATTTGTACTTATGGACCCATTTGGAGGCGATAGCCTTCTTCCCTGGAGGTAGAAAGGTAAGATCCCAGGTATGGTTTTCTTGTAAGGCTTTTAATTCAACATCCATTGCATCTCTCCATTTCTAGTGTTGAGTTGCCTGTTTATAGGATATAAGTTTTTTAACAGAGATTAGTTTGGCTGAGAAAATTTGGGATTGAGGGGAAAAGAGAATCTTAGGAGAGGACAGAAGATAGGGTAAATGGAGAGGTGTGAGGGAGTGTAGGACAATCATAATCTGTGAGGTAAGAAGGTAGGTGGATTGATCTAGTGGAGCGACGAAGAGGATGAGAAGGTGGTGATGGAGAGGGGGTAGAGGCTATTGAGGAAGATGGTGAAGAAGGAGGAGAACTTTGTTTAGGGGAAAGGATAGGTAAAAGGGAGGATGAGAGGTCAGTAGATGTGGGAGAGGAAAAATTAGGTAAATTAAGAGCAGGTAGATTTGCTTCAGGTGGTGTTATGAGAAAAGGGAATTGGTCTTCAAAGAAGATCACATCTCTGGACACAAAAAACTACTTAGTAAGTAGGTCGTAGAGCTTGTAGCCTTTAGAACCTGCAGCAAAACCAAGAAATACACACTTCCTTGCTCTAGCATTAAACTTGCCTCTGTTGGCTTCTTTAGTAGAAGCAAAACAGAGACAGCCAAATACTTTCAGGGATTTAAGGTCAGGATTAGTGTTAAACAAAATAGAATATAGAGTTTTATAGAATAAAAGAGGAGTAGGAACATGGTTTATTAAATAAACTACATGTAGAATGCAATCTGACCAGAATTTGGTAGGAAGGTTAGCCTGTAATTTTAGTGCTCAGGAAACAATTAAAATATGTTGGTGCTTTCTCTCCACTCTCCCATTTTTTTGTGGTCTTTTCACACAAGACGTTTCATGCAAAATTCCCTTCTCCTCATAAAAATCCTTTATTGAAAATTCAATTCCATTGTCACTTCGTATGCACTTAATTTTCTTATCAAACTGCCTTTCAACATAGGCACAAAATCCCTTCAATAGTTCTCTAGTCTCAAGTTTTTGTCGCATCATATAAACCCAGGTTAACCTACTATGTGGATCCACAACAGTTAAGAAGAATTTGTAACCAAGATGAGAAGGTGTGTGATAGGGCCCCCAGATATCAACATGAATTAGGTCGAAACAAGCAGAAGCAATAGATTTACTAGAAAGAAAGGGTAATTTTTTCTGTTTAGCAAAATGGCAAACATCACATTGTTCAACAAAGTGAAAAACTACAGAGGGATCAATTTTAAAAAGGCTTTGCAGCCATTGATTAGATAAATGACCTAGTCTCCTATGCCATAGATGTTATGGGTGTGTGGTGGTACTGCAAATAAGTTAGAAGGGGTCTGGAGTAAATGGAGAGAGGTGGTAAAGTCCATTGATTTGTCTAGCAAAACCAATTATCCTCATTGAATTGGTGTCCTGAATATGACATAAGGTAGATGTGAAAGTTAGCTGAAAAGGACTAGAAACAATGAGTTTGATGATAAAGACTAAGTTAAAAAAAATAGGTATAAATAGAACATCAATTAGAATGAGTGAGGAGATATTGACAGTGCCAACATGTGTTACTGACACAAGAGTTCCATTTGGTAATCTGACATTCAAACTGTCTATAGTTTTGCAGGTTATGAAGAGATTTAAAGAACAGACAATATGGTTGGTAGCTCCAGAATCAAGAATCCATGGGAAAGACCAAGGATCAGAAGATAACATAGGTTTGGATATACCTTATTTATGAGCAGAGACTGTATTAACCTTAGAAGTGATAATGCCTTTTCCTTTTGGATCTCCTTCTTTTTGCAACAGCTACACTAATTGGCCATACTGTTCGGCACTCAAGTTGTAAACAAAGGTGTCTTAGGAAGGCTCTCTATTTGTGGGTTGGTAATCTAACTCAGAGGAGAAAGCATCCAGGTTAGTTTCAACGTGATTGACAGTTTTGAATTTGTGTAGGTTATTGTCTCCGCTGAAATATGAATTTCTGTTGAATGTTGAGAAATTGGGTGGGAAACTATGCTTTCGGTAACACTTAGATTCAATATGGCCAATATTACCACAGAAGGTGCAAATGGGTCTTTTGGATTGTTGATTGAATTTTCTGGTATCGGTTTTGGCATAGAGAGCATGAGGTTTAATAGTGGGAGTAGACATGTTATTTTGTGAAAAAAGGTTTAGCTGTCTTTCATATTGAGCAACCATAGCAAAAACTTTTTTGATGTTAAGTAGAGGTTCCATTATCATAATGTGTGATTTCACAGTAGAGTAGGATTCATTCAAGCCTCTAAGAAATCTAATCACACAATCACCATCTTGATAGTTTTTTATAGTAGCTAAGAAATCACAAGAGTATTGAGGTTCACACTTACACCAGGGTAACAGCCTGAGGTTAAAAAACTCATCACACAGCATCTTAAAATGAGTATAGTAATCTGAAACTGAGAGTGATCCTTGTCGGAAACTGTAGATTTCTTTTTGCAAATCTGATATTCTGAATAAATCTGCCTGTGAGAATTATCTTTCCAAGTCTTTCCATGAATCTACTACAGAATCAAACCAAAACACACTCTGTGCTATTGAGTCTGTTACATATCTCAATAGCCAAGAAAGCGCCATAGTATGACACCTTTCCCAATAGATAAAAAGGGGTCATCTTTGTCAGGCATTAGAATAGTACCATCAACAAATTTGAGCTTGTTTTTGGATAACAAAGCCATCTAGATTGATCTTGCCCATGAGTGATAGTTGGTTCCTACCAAAAGGGTTAAGACTATAACTAGGGAAGGGTTTTCATTAGGATGTAGGTAGTATAGGCTTGCTGGATGATCTTCTGGTCTTAAAACATTTTGATTTTGATGTCCCTGGTTTGCAGTGATGCTGGCATATGACGGTCCAGACATGATGAAGAAATCAACGAAGATGAAGAAATCAACGAAGATGAAGAGAAGATGATGGACTAAAAAAAAGAACTAAGGATATTATAACAAAGGCAAAAGGAGCTAAAGACGTTGCTCTGATACCATGTTGAGAACAAAGGAAAATGAAGAAATATTCAGCTCAGAGAGTTTTATTAACGTAAGGAATG
This sequence comes from Erythroxylum baracoense, assembly GCA_025629805.1. Classification (NCBI taxonomy): domain Eukaryota; kingdom Viridiplantae; phylum Streptophyta; class Magnoliopsida; order Malpighiales; family Erythroxylaceae; genus Erythroxylum; species Erythroxylum baracoense. Next base: position 18,008,888 of record JAOTAY010000008.1, read on the forward strand.
CCTTTTATAGGCTATAGTCATAAGTCTATTACAACAACCTGTAACAGAAAGGGATTTGTAAAACAGATAAAGTACACGCAAATAATAAAGTAGAAAATAAGAAAAATAAGAAACCAAGGCTTAGGCCAATCTGTTAAAGGTCTGGACTTAAGAAAGAGATCCACATAATATGCATAAGCCAGACCAGTAGGGAAAAAGGCTAAAATAGTGATCCTGTCTAGTCCAAAATTATTAGGTCTCTTCGTTAGGGTCAGAAGGAGTCTCCTCCTGTGACTCCTTCTTTGACAAAAATTATCAAACTTATTTGTGAATTCTAATAACTCACCCAAATGGATTCACATTATAGCAAATAATATTAAAAGCAATATCAAAGTGTAGTTGAGAAGAGTTCTGTATAAATAAAGTAAATGTCTTAATTGCATATGTAAAGTTAGATCCAACGATAATTAGACAAATGAGTTGACTAATAAATCAGAAAAATAATAACAAAAAAATTCGAAAAAAAAGTTCAAGGAAGATTAATGAAAAAAATATTTGAGAAGTAATCTACAATTAGAAGATAATTGATATTAGTATAAAATAAGAAAAGTGTTGACTTATGATTGACACACGTCGTCCTCTAATATAAATTGTACATTTGTAATCTAATTTACAAATGGAAGAACCCTCGTAAATTTAATGGTTATGGTGATAAAAATTATGTGAAGTCAAAATCTAAAAATGATGTTATAATTTTATTAGAAAAATTTTTACTTTAAAAAAATTTAAATGTATGTGAAAGTCACTAAATACATATATGTATATATATCGTATTGCATTTCATATGATTAAAAGAGATTATTCTTAGTCATCGAAGAATTTAAAGTTTAATTAAAAAATAGTTGTTAAATAAAAATTAATTGATTTAAATTTATAAAAATTTAATAATTAATAAAAATTGATCAATCAATTAATAAATTAATCAATTTTTAACAACAATAGTTATTATGATAAATTGAATCAAAAAGTTGAAAACTGAACTGAAAAGTTGGACGATTTGAGGTTTTTACAATTGAAACGATCAAACCGATTAGAATTTTAATCACTGAGAATGGCAATTAGCAATTTCAGTTATAAATGGATCGAATTAGCTAATAAAAAGGATACAATCAAGGCCTAACTACTACTTCTTCTTGTGGGTCGGTTGGAAAAAGTTTCTATACTACTTAAGAGTAAAAATGTGTACTAGTGTACCTCTTTAGATTCTGTGTGTCAGCAGGATTTATACTGAGAAATATAGAAATTAGTTACAACTAATGGCCATGAGCTCATGACTTTATAGAAAACAATATGAACATTAATATTTCACAATACAATACGTTCTTCTCGTGAATAATTGAAAAGAATATTATTTTTTTGTTAATTCAGTAGATTTTGTACAAATATAGAGTTATGTACAATGAAGGATTACAAGTAACTCCCGGACTTTTTTAGCTCTCACCTACGAGGTGGAGGTTAAAGGAACAAAGGCCTTTGCTATACAAAAGCTCCAACAAGAACCCAGGAACTCCATCACTTCTTGCTCACAATCTGACCAAGGTTCAACACTCCATCACTCCCACAACTGCCTCAGCTAACTAGACTCATTTCACCCCAGCAAAGCAGAAACCATAGTCCAAACTTACTATTTAACCACAACAAGGTAGAAACTCCAAACCACTCAAAGGACAACACAAACATAAGTATCTAAGACATTATACCGTAGCTGCAGATTAAAACATGGTGTTTACTGATTTTGTCCTCTTGGTGCAGTGAGATCTGAAGAAATTTAGAAATGTTGGAACACCTGTCCCCTGTCCACTACTGACTGTAGACACACATGAACAAACCTATTGCATTCCTCGTGCTAGCAAACCTGTAAAGAAATACTAGTAAAATAGGCACTCAGTTAATTACCACCTCTTAGTGTTTGGGATTGATGTTCCTTAACTTGGGAGATTACTCTAAGGTACACACTCCCAATATCCTTGGCTTCATCTTTAAAGGCTCTAACATTCCTTTCAGACCAAATGTGGTAAACAACACTAGAAAGCAGGAATAGGAAAAGGTTTGAAGTGCAGGTATTGGAGGCTCTTTGAAACCAAGTGAGAAGGGACGGGAGTGAAGGCTGCCTAGGGCATTGTAAGTGGAAATGAGTGAGGCTTTAGTCCCAAACTAATTTAGAAAATGAGCATTCAAAAAACAAGTGGTCTAAGGTTTCATTAGCCGAAAGGCACAATGAACAATGGTTAGGAGTATAGAGGTAGGGAAGTTTGTCACGAGTTTGTAGTTTTTGAAGGAAGGCAAGCCTAAGGATAAATGAGCACCTAGGCCTACTACCTTTATCCCACACTAGCTTATACCATGGAACTTCCTGGATAGGAGGTCGCAAAAAGTTATAGGCAAAAGCAGTTGTGTACTGTCTTGTAGATCCAGCTAGCCATTCCAGACTATCAGGGCGGGAACTATTTGGATGATAACGAGGTACTTCAAGGTTCCTGAAAAGCTCTAAAGAAACTTCTTACCAACTCCACTCATCATGATTGATAACTTCTGAAACTCGTGCTATCATTGGAAGTTTCGAATCATTTATCTCCCTCGTTGAAGAAAAGGTCTGCAAGATTCCTCTCGGGTGCTAGGGGTCTTGCCATAAAAGAGTAGATATACCATTGCCAATCCTAAATCTGAATTGGTTCCTCATC
>JAOTAY010000008.1:18019198-18031187 GCA_025629805.1 Erythroxylum baracoense
TTCCATGTCCCTCACGTGTACTATTTATCTTCACTGACTCACCATTTGCCATAATCACAATTTGTCATACATAATTCCATTTACTTGGAAATGCCAAGGAAAGCATGTGCAATCGTATGAGTATGCCAAACCAATATGCAGGTCACAAATAACTTATGTCTAACGTGCATTTTTCTTAACTCACATAAATGTCTCATAAATAACTGTTCTAACCGTATAGGTAACAGGATGTTACAGTTTTGGTCTTATCTTGTGCATAATTGGCATCCTCAATCTTTATATGTCCTAGTAACTCCTCAAGCTTCATTTCTTTCTTCTTATGCCTCAACTAATTTTTATACTCATTTTAAGAGGCAGTTAGTTTCTTAATATGCGCATTAGCTTGAAACAACTCACACATGTTCATACCCTCAGCAAGAATTTCAGCAACTAGATTTTCATACTCATGTTATTGGTCCGTAATGGGCTTATCATCAACAATGGTAAATTTTAATCACCTAGCAACTACATATTTCTTAGTACTGGCATTATCCGTCCCATATTTTACTTCTAAAGCATCCCAAATTTCTTTAGCAGTTTTGTACTTGTAGTAGATGTCAAAAAAAAGGTTGATCATATGGTTAAGCAACACTCCCCTAACGGTACGGTTATCCTTAGTAGTCTTAAGGTCAGTATTGTCACTAGGAATCTCTTGAAACATTACATAATCAATTTCATATTGTTGGAAGTAAAATAGAATTTTCTCAAATCATCGTTTAAAATTTCTCCCATCTAGAGGCTCTAATCTAGTTAGGTTAGGTATAATTTTCGGGGCTACAGTGATAGGGGTTGAACCTATGTGGGGAATAGTATGTATAGAACCTACATTGATCTCATTTGCAAATGACATATTAAACCCAAAAGCAGAAATATCTCACACGAAATAATCACACAATATGAAGAAACAACACTGTATTCCGACTTCTACCAAAATAAATATGTAGTAGCAAAATGGCAGTAATTTCCAACAAATAGTAGCAGTGTAACAATAATATTTCCGACTTAAATTGTCAGGGAAATAGCAATAAAATAAATTGGAACGATTTATCTTAAAGGAAAGCGTCGTGAAAAATCACTATTTTAAGTTGAAAATTTCCCCTCTACGATACAACAGGACAATCGGATTCGACTCCAGGATTAACGCCTCCTTCACTAAGTTTTGTGTACTCCAAAGGGCAGAGTAGGAACTGTCTCCAATAAATAAAAACAGAAGAGCTGAACAACAAGAGAACAAAAGAACCAAAGGCCACACACAAGACGTGAAGTAGAAGTTTTCTGGCAAAGCAGATATGTGTAGTGCTATGTGCCTTAAAAAAACCCACGAACATCTGAATAGAGATGCCACATATATATACTGAATTAAAAGAAACGCTTGGGTGATAATAAATTAATAATAATTATGGCCATTAACACATGAACGGTTGGGTAATAATAACCAGGGCAATTGAAACCAAGAACGTAAAAACGTTTGGACCTATTAAAACATCAACATTATCATGCAATAAAAGTGTGGATCATAAAACATTTTAGAAACGTTAAAACCAAATGTCTTAAACGAGTGGATATGTTCCAACACCAACAGTTCTTTCTAACAACGAGTTTCATGTTCAAAGACTTTAATTAATTCAAATGACCGTATATGGTAAAACTTAAAGAGTAAGGATTTTATATTAGAAGTCGAGTTTTCGCGTGAAGAAAAAGCCGTCAAGTATCTTGGTATTTCTTGTGATCGTACAAAAGAAAACAAACGCCAATTTACGTCAAAGTGGGAGAAGTTAGGGGCGGTGGAAAGCTTGAACCGGACGCCAGTGGTTTTACATTCATATTGACTTTTCAATCTTTAGCTTTATGACGTTCCAATTCTATATTTCATATGTTCTAGGAACATGGAACTTTATTATTTTGAAAACAAAATAACTTCAGCTCCTCCAACTCGATTCAAATGCCGTTTTAGCTCTCCCTTCTTACCAGGTATTGGCAAAACTTCAATACGATAAGCTTCGATCAACTTTTTTACTAATTATATAAAATATTCTCTTAGTATTTGGCAATATGAGTGGGAGTTAAACTCGCAGAGCCATAAATGAATAAGAGCACCACAAACTATTCCCGGAAAAGTTATAATAGACAAGCAGATACCGCGTCATTTGCAGGAAAATGTTTAGACGTAACACCAAAGTGAAAACAAAAACTAAAACGGAAGATGCACAACAAGATAACTCGAATGTTTGGTCGTAAGTATCCCGTGGGTTTGTTTGCTGTGGCTCTCTAGTGATTTCATTAATTACTATAACACAAGCTAAAATGAGTGCAATATATTATGTCGTATTTACATTTTGTATATGAAACTTTATCATAAAATCTTGCTGAAAATAATGAAAACTATAATATAGTTTAGTTTAATGGATTACACTTTTAAAATTTTGTTTAAAGAAAAAAACCAATGGTGTCAAAAAGGAAAAACAGAAGCTACGTTTTGATTAGTGGTGATTTAGCAAGTATGTTAACGTTTGAGTAGTTGAGTCCACCAAAGTGTTCATAGGCGTAAGTCGGAACCTAGTTCTGTACATGAAATCTTCGGTTATAATGTTTCAATATGGTGTTTTTTTAATTTTATTCAAATATTTATGTAAATATTATATAAATATATAAATAAATTAGAAATAACACGGATCGGAGCACTTGTCCCCTAATTCTGAGTTGGCAACACTTTCACTCCATTAAGTCAACGGGTTGCATTAAATCTACGCCCAACTGTCATTATTAATATTGAGGACCCCATCAACAAAATTTAAACATTTAATAAGATTAATAATATTTTATATAATTAGATTACCAAGTTGCAGGCAATAGTTCTTGGAAGACCAAACCTTCTTCTGTTGAAAACACCATTGCTTTTATTGAATTAAAAACAGATGTATCTGAAACGACGACACGTTATGTAGTGATGTTGTTCAACTGAATTCTATGTATAGGTCCAAACGCGAACGGAATAGTTCAGTTTCACTTACTCTATTCTATCTCATCTGACGTAGATATTTAGGTGGGATCAAAATGTGTGAATAAAATGGAATTAGTAGGAATGGAGGAAAGTGGTGAATTCCTTCACGTACACGGCCAAACTAAAGTGGATTAGGAAGCAAACCCATACCCAAGGCCACATGCAGTGAAAAAGCTAAATTATTTGACAATTAACGCTTTTAAATGACCAAGTTCTGCTGAATAATAATGTTTTTACAGTTGATGGGCAACCTTTGAAGATAAACCATAGAAAATACCCACCTCAGATCCCTTTTGTGAGAGTTGAAACCAGTTTTCAGGTGAAGTCCAGAGACTCCCATGTTCGTTAGATTACTCCTTTTCTACACGAGGTGAGAGTTACCTGTCTGTTATGTATATAGATATATTCTACAAATGCTCCCTTTCGCTGTCTCTTTCTGTTATCCGTTTCTATATCTCCCTCTCCTGCCATTATTGCCAGGGAAGAAGAATTCAGTTCGTCTGAATATGGCTGTCTGTTTTCACATCTCAGTCAGCGGTTTCATTTGCAACTTGGTCTAAATTTGTGGACCAAATAAGATAGCCATCCATTCTTGTTGATGGTTCTCTTTTCCTTCTTCTACTTCATCTTTTTCTGAATAACCCATCATTTATCATTATTGACTCCGCCGTTTAGTTGCAAGTGGATAGCTTTTTTATTTGTTTCGACTGATTTAAGAGGCTTCAACTTCTTCATCATATTTTGTTCTTATTCCCTTTCGTTCACTTGCGACTTAGGATTGTTGTGGCGTCTCCTAAAGAACTGGACTTTCAATTCAAAATGGCAAGACAAAAACTTAGAACCCAGAAAGCTATGTGATTTACCAAATTAGATGTAAGAACGGAGAGGTTTTCGAATCTGTCATATCCAGTTATCCCATCTTTTTTGGCCGGTAGCCTGTTATCTTTCATCCTGATGTACTCTGGTCTCAGGAATTATGCTCTAATTTGCTTCCTTCTGTGATTCCGTGAGTGCTTCAAGTTCCTTTGCAGAAGTAAAGAGTCTGTTAATAGTCCATGGTTTTTCATCCCGAGTTGTAGACCTCTTCTTAGACCCTCGGCTTTTAGTATGGAATGTTTCTTCTGGTAATTAATTGGTTCTCCTATTCTTGCTTGACATCTCAGTGTGCATCGTTTTCCCTTTATTGTTTCGTGAATTTGCCCTCCTTCCTTGTTTATTACTCACCCCCCTTCTTTGATAACAACTGGGCAATCTTAGTTATGGAGACATACAGTTTCATAAGAATTCTAGGTTCCATTTTCTTGTTGTTTCTTCTATCATCGGAAACTTGCATCGCTAGCATCCGAAGTGTTGGCAGCATTAGTCCAGGTTTTCAGGGGTCTCAAATGAACTGGATCGATAACTATGGTTTGTTCCTTGTGTCTGAAAAATCAATTTTCGGCTTTGGCTTTGAAACTACGAAAGACGTCAGATTATTTCTACTAGTTATCATTCACATGAGAAGTCAAAAAGTGATATGGTCTGCAAATAGAGGATCTCCTGTTTCAAACTCTGATAATTTCATCTTTGATGAGAATGGTAAAGTCTTCTTGAAAAAAGGAGGAAATGTGGTTTGGGAAGTTGATACTGGCGGTAAAGGAGTTTCTTCAATAGAATTGCAGGATTCTGGTAACTTGGTTTTTCTTGGAAATGACAGTAGCATTCTCTGGCAGAGTTTCAGCCATCCAACTGATACTCTAATTTCGAAACAGGATTTTGCGGAAGGAATGAAGCTTGTTAGCGATCCCAGCTCCAACAACCTTACCTGTGTTCTTGAAATTAAGTCTAGTGACATGTTCCTTTCTGCAGGGTTCCAAACTCCTCAGCCTTATTGGTCCATACAGAATGAAAATCGAAAAATCATCAACCAAGATGGAGGGGGTATCACACTTGCATCTCTTTATGGAAATTCGTGGAGGTTCTACGATAAAAACAAAATACTCCTTTTGCAATTTATTTTCACTGACAACACCAATGCAAACGATACCTGGATTGCAGTTCTCGGAAACGATGGCTTCATCTCTTTCTACGATCTTGATGATGGAGGCTCAGCAGCTGGTCGTTCACAAACAAAAATACCAAATGATCCATGCAGCAGACCAGAACCATGTGATGCCTACTTTGTGTGCTCCGAGAACAATAGGTGTCAGTGCCCTTCAGGTCTTGGTAACCAGCCAAATTGCAAATCTGGTATTGTCACTTCCTGTAATGGCTCAAAGGGATCAACAGAGCTTGTCAATGCTGGAGATGGTTTAAATTATTTTGCGCTTGGCTATGTTCCATCCTCTTCAAAAACGAATTTGGAAGGCTGCAAATCTTCCTGCAATGATAACTGCTCATGTATTGCTATGTTTTTCCAAAACAGTACGAGAAGTTGCTTCTTGTTTGACCAAATAGGTAGTTTCCAGGACTCAGGCACACCCTCCGGCTTTGCTACGTATATAAAAGTCTTGAGCAATCCAGGCAGCGGCGGTAGCAGTGGAGGAGATGGACGCAGCAAAAAGGGCTTTCCATTCGTTGTGATAATTATTGTAGGAACTGTGCTCGCCATTTGTGGCATGGTTTATGGTGCATTTAAATATTACAGAAGGAAGAAAAAATTGCCACCAAGTCCACATGACACCTCAGAAGATGATACATTTCTGGAGAATCTATCCGGGATGCCCACGAGGTTTAGTTACAGAGACCTTCAAATTGCCACTAATAGCTTCTCTGTGAAGCTTGGCCAAGGAGGGTTTGGTTCAGTTTATCAAGGGGTTCTTCCAGATGGTACACGGCTTGCTGTCAAGAAGTTAGAAGGAATTGGCCAAGGAAAAAAGGAATTTAGAGCAGAAGTTAGCATCATTGGTAGTATCCACCATCACCACTTGGTTAGGCTGAAAGGTTTTTGTGCTGAAGGAACTCATCGCCTTCTTGCTTATGAGTTCATGGGTAATGGTTCTCTGGACAAATGGATATTCAAAAAGAATGAAGACGATTTTCTATTAGACTGGGAAACAAGATTTAGCATTGCGTTGGGGACCGCCAAAGGACTCGCCTACCTTCATCAAGACTGTGACGTGAAGATTATTCATTGCGACATAAAACCAGAAAATGTACTTCTTGATGCCCATTTCCTTGCCAAAGTCTCAGATTTTGGGCTAGCAAAGTTAATGAATCGAGAACAAAGTCAAGTTTTCACAACACTAAGAGGCACCAGAGGATACCTTGCACCAGAATGGATCACAAATTACGCCATTTCAGAGAAAAGCGATGTTTATAGCTATGGAATGCTGCTGCTAGAAATCATTGGTGGAAGGAAAAACTATGACCCTGCTGAGTCTTCTGAGAAATCCCATTTTCCCTCCTATGCTTTTAAGATGATGGAAGAAGGGAAATTGAGAGAGCTTCTTGACTCCAGGTTGAAGTTAGCAGAAGAAGATGAAAGGGTGTCCACTGCCGTAAAAGTTGCATTGTGGTGTATACAGGAAGATATGTACTTAAGGCCATCTATGACCAAAGTTATTCAAATGCTTGAAGGTATCTGCCCTGTTCCCAAGCCTCCAACTTCTTCACCATTGGGTTCTCGCATGTATGCGGGTTTCTTCAGATCAATCAGCGAGGAGGGCACTTCGTCGGGACCTTCAGATTGCAACAGTGATGCCTACCTATCTGCTGTTCGGCTTTCGGGCCCCAGATAAAATTTGCTGGAGATGTAGGTGATAGTTGTTGAAATCTAGAAACTGTGTTTATCCCTATATACCTTCGTCATTACATTTCTGTATAGTTGTTAGCATTAATCCAAGTTTTCTAACGTCGGCCACCATTAAAGTTATTGCGTCATTAATAACTTAGGACAAAAGATGCAATCCCTCTGACTATATGAATTCTAAAAAAAGATTCCTACTTTAAAAATCTCGTAAAAAACTTTCGTATTTTTGATCAAGTGGAACACGGTTAATTGTATAAGTTCACAGTAATTATCCTTTTTATTGAAATTAGTTTAATTAAGGTTAAGTTATATTATTTAGGATAAATTAAGTTTATTAATTTTAATTAAGGTTTATTATGAATAACTAGAACTAATAAATTAATTTAAATCTAATTAAAATATTCTTTGTATCATATAGCATAATATGAACAATATAACTAAAAAAACATTACACCACATTAACGTTCACATGGTACATAATACAAGAAGACATAACTCCATTAATAATTTGGTTTATTTAGAATTTAAATTAAATGTTTTGTAAGCACTAGGTAAGGATGTAAGTCCTGTCAATTTAAAAAAAAAAAAGGATGTAAGTCTCATTCCGTACCTGTCGATTTAAATTAAATGTTTTGTAAGCATTAGGGCAGGGATGTGAATATCGATCCCTATCGACTGAACAGCACCGTACTAACCAAAAAATGGAACTATATCAAGGTTAATGGTATTAGTCGACGATATCGGTACTGCTTGGTATTTTGTATACCGGCCAGTACTATAAGTTTTAAAAACTTCAGGGACTTTTTAGCAAAAACGAAATTTTTTACCCCCTACCCCAACCCTCATTTGCTTCCTCTCTCTTTGATTTTTTTGTGTTTTTCTCTCTCTCACACTTTTCATTCTCTCTCACACTCTCCATTCTCTTTCTCTCATTCTCCTCTTCGGCAGCCACTTCTCCCTTTCTGACGACGACAGAACCACCGCACCATTTTAAGCCCTCCTCCGCCCCACTACCGCACCACTTTCATCCCTCCTCTATGCCACTCTCCTCCATATGGCACGCCATGGCCTTCCGGCTTCCAATCGTCTACCATTAAACAATTTCAATCGTTAACTGAATCAAAATCACCAGATCTGGAATAAATCTAAATCCAAACCTGACCTGTCCCAAAAACCCGAAGCAAATCCATTGTTTTTTTTGCGTGCATTTTCATTTGATTTTGTCTGCTCCTGAATTGCATTTGTGATTGTGAATGGTTGGAACTTGAATTGAATTGTGAATTGCATTTGTGATTTATGAACGGTTGGATTAGAATTTGGAATTGAATGAAATGAACAGGTTTTGTTTTATCTAATGGTTTGGAATTTAGAATTGGAGATTGAATGAAATTGAATTTGGTTTGGTTTAAGTTGTTCTACCTAGTGGTTTGGAATTGAATAATGTTGACTTTTGACAGGAATTGATGGATAAAAGAATGGCTTCTGCCTGTGGAAATATATTTATATATCATCAACAATTTTGACTTGTGATTTGTGAACCTCGAGCATGTGCTTTGCTTACATTGAAATGAGAAAGAAAAGTAAAAGAGAGGGTTTGAAAAAGAGCGACTCAGTGGAAAAACATAATAATACGATAGTTGTGAAAGGCTATGATAGATGCTCTGACCTACAATTACCACAATGATTTTATGAAGTTATATAAAAAGTGGGAAACATCAAAACTTTGGAAGTATTATAATTATACAAACCATTCCAGATTTAGGCATACTATATTTTTCTTGATATTTACGTAAACTTTATGTTAACATATTCTATTTTGCTCCTTATTGAATGGTCTAACTAGTCGAAAAGTATTTTTCAAAGAGCCTTTAGCTTTTAAGGTTGGGCGTAAAACTCAACATATCAACATTACTTAGTTTAAACACTGACTATTCAAATGATTGAATTTGGTTTGGTGGTTTGCTTTATGTTTTTTTTCTGAAGCATTTTCAGCCCATATTATTATAATCTTGTAATTCAAATTCTAATTTAGTCTGTAATTAGGAATGGCCTCCTTGATTTTATTAAAACCTCAAAATCTAATGGAATGATATGATATGATAGCTCATTTACATATTTATGTATAGAAGTTAATTACTCAATTTTCTCTAGATATAAAGGAAAAATTCAAAGCATCTTAGTGCGTTACAATCTTACGCATAAATAATAAATCCAAAAAGATCCTTTCTAATTTACTGAACCTTTTTTTTGCTTTTCCTTATAATTTTACATGTTAGTAGTTTTTTATCTTTATTTCTTAAATCTCTTTTATTTATTTATTAGGTTTAATTACTTATGTTACTTTTATTTTTAATATTAATAATGTTATAATGCTACTTGTATAAGCAATAAAAATATTTAAAAACTAAGATATAAGAAAATTTTGTTTCTCTTTATATGGGACTCTAAAAGTTTTGTATAGCTAACTTTTTCATGTTTTGATCGTCAATATGTTGAATACTGAATTGTTAGTTTTTGACTTTTTGGTGAATTATGTTGCACGAAATTGAATTGTTTATGTTGTAATCATACAAAATAAGTTATATTACATAAGATGGACATTCGTATTGTGTAATTATATATATTGAATACTTGAATTATTGGTTTTTGACTTATTGGTGAATTGTGTTGGACGAAATTGAATTATGTATGATGTAATCATACAAAATGAGTTATATTACATAAGATAGACTTGCATATTATGTAATTGTGTATGTTGAATACATGAATTGTTGGTTTTTGACTTATTAATGAATTATGTTGGATAAAATTGAGCTGTGTATGATGTAATCATACAAAATGAGTTATATTATATAATATGGAGAGGCGTATTATGTAATTGTGTATATTGAATACTTAAATTGTTGGTTTTTAACTTATTGATGGATTGTATTAGATAAAACTAAATTGTGTCAGATAAAATTGAATTGTGTATGATGTAATTATACAAAATAAGTTATATTATATAAGATGGACATGCATATTGTGTAATGAAATTATATGTTCCTTATTTTGATATGTCTTCATTTATTTTTACAAATAAATAGAAAGGAGTTCAAGTACTCTTAAACATTTAACCGCTTTAGGAAGATACAATGATCCAGTTTGAGCTCATGCTACATTGGTCTTCGATATGAAGAATCATATTAAGCATTTGAAAGGTGGAGAAATCACTCGATTAAAGAAGCATTTAGCTTGGGTTAAAGGAGATTTGGAACCCTGTAAAAAAGTTTGTATGATGTGAAGTGAAAAATGAAAACTTTGCTTGAAGGATATCAATACGAGAAAGATATAAGACAGAGATTGAATTATGAAATTGGTAGTTGAAGTTCATTTGCTAGTGTTCATGATGATGGTGGAAATGTTGAAAATGGAAGTGGTAGTGGTAGTGTTCCTTTCCAGCAAGAAGTGAATGTTGCATCTGGATTTGATGTTAGGAAAAGAAGAAGGTGGATGACTAATTTTTTTCACCATAAACAACTCTTGGATCCCAGCCTTCAATTCGTAGTGCTGTACAATCAAAAGATGCGACTCATAATATAAATATGACAATGGCTAGATGGTGGTATGATACAGATGCAATATTCAATACTTCCCAATCTTACTATTATCAACCTACGGTGGAAGTTATAGCCTCTTACGGTTCGGGATACAAAGCTCCTTCTATTGATGATTACAAAGGTAAACTTTTGCATTGTTTAGTTTCTAAAGTTAAAAGCTACTTGGGAGGAAGAAGAATGGATTGAGCTACTTATGGGTGTTCAATCATGTGTGATGGATGGACAAAAAAGAAACACAAGCCTATTATTAATTTTTGGTTTATTCTGTAAATGACTCAATGTTTTTGAAGTCTATTAATGCATCTGACCTTGTTAGGAATGTTGATACTTTATTTGAGATGTTTGATGAAGTTGTGACTGAAGTAGGGCCAGAAATACTATTCAATTCATTACTAACGGCGATTCTGCTTATAAAATGGCAGAAAAAAGGTTACAAAATAAGTATAATTCTTTTTCTGGACTTCTTGTTCAGCATATTGCATTGACTTAATGCTGGAAAATATAAGGGATGCTAGGTATTTTCCTATTATTGATGAGACTGTACAAAAATCCAAAAAGGTGACCAAGTTCATCTATAATCGTGCATAGGTGTTGAATTTAATTAGAAAAGATTTTACCAATGTAGGAATTTGTGTCATCCTGTTGTGATAAGATTTGCAACGAATTTTTTATTACTTAAGTGTTTTGTTATGATGAAAAAAGAGTTTAGACAAATATTTACAAGTGATAAGTGGGTTGCACTTTAGTATGCTGGGTCTAATACTGGATTGAAGGTTTCTAGAATTATACTGGAAGATGCTAAATTTTGGTCTTAATATCAATTTGTTATCCAAGTTTGTGAAACTTTAATAAGGGTGCTTTATTTGGTTGATAATGATGAAAAGCCAATAATGAATTATTTTTTGATGCTATGGAAAGGGCGAAGTAAGTAATCAAGGTCAATATAAAAAATAGGCCTTCTTTGTACACACCTTATTTTGCAATCATCGTTGACAAATGAGAAAGACAACTTTCTTCTTTGTACAGCTGAGGTATTTTTGAATCCTAATGTCTATTTTAGAATAAATTTTACAAAGAAAGTTTAAGTTAATAAGGAAATGTTATTAACTATTAGAATAATTGTTACCCATGACATGATGTAAGATATTCTGAATTCACAAATGGAGATTTGTAAGTAGTCTTTTGGGATGCCAATTGTTATTCGACAAAGAGCAAAACTTTATCTAGATATTAACTTTTTCCCTTTTCTTACTTGTTGAAAATTAATTATCACTTTATTTTGTTTATAACGCTACTTTTGTTGCCTTACAACTTACAGTTTCTTAGTGAGATCAATTCGGAATTGATGTTTCCTAATTACGAAGGTTTACAATTCGAAGTTTAAGTAAATGTGTAAGTGCAACATGCTGTGAAAGAAATTGGAACACATTTAAATTCATCCATTCTAAGAAAAGGAATAAATTGGAGGATAAGAGATTGAATTACTTGGTCTTCGTTCATTATAATTTAAAGTTTAGGAAAATGTATGTTGTTATTGTTGTTGTTGTTGTTATTATTATTATTATTATTATTATTATTATTATTATTATTATTATTATTATGATCATCATCATCATCATC
>JAOTAY010000008.1:18037674-18052698 GCA_025629805.1 Erythroxylum baracoense
CTCCGGAGTCGGGACAAAATTGGGTGGAGACAGCAAGCAAACAGGTTGGGAGACAGGATTTTTGTGTCTCTGTCATCTGTCTCCACCCTTGAAGACGCTAACCAAATACTGCGTTAGGGAACCTGTTTCTGCTAGAAACCTGATGCTGAGCAGGGTCAGTGATCAATCAGCAGCTGACTAATCAACATGTGACGACTTTTTGTACGCAGAAGTGTACAGGTTATGTAGGAACTTGAGGGACTTTGAAGTTCCAGATTTACTTCCTCTAAGACTCTTGGGGTGAAATCTTAAGAGCATAAGATTAGTCCGACAAAACTGAGATACCTAATATATATATAAGCCGAATCCACCGACTTCTGTCCGGTCTGGACCAGGCCAAGATATTTGCCATTCATGAGGTCAGCAGGCAAGAGATGAGACAATAAGAGGAGCAATCGGATAGACAGAACGGCATATGATGAATATCTCTCGTAACTTATAAGTGTCACTATGACCAGGCCAAGATATTTGCCATTCATAAGGTCAGCAGGCAAGAGATGAGACAATAAGAGAAGAGCAATCGCATAGACAGAACCGCATACGATGAATATCTCTCGTAACTTATGTCACTATGTCCCCTGAGTTTACATACAAGGCTAAAAGGATGGCATCTTTAACAATTCTTCGCCACACACCCTCTGCAAACTCAAACTGCCCCATTCCCTATTTCTCTTTTCCGCAATTCAAATCTCCCGCTAAGCCTAAGCAATCTTCCTCAGCGGTCAAATTTCGACAAAACCTCCATACTTCTTCTCTTCCCACTGAAACCCTTGATGTCGAATCTGGTATACATTACTACTCCCCTTCAGTTGCTGCCAAAACAAGGTTGAACACACACCAATAAAAAAAAATCATCTTTATTGATTGGTCATCGTCATTTTACAGGCGAAAGGCGTCTCATTTTGTATAGAAGGAGAGCATTTATCTGTGTGTCCACATTATCGTTCATGCTTCGTGCGGATGAATCCGTGGAGGGCTTTGGTGCTAAGGCGGCTGAGTGAGTGAATCTCGTCCGCCAACTTTTCTTCAGTTTAGTTACTATGAGTTTGGGCAACAATTCTTTTCACCATTTGTGCTAGTTGATGGTTGACCTTAAGTTGACGAGACTTGGGTGCGGTTAGATTCCACATCTGTCGTGCCTGCCCCTTATTTCCTACAAGAGCCCTATGTTTATGCTGGATAATAATGGCGAAATATTCTCTTCAATGCGCATCGTGGTTACTCGAAATTTCGTTTTTATATCTTCCTTGGGATTCTTGCAATTGGATGAAATCTTTTCTTAGTGGCTTGAAAGAAAAACCTATAGAAAACAATGTTCTTTTGATTGTCCGTGATATTGACATGGTCTAAAGAGAATGTAGCAGGTTGAAATCAAGCATTTTGCACTTGAACAAGCTTTAGAAATGAAGGATAACAGTGTCTAGACCTTAATGGTAAGGTCTTTGGCATAATATGGCTACTCTTAAGCTGCAGTTCCGCGTTCAAATATGTTTTTGAGTTTTAACTCGAGAATTAACAATTATTGCACCTAGCTACAGAAATAATGCTTTAATATTACAAGTTTGGGTGCGTCTGTACACCTCCATTTCTTTTGTGTTTCTTCTATTATTTTGTACTCATTTCTTTGCTGATGTATAGGTCAGTAACAAATATACATATGCTCATAGCGGGGGCAGTAAGGAAGGTAGTGTCCAAAGGCAAAGCTGCTGGTGTACTTCGTCTTGTTTTTCATGATGCTGGGACTTTTGACATGGATGAAAATTTAGGTGTGTTTTGACCGAATATTGTACCTGATTCAAAATGGCTTAGCACATGTAGCTTTCTGTTATGCTTCTCTGAATCAAATAATAGTATTATCATTGTTGCAGGGGGTATGAATGGTTCTATCATTTATGAACTTGATAGACCTGAAAATGCTGGGTTGAAGAAATCCTTCAAGGCAATGCACTTCTCTTTCTCTTGTTACACCTTTTTCTTTTCCACAAGAAATGGAAGAACATCCACATTATGAATCTACTGGTAGATATATGATTATTTAAATGTCCTTAACCATCATGTAGTATCTTAGACAGATCAAAATCTTGACTGCTCAGACTGCTAATTGACTCAAAATGATCATGTTGTTTAGATACTTGACAAAGTAAAGAGTGAAGTGGATGCAATGCAATCAGGTTATTACTGTATGAAATGCAATTTTGAAAAGTTTGAATGAACTCCATGGCGTACTGCCTTGCTAATATGTCTAGGATGTTTTCACCATCAGTATCTTGGGCAGACATGATTGCTGTGGCAGGAGCTGAAGCAGTTTCTGTTTGTGGGGGTCCAACAATTACTGTTCCATTGGGAAGGCTAGATTCAGAGTAAGAGGTCTAGCTTTTAATATGATAATAATACATGGAATAAAATATATAAGCTTTTATGACATAGTATATATTTTATTCCATAGTGATTACCAACACTTGTAAGATGTGAATCGAGCATAAGTTCTTTAAAATCCACTCAACATTTTCATTTTATAAGTTGCATCCTGTACTCTGTCATACATAAAAGGTTCATGTCAATGCTTTTCTTTTTTTATCGTATTACATCCTTCACAAGTTTATGATTTGTATTTATCTACTTGCAAACTATTAATGTTGGTAACCAAACTCTGTATTGATTTGTATGCCATTAGATTATAGCAATCAAAAGGTTGGTGGTAATTCAAAATATATTGATGCTGACTCAACTGATTACCTTCTTTATAGGGTGCCAGATTCTGAAGGAAATCTTCCTGAAGAATCATTGGATGCATCTGCTTTAAAGCAATGTTTCAAAAGAAAAGGCCTATCGTAAGTCAACATCCTTTTCTATAGTATTTTGATGTTGATAATATGTCATAGTTGTCACTTTCACATCCTAATCATTGTCTGATGTCTTTTCTTTACTTCCTTTATTCTGATTGACATGTAATGAACTAATGGTTTCCTCGTTTTGATATTTCACTCTTATCTTCCTAGTGCACCATCTCTTGATTGATAATTCTGGGGTAACTGTGTTCAGCTATCGAATACATTTCATATCTCTATTTACTTGCATTGCATTTAAGAAAAGTTGAAAGTTGGCTTTCTGTTTTCTTCATTCACGAGTCACCTTAAATTTACTTGGTAGAATGCTGGTTATCTCCTACTTACAATAAGTTTTCTTCTTCATTCTATGCTTGGTTTGGTAGCCAAGTTAACCGTAGAAACTGAGTCTGAACTGTGGCCATGTTTTTGGTTTCATTCTGCTAGACACTCAATCAATTATTTCCACAGAAGGAGCTATGGTTGGTTAATATTAAATGAAGGAAATGATATATAACAAATCTTACCTTTTTGATGACAGGTTAGTCTCATATATCTATAAGAAATCTTACCTTTCCATTTTTCCCTCAGAGCACAAGAACTTGTTGCTTTGTCTGGAGCTCATACCCTTGGAAGTAAGGGTTTTGGAAATCCTACAGTTTTTGACAATGAATACTATAAAATTCTTCTACAAAAACCATGGACATCATCAGGTAGTAGTTACTGCATTCCATACCCTTTAAATTCTATAATTAGCTAAAGAGGAGTTTCTCTGTTTCTTATCCTTTTGAAGTTTTTTAAGTATCATCAGTTTTTATTCTGGGATTTGCTATACTTTTTTCTACTCTTAGTTAGAGTTTTAACATCTTTTTACCTCTATTCTGTTTTGAAATTCTCAGCTGGCATGTCAAACATGATTGGACTTCCTTCAGATCATGCACTCGTTGAGGATGATGAATGCTTGGGGTTTGTGATATCATGAGAACTGACCAACTGAACGTCTCTTCCATGTCACTCGTTCTATTGCTTGACCATTAAGGGAAAATTGCTCAAAATGTCAATAGATTGCACACACCACAAAGAACTGTGATGGTCATTATACGTATGAATAATGAACAACAAGAAGGTTAAATCAGGCTAATACATAGTAGGACATGTTTTATGCTCTCTCTGTCTATTTATCGAGTAATTTTCTCACAGAAAATTGATCCTTTTCTGCAAATGCTAGATCAAAACTTGGTAGTTTAACTTTTCACTTGTTAAAAATCTGAATTCAACTAATCATAGCATATCCATGTGTATTTTGATGTTGAAACATATGTGCCTTAAGTGAAAGTACCTTCCTTTTAGAATCAGATATTGTGTTGCGTGCTTGGTGAAATTCCTGCAGTCTAGCTAAGCTGAAGAAAATTTTTGGGCAGATGGGTTCAAAAATATGCTGATGATCAGAATCTATTCTTTGAGGATTTTAAGAAGGCATACATCAAACTTGTTAATTCGGGTGCAAGATGGAGAAGCTTGTGATAATGTATAAAAAGAGTCCTTTGGATCACTTCCTTTTCGTCG
The DNA here is from genome assembly GCA_025629805.1 of Erythroxylum baracoense. Taxonomy (NCBI): domain Eukaryota; kingdom Viridiplantae; phylum Streptophyta; class Magnoliopsida; order Malpighiales; family Erythroxylaceae; genus Erythroxylum; species Erythroxylum baracoense. The sequence goes on from JAOTAY010000008.1 coordinate 18,042,105, forward strand.
TTGGTGACGGTGGCATCTACCAACGAGAAAAATAATAAGACATGGATGCCTGAATCCTATTGTATAGTATGTGGAACGTTCCAGGCTCTATACTTGAGTCTAGAGATTGAGCTCTCTTCCCCAACTAGATGTGACAATTCCTACTGGTAGTAAATATAACACTTTTCCCTTTTAACGTAATACAGAGGACGAACGATATTGTGTTGCATAGTCCAATAGTGTACAATTGTTTTTTTCCCCTAAAGATGAATTTTCCATATCCGTGAATATTTGTAAAAATGTGACCTGTACTAGCACTTATACCGCTGTCTCTGAATTGAACATTACTCCCCTGTAATTTTACTGTTCAGCAACGGGCTTTTACAATTTCAGAGTTGGAAGCTTTCTTTATTATCCGTTGCATGATCATAAAAAGTGCTCCATGTGAGATCAAACATTCATAAGTACTGGTAGGTCTTGAAGCTTCCGAAAGGAAGCTAAATGAGACAAGAAAACAAAGGGAAACTAACATAGTAGGTAACCAACACCAACGCCAACAGTAACAATGCAATGATGCTAAGATTATACGTCCCATGTAGAGATATCTCTAGAAATGATGGGTAATATTGTATTATATAACATGGTCAGAAAATAAGATTTTTTTCACTAACGAAAAAAACAAAAGGAACGATGAAATGGGAAAAAGATGGGTCATAAGTAGTGTTTTGTTTTTTGTTTCGTACTGGACGGTACGTATCGTATTAGTCAAAAAATGGTACGAGATAGCAAGAGGTTGGTACCAGGAGTAAATATCTTCTCTCTCACAAATTTTTTCTCTCACATCTCACACAGTCTCTCTCTCTCATTCAAGCACACATCGGGGACCCTCCCTCTCTTATCCGGCAACGTCACAAGCCCACCGTCGACGCCCATCACCAGTGGCCCTCCCTCCCTCGGCTCTCTCCTTCTCCCACTTTTTTATCTCTCTCACACATCTCACCCTCTCTCTCGACCACCACACTTGTTGCTTGCCACCACCACTGACACCACCAGTCCACCCACCACTGACAATCATCACTCACCACTCATGGAGTCTTGGGTCTCCTCCTCCACGCCAAAATTGAAATAGATCTAGATCTATTTCCGACCCGACCCGATCATTGAAATTGCTATTGAATTCTAAAATAATTGGGTGTGTGTTTATGACTTTATGTACGTTTTGTGAATTGTGAATGCAATTATTGGTGTATTTTGTGAATTGTGAATGGAATTTGTTAATTTGTTGTTGCGTTGCTTGTTGTGTGGAACTGAAAAATGGAAATTGAAGCTGTTTGCTTTCATCCATGGAAAGTAGCACCGATTATATTTAATTCAGCCAGTACTAATTTTTTTTACAACTTTTATCATACAATATGCTACTGTGGGACAAACAACCTTATACTAATTTAGACAAGATAAAGTTGACATAAAATTTTGTTAAATTTGCATGCTAAATAATGTGACATATTTAAATTTATATCTTATCTTATGTTTATAAGATCATTACATCTTTATTTATATGAGATTAAAATATTAAATATAATTACTTGTACAATTAAGTTATGAAGTTTAATCCATTTAAAATAATAGACTTAATAAAAAAGTCAGAATCTAAACAAATTTTAGTAAAACATGATTAGCATCGACTTTGTTTGTTGCCTAATAAAATTATAAGTTTACAAAAAAGTAAATGGTATATGCATTGAGTAACATATTTAAGTATAATTAAACAATTTTTTAATAACTATTTCTTATACTTTAGAGTTATTGGTAGGAAGGCGAAGATGTGTGGGTTTACCAAGATTAGATAGATTGAATCTATGGTTTGACTTTCAATCCTTAGCTTGTCAAACATTTTAAATTACATAATTAATGTATTAACTATATCATTGTTACAAGTTTATTAAAGTATTGACTATTGACTGAAAATTTTGAAATTGTAGGAATTGAAAATTGTTTATGTATGTTTTGTACTGGATGAATTGAAATTATTGAAAATTGTTGAAAATGGAAATTATTTATCTAAGTTTTGTGATTATTGGAAATGGAAATTGTTGGAAATGATATTTGTTTATCTATGTTTTGTGATTATTTGCAATGAAAATTGTTTTATGTATGTTTTGTGATTATTGGAAATGAAATTTGTTTATCTATGTTTTGTGATTGTTGAAAATGGAAATTGTTTTATGTATGATTTGTGATTATTGGAAATGGAAATTGTTGAAAATTGTTGGAAATGGAATTTGTTTATCTATGTTTTGTGCTTTTTGGAAATGGAAATTATTTTATGTATGTTTTTGTGATTATTGGAAATGGAAATTGTTGGAAATGAAAATTGTTTATCTATATTTTGTGATTGTTGGAAATGGAAATTGTTTTATGTATGTTTTGTGATTATTGGAAATGGAAATTGTTGAAAATGAAAATTGTTTATATATATTTGTGATTATTGAAATGGAAATTGTTGAAAATTGTTAGAAATGAAATTTGTTTATCTATGTTTTGTGATCGTTGGAAATGAAAATTGTTTTATGTATGTTTTGTGATGTTTGAATTGAAATTTTTCGAAATTATTGGAAATGAAATTGTTTATATATGTTTTGTGATGTTTGAAACTTTGAATTGAAACTGCTCGAAATTGTTAGAAATGGAGTTGTTGGAAATTTTTGGAAATAGAAATTGTTTATGTATGTTTTATGTAATTATGTATGTTGAACAATTGAATTGTTAGTTTTTGACTTATGGTGAATTGTGTTCGATGAAATTGAATTATTTATGATGTAATCATACAAAATGAGTTATATTATTTAAGATGGACATGCGTATTATGTAATGAAATTATGTATTTTTTATCATGTTTGATATATGCATTCATTTATTTTTACAGATAAATGGAAGGAAGTTTAAGTACTCCTAATCAAACCACTTCAGGAAGATACAATGATTCAACTTGGGCTCATAGTGTATTGGTTCCTAATATGAGGAACCATACTATTTGCTTATTTTGTAACAAGCATTTGAAAGGCGGATAAATCGCCAAATTAAAGAAGCATTTAGCTAAGGTTAAAGGAGATTTGAAACCTTGTAAAAAAGTAAGTCATGATGTGAAGTGACAAATAAAAACATTGCTTGAGAATACCAACATGAGAAAGATAGAATGGAAACCTTGAAATTTGAAATTGGTAGTGGAAGTTCGTTTGTTGGTTTTCGTGGTGATTGTGGAAATGTTGAAGATGGTAGTGGTAGTGTTCCATTCCAGGCCCAGGAAGAAGTAAATGTTACATCTGGACCTGGTGTGAGGAAAAGAAGAAGGTGGGTGGCTAGTTTTTTTCCGCCATGAACATCTCTTGTAGCCCAACCTTCAATTTGTAGTATAATGTAATCAAGAGATGCGTCTCACAATGTCGATATGACAGTAGCTAGATAGTGGTATGATACAGGTTCATCATTCAATACTTCTCAGTCTTATTATTATCAACCTATGGTGGATGCAATAGTCTCTTACGGTCTGAGATACAAAGCTCCTTCAATTGATGACTTAAGAGGTAAGCTTTTGAGTTGCTTAGTTCTTAAAATTAAAGTTATTTAGCAGAAAGAATAGTGAATTGGACTACATTTGGGTGTTAATCATGTGTGATAATCGAACAAATAGGAGACAAGAGCTTACTATTAATTTTTTGGTTTATTTTACAAATGGCTCAATGTTTTTGAAGTCTGTTGATGCATCTGGCATTATCAAAAGTATCAATACTTTATTTGAGAAATTTGATGAAGTTGGCCAGAAAACATTATTTAGTTCATTACTGACAATGATTCCGCTTACAAAGCGGCAGGAAGAAGGTTACAGAATATGTACAATTCTTTTTTTTGACTCCTTGTGTTGCACATTGCATTGACCTAATGTTGGAGAATATAATAAATCCTAAATATTTTCCTATTATTGATGAGACTATGCAAAAAGCTAAAAAGGTGACCAAGTTCATCTATATTCGTGCATTGGTGCTGAATTTAATGAGAAAGGATTATCAATGGTAGGAATTTATGTCATTCTGGCGTGACGAGATTTGCAACAAAATTTTTATCACTTCAGTCTTTTGTTTCGCTGAAGAAAAAGTTAAGACAATTTTTTACAAATGATAAGTGAGTTACATCTCAACATGTTAGGTCTACTACCGGATTGGAGGTTTTCAACATTATATCACAAGATAGAGAATTTTGGTCTTAATATTAATTTGTTATCCGAGCTTGTGAGCCTTTAGTGAGGGTATTTCACTTAGCTGATAGTGAAGAAAAGCCAACAATGAGTTATTTTTTGATGCCATGAAAAGGGCAAAGGAAGCAATCATCACCAATATGAAACATAGGCCTTTTTTGTACATATTGTATCTTGCAATCATCAATAAAAGATGGCGAAGGCAACTTTCTTCTTCGTTATTTGCAGCTGAGGTGTTTTTGAATCCTCGTTATTATAACAATTGTTGGCCATGAAATGATATAAGATCTCTTAAGTTCACAAACGGAGCTTTATAAGCTGTCTTCTGGGGATTTTGGATTGTCGATTGCTATTCGACAAAGAGCAAAACTTTCTCCAAGTAATAGTTGTTTCATTTTTCTTATTTATTGAAAATTAATTATCACTATATTTTGTTTATAACGCTATTTGTTTTATCTTACAACTTACAGTTTCTTGATGGGATTAATTCAAAAGTGGTGTTCCAGAATTGAAAAGGTTTACAATTCGAATTTTAAGTCAACGTGTGAGTGCAACAGGTTGTGAACGGAACTAAAACACATTTGAATTCATTCATTTCAAGAAATGTATGTTATTATCATTATTAATTTTGATATAATTTCTTATAAATTTCTAATAATTAATTTTTATTGTTTACTAAGACTCTTAATAACACAAGTAGTTCAATAGATGCAATTTTCATTGATAATATCGATCTTTTGGCAGATTGGGTTTTTGAGGAACTGAGTTTGATAGATGTGGATGACTTGGAAGATAATCTTAGATGGGAAATCACTAACATGTCGTTTGGTGCATTGAATTTAAATGATGATGATGACGACGAGGCTCCTCTTAATAATGAGGATTTTGTACCAAATGATAAATGAGGTCAATGTAGTTATAGCGGGTATCCTCCCGTAGACGATTGAATAAAGTTCTAGGTTTTTGTTTTTCCTCTTCTTTTAATTTTACTTATATTTGATATATATGTTAAATTCTATATATGTAATTGTAATTATAAATGTTTTTGTTTCAATTTTTATATTTACTTAGTTGTTTCCTCATCACAAACTCTTGTCATAAATTGTAATAGTTTAAGAGTCAAGGATATTATTTGTTCCTTTTATTAGATGTTTTGATGTAATTATTATTTATTACATGATAACATTGTAATCTTTTTAATCCTTCTTATTGTTCTTAATTTTATATTCGTATGATAATGATTATCTTTTTCATATTAATTATGATTATTATTTATTTAAAAATTATTGTTATTTCATATTAATTGTGGTTATTATTTATTGTTATGATTTTTGAAGACATAGTTGATGTAAACTTATAAAGTATACTGTATAATTGTACGATATGAAAATGAATTATTTTGTAATTTTTTAAAAAATTCAAGGCCTATTTTATAGATTTAAAAAATAGGCTTCCTTTATATTTTTACAAAGAGGTTGTTTTCGTGACTTGAATCTATGACCTTATGATCACAAATGAGCAACTTTATCTTGAGTTTGTTTTATCAAATCTCATGATTCTTAAATAACATACGTTCATATTGAAAGATATGCAAATACAAGCAAACTCAATATGTTATCTAAATAGACTCACGATTGTGTTTTAGATATTTGAGGAGGTGTATTCTAGAATGAAATTGAGATTTTAAAATTTATACAAGTATATTGGAACTTTAACTAAAATTTACCTTCTTTTAAACAAATTTAAACCTAAATTTTAGGGTTCAAGATCAATCTTTCCAACTTTTTTGCAAGTCAGACCAATCTAAGTTAGTGAACAGGAGCAAAAGTGCAAACGTAAAAATACCAACTAACATTGTATGTTGAAATCGACTATAATTTTAGTCATATCCCATGGAGAGTTTGCAAAAGTGACCATAATAGATTTTAATGAAGATTTCTCTTAATAACTAAAAAAAATTTAACATTAGATATGTCACTAAACACTAAACCAAATAATTGACCTACTATTCTTAATATTCACGTTGTTGTAAAGGTTTGAGATCTACAATTTATTGGAAACAATAGCTAATCCCATAATCAATTTGAGTAGACTAATTTCAACATGCCACAACAAAGAGATATGGTTGGATAGCTAATTCATCCCGAAGATACTTGATCAATTACATTTACTAAAATTGACCTTTATTAGAAACATATAATGACACTATAAACCTGACAAACCATGCAATGAGATTAAGAAATTATAGAACTCTTTAGTGCCCTCCATGTAATTAAATACAACAATTTTTGATCCACATTAATTGGTCTGACAAGGGATTGGTACTATACTTTATCATAAGTATCCATAATTAACTTCTTATAACTCAGAGCTCATATAGAGGCATACTTTGTTATAAATGGAGGCTATAATATTTTTTTACTATTTGAGGTGAAACAATAGCCTACAAAAATACTCATACAGTTCATAAAATCACTCAAATTTCAAATTTGAACTCATCTGTAATGGTTGTACTCTTCTAGAAGGGTCTAAAAAAGCATTAGCAACTTTGAAAATATCTTCAAAAAGATAAGGTTAGTTCATTCGAAGATATCAATAGGACATATAAGTACAACAATTTTGGTTTAGTAGGATATGTCATTTCAATAAAGAAAAGGATTATTGGGTAAGAAAAGAGATAATATATTACTGTAAAGTCTAATAAGATGTAATTTACATTTTGCTCATTTTCTAATAGAAGGGCTTCTATTATTTTAAACATTACTAAACCAGTAGTACATCATGAATAGATAAACCTTACACACTTTGAGGAGTTCATCTTCTTGCATGTCTTTATTTAAAAGCTTCATACTCAAATTAATTGGTAGTAAGTGTTGTTCTATTTCCTTATCATTGCACATGATTCAAATTGAAAGAAAAAAAACTATAATGATAACATTAATGTCTCCATTTGTGAATTTATATCATTTTCCCCTCACAAGTAAATTCATCTATATCAGACTAGCTCTCTTTCAACCCATTTATGAATCTCTATTCATTGGACTTTACCAATATGACTTTGATACCATTGTTGGGATGATATCATTTCTCAACACAAAACTTTAAGGCAACGAGTTATGAGTGCTAATTCTATATATAACTCACTTTATCCTTATGTACATTTTCGAAGTGAGATTACTTTATTTGTAATTTTTCAATGAAATGGTAGGATAGGGAGCTAAGGGCTCATTGCAAAAATGGTCCAAGGAAGACTCCATAAAATGCTATATATTAACTAGTGTTTGTGTTAATCACATTGATTGCAATAACTCCTCTAATTCAGCTAAAGATGATATGACACAATTTTTTTGAAAAGTGAATAAAAAATTCATTAAAACTAGCAAAAGCTATTATATCATTACAATGAGTTCCTAGTTACATCATATTAATTTGAACAAAAAACAAACAAGATAGAAGTTACAAGCAACTCCAACTTAAAGATTCCATCTTCATTTCATGTCGAGAGAGAGAGACATTTTTGTACATTTTTTGCAATCATGATCCCTCTAATTCCAAGTTGATGTTTTCTAATGTCAACGCCTTTGTAAAATCTGTTGTTCCTTTCTTCCAATTTAATAAATAGTTGTAGTGAAATCATTCTTAAAGAGCTCTGCATTCTGCTTGAGTTGGTTAACTTTCTTGATGATCTAGGCCAAGAGTCCATTCCATTCGTAAGTCTGGCAATACTCCATTAGCATGTGCATCGCTTTACTCCATATAAATTTGGAATACCTGCAGAGGAAAAAAAGATTTTCCTTTCTTCCTTAGCTTCTTTGCACAAAACACAGATGGGATAATAAGTACCAAACGATATGTCTTTTGTTTTGCTTATGTTCTTTATCACAAACCAAGTGATTAAAGAGACTTTCTTTATCACAAACCAAGTGATTAAAGAGACTTTGGGGTTTAGAGAGAATTTTCAAAGTAAATCATACCATGACACATCTTATAGGTTTGTTATATAGATTTTATAACAGGATTCATCTGTAAAGATCCCCTTGAAATTTAGAGTCCAAGCAATGCTATCTTTCCTTTGCAGATGTTGGAGTTGAGGTTAATAAGTTACCAGAGAGGAGAAACCTCTGAAATTTCCAAACCATTCTTCATGTTGAGCGAATGAAGAGACTTTAACATTAGTGGGGATTCTATTTTTCAAATGAAGGATTTCATTTCTCAATATGAGAGGACCTAGATCTGACCAGTTGTCATACTATAACCATATGTTTTCCCATTTCCTAGTTTATGTTAATCCATGGATATAACTAGTTCCTTAAGATCAACATTTGGATGAAGTTATAAAAACATTGCTTGTTATTTGCCAAAATTTTTGGTTATTAAGCTTTATCAATATGTAGCCTCTAAATCCATTTACTTAATAGGAATTTTTTCATATGAGATATAGAATAATCCCGAAACTGCTTTCTTCTTAGGAGTAGTTATTTCCTCCCATTTGACTTTTACACCCTTGAATTTTATACTTTCCTAGACCAAGGAAGGCTGTAATATCCCATTATCCCATGATAAGGGTTAGACTCCTAAGATACTGTACATGAGAGATTATTGAGAATTTAGGAAGTGCATTTCATGCTCATACATAATGTAGCATACATACACAGATAATTATAAATGTTTGCACGCAGTAAGATGATTGTATATGCATTCATTGACATTTTTTCGGGTATAATTGATTTATAAATATGATTTTTTAATATAAATTGTGGCTTATATGTATTGAAAATTTTATTGGTGTGTATTAGAATTGATTTAGCATTTTTAGTGAAATTTTAAAAAATTTTGAAAATTTGGGTATTTTTGGACTAAAAAAATGCCAAGTGGCAGGATAACTGATAAATGGTAGTAGATGTAAGAGTCAAACGATAATAGAAATTTTGATAAATAATATTTGGATTTAATTACATATGTCATTGAAAATTGGGAGACGATTAGAGTAGAAATTGGAGTTAAATAAACTAGTTTAATAAAAGAACCAGTTGTGAACCTATAAGGATGGGACATGTGGCAAGTGACAAGTGTCACTTATCAAGCCATTTCCTTATCCCACAATTCTCTTAATTACTAGGAAGACCATTTAATTGTTTGAATCTTGCTTTCTTCTTCTTCTCCTTCTTGACCTTCTTCTTTTCTTCTTCTTCATGAAAATTTTCTCACCAATCTCCATTCATGTTGAACCTAGCTATCTCCCCTCACTTGCTACTCTCATCTTGTGGTTTTCTTCATCTTGTCTCTAAAACCTAACCTAATCTACCCTAGAAAGTTGATGATCGTGAGCATGGAGGATTAGGGTTTCTTGGTGATTTTCGAAGAAGCTTAAGAGTAAAGCAAGTAAGTTATGCCTTGATCTTTATAGGTAGTGTTAAATGAAACTAATATGATGAGTAATTTGAGATTGATAATCATGATCATGAAATTGATTTTTTTAGTGTTAAAGTGGGTGGTAATAATAATAAAGAGATTATGTTTCAATTTTTGTGAGTTGATGTTATGCATGAGTCACTACAAGAAAAATAAGCATTAAAGACGGATATTTACCGACAGACAAGAAACCACTGCACATTACCAACGGAAAATAATTGTTCGTCGGTAAAATTGACGGAAAAAATTTCATTTAGCGGCAGTAGTAAAGTCCATCGATAAATATGGAGGGAAATCATCCCGGTAAAATTGGTGACGGACTTTAGCGATGGTATAAGGTGACTGTCGGTAAATAAGATGAAATTTTTTGAATTTACAGATGAAAATTTGTCCGTCAGTAATTATGGTAGGAAATTATACTGGTAAAATTTGCTACGGACTTTACCAATGGTACAAGTTGGTCATCGGTAAACAAAGCAGGAATTTTTGAGTTTATCAACGACACATTCTGTAGGTAAATTCCGTAGCTAAATTCAAAACGTAGACATCGTCGTCTGCTTCTCCATCAGCGTTTAAAAGTAAATAAAAACGAAGTCGTTTGGTTTAACCAAACGACATCGCTTGGTTTAACACCAAACGACGTCATTTTCATTCATATTAAACACACCCTCCTTCCCCTCCTTCCCTCCTGCGTCGTTTTCTCCGGTTTCTTCTCTCCCACCCACACCGTCACGTTTCGCTTCTCTCCGTCCACTGTCTATCCTCTTCGTGTCTTCGACTGTCGTTGTCACCTCTCTTGTTTGTGTCTCGTGTCTTCGTGACTTCGGTTGAGGTATTTTGATCTCTCCCCTATTAATTAGTGATATTCGGTTGCGGTATTGGATGATAGTTTAAGTTGGGTATTTGGTTTATTTGTGTATTATGTGAATGAAAAACATTTGTAAGTTATAA
>JAOTAY010000008.1:18052798-18080821 GCA_025629805.1 Erythroxylum baracoense
CCACAAATAAATAACTCCACATAAGATTTCTATACATAAAAGTTTTATTTTACTTATTGAATTGAATGTGACATTAATTAATTAAAATATTGCTCTTCACTAAAACAAATGTCTAAGCTTGTATATTATACTTTGTGTGCAGGCCATTGAAGATATACAAAGTACAAAGAGGTACCCCTTGCTAATTCTGAAGAGGGCACACTACTGGCTATTGGCCATAAAAAGGGCAAGCCACTATTGGCTAGTTCCCAAGCAATCTCGATCAGTTCATTCTCAGTTATTATGATTAAGCTATAAGACTTACATAAATCATAGAATTTGGAATGTTTTTGTCTAGCCAAGTAAGGCATCTTTGTTCTTCAGTTAAAATACTGCATCCTAAAACACCAGTGCATGACTGTCTGTTCAGAGGTCCCAATGGAAAGATTGGTGCTCCAATTTCTCCTTTGATACTTTCAAATATGGATTCTTCAAGGCAACTGAGAAAACTCCAAATTACAGCTGATGCAGACATTGTGCCTTCTCCAATGGAGTTGAATACTTTCTCAGTAGCTTTTTGGCTGGATCTGCTGAACACTGGCATATCCTTGAATCTCAGAAATGGGATTTCTTTGACAGGTTCCACCAAATTGCTTCTTGAAAAGAACATAAAGATAAAGATAGAAAATTCCCAATATGCATCTCTCACACAAATAAATATACTTTTAAGAAAAACTACTCTTAAGTGAGAGCAAAATCTAGAATAATATAGGAGAGGAAATGATAACACCTTAAACAATCTATGAAAAAGGAGATAATCCCCTCAAAATCTCATATCAAATTCTATCGATCAAATAGCTTTTTCAAGGAACATGAGACATCTAAGTCATATAACTAAATATATCTATTCATTCACCAATCTCATAAATACCATACCAAATTCCATCAATCGAATCGCTTTAAGAAACACGAGCCAGAAAATTTAGCTAAAAGCATGTAAACATTGTCAAGTAGCAAGCTAGCGAATGATCCTAAAATTGAAAAACAACAAAAGGAAAAGTTCTAAGAGACAACAAATTGTTATGCTCTTCTTGATTAGAAGTTACAGAATCTAAAGAGCATCTGATATGCAAAAAATGTCCCCTGCCAATGCTCTTCCCCTGCTACAATAATGACGGCCAACGACCAACATAATGGATTTTGTGTTCGTTGTTATTAGTAAGGATAAATAATGGGATTATCAAAAATTATCGAGGGTATATTAGGTAGTGTATGTTTATTAGTTTACGTTTCATCCTAAACTCCCTGAATTGGAGGTTTCTTATTTTCACTGTTTAGGATGTAATGGAATGTAACATGAAACCCTCTGCTTCCATCTTATTCCATTCTATTGGATTATAAAACTTTCTTCCAAACGATGGAAGTGTGTTACGTTCCATTCCATCCCATTATTAACCTCTGAACCAAACACAACCTAAGTTTTTTCAAGGTTTTGTCAGTATAACTTAACTGAATTTTTTTTTAAACTTAGGGCCCATATTAGTCATGTGACTAAGATAAACTCCTAAATAACAAATCTCAAATTAGTTTGGAGATTAGGATTTTTGAACCATAATCCTAAAAACACAAATTAAGATTACACAAAATGTTGTTCTTGAATACAATCTTCTCACTAAAGTGACAAAGAATATGTTGGGCATGAAGGCCGATAACCCATCGTCACCTCTGAGCAAAACTTCAATGGTCATGGCATTGGAGGCTAGCATTGCATTTGTTATACTAGCCACAACAGCAACACCATCTTTTTTTATTTAAGCTTTGATGGTGAATTTTGAGATAAGTGTTAACGTTACCTTGATGGTGGCACTCACCTTGGTTTGTCTTAAGACTAGTGAAAGATGGGATAGTAACAGCAGCAGAGGTGACAATAGCCTAAAATGCTTTGTGTAACCCGAATTTGTGACTTTGGGGATATAGGATTTCAGAAACCCTAAATCACTAAACCGATTTTAGGTTTCCTTTGTTTAAAAGTCCAACTTAGCCACCAATCTGGCTAATCAGGGGCCTTAAGATGAAAATTCCAACCCTAACTACACTGACGGAACTTTAATGAAAGACTAGTGAAAAGTGGGATGATAATAGCTATACAGGATTTTAATGGCCTAAAACCCTCTATGTAACCCTAATTTGTAGTTTTAGGAATTTAGGGTTTAAGAAATTCCAAATCCCTAAACCAATTTGGGGATTCATTGTTTAAGGGTCTATATCAACTACCTATATGGCTAACATAGGGACTTTAGTTAAAAAAGCAAACTTAGCTACATCGATAAAACTTTGACAAAAAATTAAGGCTCCATAAATTTGGGAGTCACACTATACAGTTTCTCAAACATTATGGTAACTTTTTATACATTGGCAAATGTTAGGGAATAACTTAAATTTTGGCTCAAACATTAGGTGATAAAACATAATTTCTGCCTAAATGATAACAAAAATAACATAATTAATAAATGGGTTTCTCACTTGGTCATTTCTTGTCTTCTCTTTCGTTATTGTAGCCACCTTCGCAATTGTCCACCTAAGCTTTTAGTTTGTTTCGTTGCTTTCTCCTCTGAGCCACCCTTTTCATCTTTGTTTCATGGTTAGGAATCAAAGCTGCAAATACCATTTAGTTATATCAATTTTAATTTTGATATGGTATAATATTAGTATCCATTAATATTATATATCATCTTAGATTATTTTTTAAAATTATAAAATAGTTTATCAATTTTTATATATTAAAATTTAGTCTCTTATTATGATTCACAATGAAAAATTTTTAAATTTTTATTCAATAATTTTATTTATTAAAATTAGCATAAAAATATTTTATATTTAGATAAAATAAATATTTTAAAAATATCTTTATACTTAAAAATATTTAACATAAAATATATATTTTAATTTAACTCTTCAATGGTCTGACTAAAATTTTTATTTAAAATTTCCATGTATTAATTGATATGATTATTATGATCTCAAATTATGGTACCCTCTAGAATGGTATAAAGTAAATTTGTATCCTTTTCGATTGATATGACTAGGTTGCCAATCGGTTGGGCTAGGTTGGACCCGCCTCTTGCCCAACTGCTAAACCCTACTAAGAGACGGCTTGAGTGGGACTAAAATTTTGATCTCAAATTTCTTAAAGACCAAAACGATGTTGTTTTAGAAAGTGAAACCAAAATGACGTCTTTTTAGAGAGAGAGTTCAGATGATTTACGTCGAGCTTCAGGTTAACTCACCAAACTTGAGCTTGACATCAAGCTTGATCAACTTGAGCCTAGTCTATTGACTTTGAGTTAGACTAAATTGAAATTCCCACTACTAGATATAACGTATACTAGCTGGTACCATTCGATTTGATGCAAAATTCACAATATTATTAACAATAGAAATAAGGGGGTTCAAGTTTGAGTTAGAAATAAATTAATAGGTTCAAGTTTTACTAATATAGAGAAATCAGTTCGAACTTGAGCCTAGCTTGATAGGAATTTGGTATATATTTAATCTATACAAGATTTTGTATAAAGGAGGCATGAAGAAGTGTGTGGACAACTTATGAAAGGTTCAAGAAAAGCATCAAAAGAAACTAGAGAAATGCAGTTACATAATGTAATCAGTGTCAGATACCAAAGTAATTTGGCATCAGTCATTAAGCCGGTTTTGTGGACTAGAGAAGTAGAAGTAAAATGGTGCTAGAGTTCAACTTATAACCAACACTAGACTTATCTTATAGATACACACTTAGATTTCTAAAACAAAGCCAACACCAATGATCTCCAAGATATACGCTAGATCCATATTTAAAATAGTTAGGTTTTGTTATTTCAAAGATATTATTTTCTTTTAAGACTTGTAAAATTAGGTGTTTTAGGTTTTTTGAAATTATATGTTTATATTTAGATAAGTATTGGTTATCTTTTAAGATTACCTTTTTCTAATTAGATTACATCTAGATTGTTATTTGTTTTTAGGATTCTAACTCTTAGGATTTTGATGTTACTAGAGTTTTAGGCATATGTAAGGTGATATTATGGATATAAAAAAGTGGAGATATTTTTGATTAATCAAATTACTTTGGCGAAGTTTTTCTTCATCTTATTTTTAGAGATACACTTGGATTAGATTCTCTATTAATTTACTAGTAGTGACTAAATATATAATCTTATCATTCCTGATATTAGTTTTTATAAATGAACTTGTTTTTTATAAAATATTCCTAGGTCTTGTTGTATTGATGTCAAATCTCATTAGTCCTATTGGTGAGGGTCGCATCAGAATTTGATATCAAAGCTCAATTTTATATTTAGATTACTTTTTGATATTTTTGTTTACATTTTCAATATTATTGTGTTTTTATTCCATATAGTCAATTTCTTGTTTGCATCATTTATAGGTAAGATTTGTTAAACAATATTTGAGGTCCTTATCTCTTGTTTTAGTTATTTTACAAGTTAATAAAAATCATATTTATTATTATTCTTGTTTTTTCTTATCATTTACATGTTCTTATTTATTTCTTCTTTCCGTTATTGGGAAGAATTGGGTTATATTGAATTCAACTTTTCTATTTTTGAGCTTTCTTGTTTCTTGCCCTCTAGTAGTGTGTTTGTTGTTTTATTGTATCCAAATTTGATTATTTGAGTGTATTTGACAAAGGGGAAGATTTAAAACCAGTTTTTTGACTTAGATTGTCTAGTTTGTATAGAACCTTAAATTAAGAGTTAGGTTGTGAGTTGAGTGAAATCTTGAGAGAAGTAGGTAAGGGAGTGTTTTACTTCTAACTTTTTGCATAGGTATAATATGACTCAAACTCAAAACAGAACCTTATCTAAAGATAAGGAAGTAAGTGAGAAGGAAAGAGTGGAAATAGACCAGAAGTCCTGTAAAAACATCGTCTAAGACCAACTTAAGCAAATTCTTTAATGATTCGATAAAGTTAGGAAAAGGTTAAAGAAACATGAAGTTTCTATGATCGGACAATAACATAATCCACCTCTAGCTAGTAAAATGGATGACTTTAAGGTAGATGGAGTTAAAGGTGTTGCCAGTCAATGTTTTAAAAATCAGATAGGACATCAAATAATGCCTATTATATAATAAACTAATAATAAATCAAATAATTTACACTAAAATTGAATTTAACATAAATTTTAAATAATAATAAAAAATTTTTATTCTATATTATAAAGACTCATAAAAGTTGAACTATGTTTAAAGAAAGTCAATAAAACTCTAACTTTGTTCTAACTTCTTTTTCAATGTACTTTAAACATACTTCTTTATAATTTAAATATTATTTTTGACACATTATTAAATTATCTGAAGCAAAATTACTTATATATACTAATTAATAATTAAATTTAATAAACAAATTCATGATAAAGTAATAATTAGTTTTTAACAATAATAATTTAAAAATATAATGAGATAAATAAAGAACCTAAATTTTAACAAATATAATTTACTAGTTATATTAAATAAATTTTGTAACGCCGAATTTTCTAAGCCCTTTTGTATTGGTCTGTACTTGGAGATACTACTATATATTGATATATACATGGTTGTATATGAGTTTAAAAATATATTTTAATCTTTTTGATATTTATGCCAGTGATATATAATGTTATATGCCCTTATATGAACTTAGAGTTCATCGGTATACGAAATCTTGGGGATTTCTGATATATGAGCTTTTAAGTGTGTAAAATCGATTCCATTGGATGGATATGTCCATGGTGGTCGAGTTTAACACGAGTAGGAAGTTTAGGGTCACCAAGCAGATGCTGATTTTTTTTTTAATTGAGAGGTATAAGGATGAGATGTTATATGATATGGTTCCATGCAAGTGGGGCATATGCTTTTGTAGCATCCATGACAATTTGATAAGAGGGTCATAAATGATGGGTATAAGAATTGTTATCTTTTTTATGAATGGAAAATAAATTACTATTGCTCCATTGTCACCTAAGTAAGTTTACGAAGATCGACTCGAGCTTTAAGATAGTGAGTAGGAAATAATAATGAGAAAGAAATAAGGGCAACATTTGGCGATAATTCAAGTCCTTTGGGGAATGTAAAAACTAGAAGTCCATACTTAGGGGAAGCATCAAGTGTTATTTGAAGTTGTAGATGAAGGTGTTGAATTAAGAGTAAATCACTTTAAGGATAGGAAAAATGACATGAATCTATTATCGAATCAAGCTATAAGTAAGTCATAAAGAGGTCATTATAAGGATTGTAAAAGGCTTAAGAAGGAACCAAAAAAGTTAGAGGTATGTGCTTACAGAACATAAATAACATTAGACACCAAAGTAAACTAGTATTGATCTTTAAGTTGAGTTTGCGAGCTAGAAAAAGAGATGCAAACTAATATTAGAGTTTAACTTGTAACCAGAACCAAACTCATCTTTAAGGTGTGCATTTAAAGTTCTAGAGCAAAATTGGTGCCAATTATCTTCAAGACAGACATTAGACATGTAGTTAAAATACTTAGGTTTTGTCATATCAAAGATATTATTTTCTTTTAAGACCCAAATAATTATGTGTTTTAATTTCCTTGAAATTTCATATTTATGTTTAGATAGGTATTGATTATCTTTCAAGTTTATTTGTTTTTAATTAGATTATATATAGGTTGTTATTTCTTTTTAAGATTCTAAGTCATTTTTTTTATGTTGCTACAATTTTAGGCCTATATAAGGCTATAGATAGATGTAAAAAGGGATAGTTGCTTTTGGATTAATCAATTAACTTGGAGAGGTTTTTCTTTATCTTATTTTTAGAGACACTTTTAGATTAGGTTCTTTATTAACTACAATATTATCTAAATTGTTAGTGGCGATCAAACCCAGAATATTATCACTCCTAATCCTTTGTATATTTGGAGTGTGATGATTCAAATATTTTTTCATTAGTTTTATATTAGTTTTTATGGATTAATTTATGTTATATAGAACAATCATAAGTCCTATGATATCGAATCTTATCATTCCTATTAGTAAGGTTCATATAATAATCTAATTTTGTGTTTATTTAAAAGACTCGAAGCTTGATTATTAGTTTCATTTTAGCTTGATTTGTTGCATAACTTTTCTAACTTTTAGTTAAGAGACATTTTATTCATAAAAATGTTAGCTCAAGGTTTATATTTAACGATTCTGATGATAACTATATAATATTTCAAAATTCAAATTGGATTTATTTCCTAGTGTAGTGACAGCGTGTCGTAATGCTAGTCAAAATAAACTAAACTACTACTATAGCGGTGGTGAGTCTAGGTCAATCTCACAGGTAGTGTGTGTAAAGTTATTGAAATGAAATTAATCAGTGTTTAGGTTAGGGGGTTTGGTTTTAGAAATAAGAAAACAAAATATGGCTAAAATAACTAATAAAAGCAATGTAAAGAAAACATGTAAAAGATGATAAAAGTGGAGAATTTGATAGGGATCCAGTTCTTTAGTTCAATCTCGGCCTACATCCTAATTAAACATATTTCATTGATTTGTTATTCTCTAACCTCTCCTTGCAACTATTAATTGTGAGTTAATAATTAACCCGTTTTTTCTCTTAGGTAGTGTGTAATAAAGATATGATTATTAATTAAAACTAACTACTGAATAACCTAGGATACGATCTCTAGATTTAATTAGGTAGTAGCATTACGAATTAAGAAAATCGATTAATTAAGGCAACGACCACATATGATGCTTCATTTAACCTAGGTTATATTATCCCTAATGATTATGAATCATTAGTCGCTACACATGAATTTCAAATAACAATTACGGATTATATCGAACTTCTAGCAATGGGTTTGCAAATAAACGATTCGATGAATGCATTAAAAATCATCTTTTCACAATACCTAATGGGTTCATACACAAATAACCAAACAATAACGAGAATACGCTTATCTACACACAAAACCCATATCAATTAACATAAGATATCACAATCAATTTCTAATGAGAGAAAGAAACAACAAAAACAATGAAATACACTTAACCCTGGTCGTCAACGTTGATGTCACCTCGAAATTAACATCGAGATGTTTAGTCTTTCATGGATCTCCAAATGATCATAGCTTGCCCCTTTAAAATGTCACAACTGAAACTCTTTTGTAGCGCCTCCCTCTTTCTCTATCTTAAGTTACCGCTACTATTATGATTTTATGAATAAATTTTCGGTCCACTTTATTATTCATTCATCTAAAACCTAAGCTCCTCTCTTGAAAATGTCTGCATTTTGCAGACGTGAGACGTCTGCTTCCTTGTTTCCACTATCATTTCCTACTTTTGCACCTGCATTTTGGTGCTCCTTCCTAGCTGTGCGTCGTCGTCTAGTGCTCCACTGCTGCATTCCTTCATGTGTTGCCTACCATTTTGCTTCTCTTCTCTTGCTACTATGTTGTCGTTTTCTCTTCATGCTTCCACCTGCTGTGCTGCATTTAGATCCTTGGTTGTGCATCTTTATTCTCTCCAGCAGTCGTGAGATTAATTGCCATGCAAGACATTAATTTCATGTTAAAGATAATTTGCATGCACAATCCATGCGATGTTTTTTTCTTCTTTTTGTCTTTTAATTTTCTTCTTACTCTATAAAGACAAGTGAAAATTAATCTTCAAAAAATAGCCCAAATATCGTGCTTTCGACTGACTTTAGCTTCTTTGCTTCCAAATTGTGCCTAAAATCACATATGAGTCAAAGTATCTTGAGCAATTTCATGTTAATAATCACTAAGTGTTATTGAATAATTTCATAATTAATTAAGCACCTATCAATTTCCCCCACACTTAGCTTTTGGCCGTCCTTGGGCAAAACGTTAAAATTAAGCTCATAGACCTAAAAATATTGACTCATTTCCCATATGTTGCAAGAATACATAATCATAAAAAATGAATGACTTTCAAAAACTATAGAAAGGACTTAACATTCCAAGCTTTTACTCATGATCAATCAACAGTCAATACCTTTAAAAATCGAGCAATCTAATGGTAGACTTGGAAAATGTGTTTAACTAAAATATATCTATAGGAATACTCAAAACCATTCATGATCATGACAGTCCACAACTTTGCATATCATTTCATTTCTCCACTCCTAAGGTTTATATGAAAAATCATAAATCAAAGGACTTTGAAGGTTGTAATGTGGGTAAAGGTAGGGTGAGATGTATTTGGGTCAAGTAACTTGAAAGCCATTAAAGCTAGTGAACAAAGCAACACCTAATGTGACATCAAGTATACAAGTTAACACTCATAAAAAACTGGATATCGTCAGCTATGACAGAAGTAATATTTATATTTCATAACCCAATTCAACTCTCACACACAAACCACATGAATCATATACCAATACGAAGGAATCACTTATACAATTGATGACAATATATTGAAACCACAAAAGAGTTAACCTTCTAAGCCAACATCTACCTCATATTCAACATACTCAAATAACACATTCATTACAACTTTAGGAGGATGCATTAATCATAAACAACTTTTCAACACATATGCAATTCCTCCTTGATTCATTTATTTAAACATTTTTGCTTTTTGCTTTTTCTTTTTCTTATTTCTTTTTCTTTTGCTTTTCTCTTTTCTTTCTTTCTTTTCCTTTTTTCTTTTCTCTTATAAAAATTAAAATAAACTACATCAACATGGGAATTTCAATAATAAGACATAAAATAACATCCCAACATTATAACCAACCCATATATATGCATACCCCTACCCTTAGAATTTGGTAATTCCACAAACTCAAAAATCAATAAATGTTCTACTAGCTTCAAGGCTTGGGAAGGAATTTTGGTTAGGTTAAAGTATGTAATGTGGCTAATACACAAAGAAAAGGAAAATAAAGCTCAAGGGGGCATATCAAAAAGGAAAATCATATAATGGGTAGACTATTTGCCTAATGTAATTTGGAAAAGTAAAGAATGCCTAATCATGTTCATGTTAATGCATGTGATAAAAATGTGGTCTCGAATAGAAATTCAAGGCAAAATTAGGATATACATTTCATGAAGATCACACATTTTCAAATGACAATGAGACTGATATGAATGTGTCAATCAAATAAGGCTTAAAATTTCATAGGCTTTGTCTACTACTAGTCACTACTCTTCTAAAGATAATGCATATCAACCAATCACAAGACTAAAAATAGATGCTAAAGTTGCTATGAAATTCTCTAGTCAATTCACACTCTAATCGTGACTATATAATCTTAGAAGTAATAAAAAATGAAAAAAATGTTTGTTTGTTTTATTCTTTCTCTCATTTTGATTGAAAACTTAAAATAACTAAAACAAACAAATTCAAAACACACATGCATAAAAGAAATAATGCAAAAATGTAAAGAAAAGAATTTTACTTCCCTTGCTCGACTCCATGTTTCCTCCTCACGTGATAAAATTGTGATCTTTAAGTATCACATGCGGCTCCTCCACATGAGGTTCTTCCAGATAGGGCCTTAGTTGATAATCATTCACCTCGAGAGTCTTCCCTATCTTCAGATTCTTCATCACTACAGAGTCCTCGCTCTTTTGAAATAATTTAAATGACTCTTCACCTTTTTCTTCTTCGTTTAATTTTTCCAACCTACTAGGTAAAGGTGAAGGGTTAGTCTCGAAAATAATTATGGACTCAGTACTTACCTTTGGGTTAAAAGATATGTCTTTTTTTGCTTTGAGCTCCTCCTCTGCTTCTTCCACACAAGCAATTCCTTAAGTATTACACTTAAGATTCTCAAGCTCTTCATCACCTTGTAAGATTCCCGCACTTACGTCTATAGGGTATGCCTCGGGTTGATATGACTGCTCTTTTTCCATTTGTGATTCCAGGAATTCGATCCTCGTTGCCATTTCACCCATTTGGCTTACAAGTTCTGGTTTCTAGACATTATATGCCTCATTTCCTGATAGAACTGTTGCAACTGCAGTTGTAGGCTCTGTTGAAATTGGAGATTGTTAGCAATCACAATATTCATCAATTCTTCCAAAGATGTACCTGAGTTTTGTTGGCTCTCCACATCTTAGAAACTAGACCAAGATTGCCTTTCATCCTATTAGAATTGTATGGTATTTTGTTGAAGTTGTTGCATACTCTCTTGAAGTCGCTGTATACCTTATTGAAATTGAAGATGGCTAGCATTACAGGTCTTGATATAGTCATCCAGAGACATATCTGAGTTGTGACAAGAAGCTTTTGGTCCACACAGGAATTATTATGTGTCCTGCAAACTATTATAGAAGTAATTTTGATGGTTATCCATCCACAACCAAATTTAGGTTGACCAGTCTAACCATGTTATAAGATTGAGAGTAAGAGTTAAAGAAAAAATTATTTCCATACATGAATTTTTTCAAAATATTTATCACAAATATGAAATAAAAAAAAGAAAGAATCATGAAATAACTGAAAAGAAACCAATTACGAAAAAATATAAACAAAACACTAATTAAAATCACAAACAAAAACTAAAACATCACACTCCCTGGCAATGACGTCAAAATTGATAACACATCGTAACAATAGTCAAAATAAACTAGACTACTACTATAATAGTGGTGAGTTTAGGTCAATCCTACAGAGAGTGTATGTAAAATTGTTGAAATGAAATTAATTGGTATTTAGGTTAGGGGGTTTGGTTTTAAGAATAAGAAAATAAAATAAGGCTAAAATAACTAACAAAAGCAACGTAAAGAAAATATGTAAAAATGATAAAAGTGGAGAATTCAGTAAGGATCTAGTTCTTTGGTTCAATCTCAGCCTATACCCTAATTAAACATATTTCATTGATTTGTTGTTCTCTAACCTCTCCTAGCAACTATTAATCATGAGTTAATAATTAACCTGAGTTTTCCCTTTGGTAGTGTTTAATAAAGATACGATCGTTGATTAAACTTAACCATCGAATAACCTAGGATATGATCTCTAGATTTAATTAGGCAGTGGTATTAAGAATTAGAAAAATTGATTCATGAAGGCAATAACCATTTATGATGTGTTATTTAACCTAAGTTATGTTATCCCTAATGATTACAAATCATTAGTCTCTGCACATGAATTTCAATATAACAATTACAGATTATATCGAAATTCTAACAATGAGTTTGCAAATAAACGATTCAGTGAATGCATTAAAATCATCTTTTCGTAATACCCAATGGGTTTATACACAAATAACTGAACAATAACAAGAATACGATTATCCATACACAAAACCCAAATTAATTAACATATGATAACACAATCAATTTCTAATGAGAGAAAGATATAACAAAAATAGTGAAATACACTTAACCTAGGTCATCGGTGTCGATGTCACCTCCGAACCGGTGTTGGGACGTTTAGCACTTCATGGTTCTCCGAATGATCATAGCCTTGCCCCTTAAAAATGTCCTAGTCGAAACCCTCCTATAGCGCTTCCCTCTTTCTTTATCTCAAGCTACCATTATTGTTATAATATTATGAATTAATTTTTGGTCCGTTTTACTATTCATGCATTTAAAACCTACGCTCCCCTCTTGAAAATGTCTACGTTTCACATTGAAAATTTCTGTGTTTTGTAGACGTTATTTGTGTGAAACGCAGACGTGGTCTACGTTTATGCACAATGTCTACATGAAACACAGACACGAGACGTCTGCTTCCTTACTTCCGCTGTCATTTCCTGCTTCTGAGCTTACGTTTTGGTGCTCCTTCCCAGTTGTGCATCGTCGTCTGGTGCTCTGCTGCTGCGTTCCTTCTTGTG
The DNA here is from genome assembly GCA_025629805.1 of Erythroxylum baracoense. Lineage (NCBI taxonomy): Eukaryota > Viridiplantae > Streptophyta > Magnoliopsida > Malpighiales > Erythroxylaceae > Erythroxylum > Erythroxylum baracoense. Next base: position 18,065,582 of record JAOTAY010000008.1, read on the forward strand.
TTGCCTACCATTTTGCTTCTCTTCTCCTGCTGCCACATTGTCATTTTCTCTCTATACTTCCACCTACTACGCTGCGTTTAGATCCTTGGCTGTGCATCTTTATTCTCTCCAGCATTCGTGAGATTAATTGTCATACAAGACATTAATTCCATCTTAAAGATAATTTGCATGCATAATCTATGCAGCTCATGTTCTTCTTCTTCTTACTCCATGAAGACAAGTGAAAATTAATCTTTAAAAAATGGCCTAAATATCGTGCTTTCGACTCACTTTAACTTCTTTGCTTCTGAATTGTGCCTAAAATCACATATGAGTCAAAGTGAGTTTCTTGAGCAATTTCATGTCATAATCACTAAGTGTTATGGAATAATTTCATAATCAATTAGGCACCTATCATATAAATAATTGTATTTTTTAACGGAAATAAAATCATAAGAAAATTACTTCCTTTCTTGCAGGAACCTTCATTATAAACTTACCTTATTAGAAATGGTTTATCCGAAATGATCTTACTAATTATAAAGGTCGTATATTAGCCCTATGATTACTGGAAGATTTTTGTCAAAAATGACAACGAATTTATTCAGATTTAAATCCATCCAGTTGATTAAAGATGCAAATGAAGCAACGGCTAGTTAAAGAAATTGACTATGTAAAGAAGAGCAACAACACTTGTGAAGAAAAAAATATACACAGACTTTCGAAACATTCGAGCAGTATCTATATTCTTGAGAGTTATATTATTCTTATTGTGCCTTAGAAAGTGAAATCATTCTATCAAGAGAAATTGCGATTGAGAACTTACTTTTAATTTTACATTTTATTCTTCTATAATCTTTTTAAAGCTTGTTATACACTTCGAGTGTGGAAGGTTAGAAAACCTTGAAAAATATGTACTCATGAGCTTGAAGAGGCTCTTCAAATTACTACTTAGATTTTATAGTGAAACACTTAAGTTGGATACTTGGAGATTAGACGTAGACTTGGGTTGTAAGCCGAACTAGTGTAAATCGACCGCATTCTTCTCTCTCTTCTCTTAACTTTTAAATTTTTGCATTATAATATATGTGTTTATTTCAGTAAGAGGCTCATTCACTTTATAACAGGCTCCTTATATTTTCAACTTACAAGAGGATGTTTTTAGTTTTAACAAGCGCCTTATATTTTAAATTGCTTTTAACAAAACTTTTCGTTTAGTAGACTCTTGTCGTTTAATAAGCTTTTTATCACTTAACAGGCTCCTTCCATTTAAATAGGATCCTATCATATAATAGGCTGCTACTATTTTAATTATAGACAAGCTCCTGTCATTTCTTTTTGAACTGAAAGTAACTTGCAAGAATTTTTAAATCACACACAATTCACAGCCATCATGTGTGTGTTTAGTTTATCACTAGGTATCAGAGCGAGGTCTCACATTTTTGTGTTTTACAGCACGTCATAAATCATGGCAAACACCTTGAGAAGTTTTGAAGGACAATCCGTCCCAAAGCCTCCTTACTTCAATGGAAATAACTACTCATAATGGAAAGAGAGAATGACAATCTATCTCCAATCTATAGATATTGAAGTCTAGCAAGCCATTAGTTTAGAGCTACACTTCCTGATTCAAATAACATAGAAGTATGGACTGATGCTAATAAAAGAAATGCACAGCTAAATGCTAAAGCAAAACATCATCTGAACTTTGCATTATCTCCAGAAGAATATGAGAAAATATCCTACTGTACTACAGCAAAGGAAATGTGGGACAAACTACAAGTTATGTTTGAAGGAACAAATAAGGTAAAGAAGCATAGAATAAGTCTTTTAGTGCATCAATACAAAAATATTGACATGAAATAGGAAGAGACCATAGACGAATTCTTCGGACGCTTAAACAACATCATCACGACCTTAAATAACTTAGGAAAGATATATCCCAATGATGAGCTCGTAATGAAGATTATGAGGTCACTATCAAAGGAATGGAGACCTAAGGTGATAGCTCTAGAAATGACAAAGGATCTAGACACTATTTCATTCGACTAGATACAAGAAAATCTGATGATCCATGAAACCGAGCTTAGGTGAGATGAAGGATCCTCTTACAGAAAAGGAATGGAATTGAAAGCAACTGATGAATCAAATGATGATGAAAGTGACACTGAGTTACAAATAGATGGAGATGACAAATTTAAATTTATGGTCAGAAAATATGCCCGATTTTATAAAAAGAAGCTGATGAAGAAAAGAGAAGGAAACAAGAAAGCTGAAAATAACAGGTTCCTATCAAAAGGTAGTAGCAGCAATAGCAATACACAAAACAATCAAATCATGTGCTATCATTACAACAAGCCTAGACACACAAGACCAGAATATCCTCTTCTTCAAAAGGACAAGTCAAAGAACAGAAAATCTAGAAAGCAAGCAACGATTGCAACTTGGTTAGATGAGGATTCTAAAAACTTTAAAGAAGAAGAAAAGCCAAAAAAAGTTAGAAATTTTTGCTTCATGACTGAATCAGGAGATGATGAGGTATATTATTCTGACTTTGATATTGAAGTTGATGAATTGAAAAATGCATATCATAAATTGTATAATCAGTACAAAAGGTTGACAGTGAAGTAATTCAAAGAAGTTGAGAAGTCCAAGAGCAATGATGCATCTCTAAAGAGTAAGATTAAATCATTGGAATATGCAAATAAGAATTTGGTGACCAGAAATATGTCTCTTCAGGATGACTATAAGCAAAAGGTTTCTAAAAAGGAATTTCTGGAAGAAAGAGTAGCTAAATTGGGAAATACACTCCTAAAAAATGATTCTGATAAGGTAAGATAGTTAGAAGAAAAAGACGCCACCTTAGAACTTGAAAAGGAGAAAAGTGTTAGAAAGACCTTATCTCTAGAAAAGGATTTGCAAAAGTTTATTGATGGAAGGAAGAATCTTGATGCATTGCCTGGTAGTGGTAAATGCATTTTTGGTAAGTCTGGAATAGGATACAATGAAAATAACAATATCAAGCCATATTTATTTGTTAAATCCAGCAATAGTTATAGCCAGAATAGTAGGAACTTGTTAAGTGGCAAAAATCATAACTATTATTCATTTTTTCTATGCAATTACTGTGGTAAACATGGTCACATTGGTTATTCTTGTAATTTTTGTAAAAAGAAATTATCTCAGATGTATGTTTAGAGATCAAAAGGTTAAACTACTAACCCGAAAAACCCAGAAAAATTTAGGTACCTAAAATGAGATAATGCTTTCTGCAGATAAGTTTCAAAATGGAGACAAGGGAGAATCAATGGATAATTAATAATGGTTGTTCGAGACACATGACAGGTGAAATATCCCACTTCAACTACATTGAAAGAAAGGACAAAGGTAATTTTGTCTTTGTAGATAAAAATAAAGCAAAGGTCACCTTATTGGTAACATTGGTGATTCTAACTCTACCGCTATTGATAATGTCATCTTTCTTGATGGTTTGAAACATAACCTGATGAGCGTGAGTCAGTTATATAACAAGGATTAAAAAGTCATTTTCTATGCATCTCATTGCGAAATTGTTGATATTCATAATGATAATATTGTGTTTGTCGGTATTAGAAATCAGAATATATATTGTGCTCAACTGGAAGACATGTCCTCACAAAGTTTTAAGTGTTTCATTTCTCTAGAAAATGATTTGTTTATTTGGCATAGAAGATTTAGACATGCTAGCATGAGCATTCTATCAAAATTGTCTAAAAACGAGTTAGTAAGAGGACTACAGACCTTAAAGTTTGAAAGCAATCAAGTTTATGAATCTTGTTTAAAAGGTAAACAATTCAGAAGCAACTTTCCTCCTGAAAATATTATGACTACTAGCCAACTACCTGAACTTGTAACCATGGATTTATTCGGTCCCACTAGGACTCAAATTTTTAGTGGTAAACATTATGGTTTTGTTTTAGTAGATGACTACTCAAGATTTATATGAGTTTATTTCTTATCATATAAGGATGATGATTTTGAAGTGTTTGAGAAGTTTTGTAGAAAAATTGAAATAGAAAAAGGGTACTGTATCACTTCAATTTGGAGCGATCATAAAGGAAAATTTGATTAACAGAAATTTTGAAGAATTTTGTCATAGCAATGGTATAACTCATAAATTCTCTTGTCCAAGGACACCTCAACAAAATAGAGTTGTAGAAAGAAAAAACAGAACTTTGGTTGATATGGTTAGGACCTCGCTGTGTGAAAGTGGACTACCTCATGGATACTGGGCAAAAGCAGTATCCATGACATGTTATATACTTAAAAAATGTCTTATAAGACCTATTCTAAAAAAGACCCCCTATGAGCTGTGAAAAGGAAGAAAAACAAACGTTACTTACTTTCAAGCATTTGGCTGCATGTGCTTTGCTCTAAACAATGGAAAAGAAAACCTTGAAAAGTTTAATGTGAGATCAGGCGAAGCTATTTTCTTAGGTTACAGAACTGCAAATAAAGGATTCAGAGTATATAATAAAAGAACAAAGAAGATAGAAGAATCGATACATTTGGTATTTGATAAAGCACTACCTTCGACAATAGCAACTGACTTAGATGATGAAAAGCATCCATTGGTACCTAAAAATACATCGGAGAATCAAACTACATATATAATACCTTCGAAATTACAAAATCAATAAGATCCTTCCAAAGCTAGGACAGAGCAGGCTCCTTCCTTAAGCACTTCCCAACAGGAGCCTATGCAACAAAAAACACCGAGAGAATGGAGGGGTCTTGATACACATCAATATATTATAGGAGATCCCTATGAAAATCTAAGAACAAGATCATCGTTTAAGAATAACTTTGTTACTCTCATCTCCCAAACAGAACCAAAGACCATAGAAGAGGCCCTTACTGACGAAAATTGGGTTTCAGCTATGACAGACGAACTAAATCAATTTGAAAAAAACAAAGTCCGGAATCTAATATCTCGTCCTTAAAACAAGTCAATCATTGGGACTTATTAGGTGTTTTGAAACAAACTTATGCAACTATTGCTAGATTGGAATCGATTAGAATTTTACTTGCCTTGGCATGCTATAAAAACTTCAAGTTGTTCCAAATAGATGTTAAAAGTGTATTGTTAAATGTTTACATTAACGAAGAAGTATTTGTTAAGTAACCCCCAAGTTTTGAAGATGAAAATCATTCGGATTATGTTATGAAGTTTACCAAAGCTCTGTATGATTTAAAGCAGGCTCCTCGAGCATGGTATGAGAGGTTGAGTAACTTTATGCTTGAGAATAACTTTGAAAGAAGAAAGGTCGATAAAACCTTATTTATTAAAAGAAAGGAGAATGATTTACTCATAGTGCAAATATATGTTGAAAACATAATATTTGGTGCTACTAATCCATCCTTCTGTGAAGAATTCTCAACATTAATGTAGGAGGAGTTTGAAATGAGCATGATAGGAGAATTATCATTCTTTCTCAGATTACAAATCAGACAAACAAAAAAAGAAATCTTCATTAGCCAAGACAAATACACAAAGGAACTCATCAAGAAATATCATTTTGAGAATGCCAAACTGATGGGTACTCCCATAAACACTGGACCTAAACTTGATAAAGACAAAAAAGCAAAGCTACGGATGAGACAAAGTATAGAGAAATGATTGGATCACTACTATATCTTACAAGCTCAAGACCAAACATTATGCTTAGTGTTTGTCCTTGCGCATGCTTTTAATCAAATCCAAAAGAAATCCTCCTTAAAGCAGTCAAAAGAATCTTTCGATATCCCGATGGAACTATGGTTTTTGAACTATGGTATCCAAAAATTGATCCATTTGACATAGTGGGCAATTATGATGCAGATTATGCAAGTGATAAAGTTGATCGAAAAAGCACAAGTTGTCACTGTCAATTTCTTGGAGGATGTCTAGTATCTTGGTCCTGCAAGAAGAAAAAATGCACAGTGCTTTCGACTATTAAAATGGAATACATAGCAACTATCAGTTGTTGTGCTCAAATCTTATGGATTAAGCATCAACTACAAGATTTTCTCTAAACCTTTCTCATATTCCTATATTATGTGATAATACTAATACTATAAATCTTTCAAAAAATCCTATGCATCATTTAAGGAAATCAAACATTATTTTATTAGAGATCATGTTTTAAAAGGAATCATTGATCTTTTGCATGTTAATACTGAGAATCAAGTAGCTGATGTTTTTACCAAGTCACTCTTTGAAGATAGATTTTGTGTGTTAAGAAAAAAGCCTGGTATGTGCAAACTCACTGACATTATTTCTGCATGACTATTCTCTGCTGCTTGTCTTTGTATTTTATTTAGTAGGCTCCTTCTATTATGATTCCTTAGAAACTCTCTCTTAATTTAGTAGGCTCCTTAAAATTTAAAAGGCTCCTCTCGGTTTAATAGAGCAAGATTACACATGTACTAAAAAGGTAATTTCTTTTGTTTTGTTGTTTCAGCATTTAAAGACGCGCGTAAATTTCTAACAAGCTGTTTTACGAGACTGATAGAAGATATGCAAACGATCACACTTCCTGTATTAGCATATGATCGTTCATCTTCATATGAGATCAATGCTCAAGAAATGCCTAATATACCAGAAACAAGATTCTCTCCTCAAGATTAAAGTAGTGCAAATCTTCAACAATAACTGAAGGATATCCAAGCCAATCAAGAACAAATACGAAAACAAATAGATAGCATGCAGAATCAACTTCTTGACATGCAGATTTTGGTCAAAAGAATCCTTGAATCTCTTCATCAACTCTGTTCTTATATGCTTTCTGCTTGGCTTATTTATACTAATGATTTTGTTTGATGCATTATTTACTCTTTCCCTCTATTTTCTTTTAATAATGTCAAAGAAGGAGAGTTTATGTGGATATATTTTTTGCATTTTTGCATATTTTTGCATATATGATGATATATTTCTCAATACTGCATCGATTATATATGTGATTGATTCTACTATTGAACTTGTAAAAATCTGTGATTTATAAATGATAGGTTCCTTTCTTAAGAGACAGGCTCCTTCTAAATGTTTGAACATATAAAAGTCACTGGTTTCTTTTGAAATCATCTATTATCTTTTTGAATTTTGAAAAATATATTTATTATGGCTTGTCATCATCAAAAAGGGGGAGATTATTAGCTCAAGGTTTATATGTAACGAGTTTGATGATAATTATATAATATTTCAAAATTAAAAGTGTATAGAATGATATTTTTTAAAAGGAAATAAAATCATAGGAAAATTACTTCCTTTCTTTCAGGAACCTTCATTATGAACTGACCTTATTAGAAATGGTTTATTCGAAAGGATCATACTAATTATGAAGGTCGTATATTAGCCCCATGATTACTTGAAGATTTTTTACAAGGATGACATCGAAGTTATTTAGATTTAAATCCACCCAGTTGAGTAAAGATGCAAGTGAAGCAACGACTAGTTGAAGAAATTTACTATTTAAAGAAGAGAAACAACACTTTTGAAGAAACGAACATAAACAGACTTTTGAAACATTCAAGCAACATCTATATTCTTGAGAGTCATATTATTCTTATTGTGCCTTAGAAAGTGAAACTACTATGTCAAGAGAGAAATTGTTATTTGAGAACTTAGTTTTGATTTTACATTTTATTCTTCTGTAAGCTTTTAGAAGCTTGTTATATACTTCGAGCGTGTAAGGTTGGAGAACCTTGAAAAATATGTACTCGTGAGCTTGAAGAGGCTCGTTAAATTACTACTTGATTTTTATAGTGAAACACTCAAGTTGGATACTTGGGGACTAGACGTAGGCTTAGGTTATAGGTCCAACCAGTATAAATCGATTACATTTCCCCCTCTCTTCTCTTAACTTTTAAATTTTCACATTATATTATGTGTGCGTTTATTTTAGCAAGAGGTTCCTTCACTTTATAATAGGCTCCTTCTGTTTTCAACTTGCAAGAGGTTCTTTTCAATTTTAATAGGTGCCTTCTATTTTAAATTGTTTTTAACATAACTTTTCGTTTATTAGGCTCCTGTCGTTTAATAAGCTTTTTATTGCTTAACAAACTCCTTTTGTTTAAATAGGATCCTATCGCATAACATGCTCGTACCGTTTTAATTATAGACAGGCTCTTGTCATTTCTTTTTAAATTGAAAGTAACTTGTAAAATTTTTTAAGTCATACACAATTCACCTCCCTCTTGAGTGTGTTTACTTTATCAAAAAATTCCTTTTCTTTATTATATTCATAAAAAATAATGTAACCAAGCAAGCAAGCAAAGGTTTTAAGAATATATAGCTAGTGATCCTTTTAGGATTGCAAGAATAAAATAAGAATGGCAAGGCAATAAACCTATCTAATAGTGTTTCCGATATAGAATATAGTACAAAGCTTGACCTTGCTCCTTAATCAAAATCAACAAACTATACACTATTTGCATAAATGTGTTCATTTGCGTCATCAACATCTAATTCTAAGCTAGCATTATGCAAACGACAATAATGAATTGCTTTTTATGACATTTCTAGCTTTGGTTAGCAACATCATTTCTACATTTCTTAACTAAATAATGTGAAACTATATGCCATATTTGCCTTGGATCAAAGATGAAATCATTTAACTAATCATAAACATCCAATTTTAATACTATTAGTGGACTATACTATAAATAACTTTATACATGAAACATAGAGTGGACCAAAATTTTATTATATAATAATCAAACATTTTGAAATGAAACTTACAATCTTCTGAAATTTTCCAAAAAATTTAATTAATTTTGCTAAATTACCCTATAATTCCAATAACTGAAGTATTTACCATATGAAGAGAATGTATATAAACATTAATAGTATGTCATACAAGTCAATTAAGTCAAAGCATAGTTCAACAAATGATTATGAAAAAGAGAAAAAAATATTTACATTTAACCTTGAATCTTAAGAGTTAAAATTACCATCACTTGGCACCACTTTCTTTCCATTTCAAAATAAATCATTATAAAAATCATAACTATATAACAATTTGATTAAATGACTATATTATTGGTAACAAATAAGCATGTTTTCATCATTGATTGACATTTTTTAATAAACATCCAAAATGATTTGTAGCCTTATTTATATCCATATCATTTTTGCTTGTCACAATATTAAAAATAAAATATAAGAACATATGGTAAAGAATTATTAAAGCTATAAAAGTAAGATACTTGCATACCATAAAATTTATACAATACAAATTATAAAGTTAATCTTATCATTAAATAACCAAATTTTAGTAGATATCAAGAACTCCAAAGTTGACGGATGAAGCCAATATGGATTCACTATCTAACCAATAGTACTAAAAGCAAATTTGTAAGCAATTGTTGATACTAGGATAGTTGAAAATGTCATGCAATTATCCACATAATCAAAAATTGAGCTCCATTTAAGTTCCACTATAATAATATATAAAAAATCTAATAATCTCTTTAACAAACGTCAAATTCTAACTAATTATCTAACTATATTTAACTTTATGAAATCTTCGATCATTTTCTCCTAAATTCCTTTAAAACAAAATCCAAAATGATAATTGTCTTGTTTGATGTATTAATGGAAGTTGAACTTGACATGAAAATGTTGTTATCGAGCTCTTTACTCATTATTAGTTAGTCATGAAAAAACATCATGCACAAACTATCCAATGATATGAACTTTCATTAAAACTCATTCACTGTACAATTTTTGGAAATAATATTTAACTATAATTAGTTTTTATCTCGAATCCAAAACCAATAACTATCAAATCTTTTTCATCAATTTGTTTGCCGTTATTTAAAATATCTTATCCAAAAAAAAATGATCCACCCAAATATTGCCATTTAATCTCACATATGTTAGAAAAATAAATATGAATAGTTGGGTAATTTGTACCAAAAAGTAACTTAATGACAATCCCATTGCAATCCTATTGATAAATAAGTGTACTATGATCCATGTTATCTAAACCTGATAACCACATCTATATAATTAATTGTGACATCAAGCATTTTAGATGTAGAATTTCACCTTATTGGATAATCTAAGCATAATTTTCTAGTTTAAAGAATGTTAAATTATCTTATTGTTTACTCAAATTTCTCAGCATGTTTAGGTGTTATACTCTAATATAATACAGTACCCAAAATTGCTTCTATCCTTTTTTTTAATAATGTCTACAACATATACTTCATAATTAAATTCATTATATGTGTAGCATAACATATATGAAAGATCCTCTCGTCAATAAACTCTCAATATGGAACTTAGTCTTAACTTTGCCGACCATGACTTCGGTTATGATATCATTATTCAAAGTTATTATTAATAATTTTGTGTTGATGGTCTACTTCATCAAATAATCAACCAACAAACTCATTAATCAACCACTTATATAACGTGTTAAGTAAATTCAAATTTAACAAAATTACAAAAAAAAATTCATTATAAAAACAATCAAAATATATTTTAAAACATTATTTACCTCAAGATATAACTAAGTCTAATTGTTGCTAACATAATATGATGTCATTACTATGAAGCCCTTCTTTCAATTTTCAAATTTTTACATATCTAACATGATCATTACTCACATGTCATTAGTTAGCAACATCTTCAACATCTTACTTGTTTGTGCATTACAAATTTTAAAGATATCCTTCTTAATGGTATTTTAGGTAGGGATCTTAAATTTCGACTGAAGTCATATAACAAACATATTTAAATTAAAATGATTTATAATTGAAAATGGATATTCATACCTAATGATTTCCTTTACAAATAAATATTTAGAATTTTCAAGATCATAATGTGGTACCTATTTATTATTTTTGTTTCATTAAATTAGATGTGAGAAACATATGATATTTTTGTACTACTTTTCTTCGATTATATGTAGTTACATGTCTTTTCAATGTGAGGTTCCACTTTTCAAACCTCAGCAAGCAACTTCTAGCAATATTTACACTTTAATTGAACAACTCCCTCATTTTTTTATTTATGAAGTGATGACAAACATCACTTTTCAACTTTGAAGAGCTTTTGTTTTCTTCTATCCTAATTTTTGTTTCACTTATTACATTATTGTCATCTGATTAAGACAAATTACCAACATGTGTTTGATTTGGACTTTCCATTAGATTGAACTATTTCGAAGGATTAGTTTCATCCATTTGAAATAATTATAGACAATAAAATCATAACTTAGTGACTAAAACAAAATTATTAAAATATGTAAATATCAACATTGAGAACATTTCAATAACAAAAAATAGAATCTTATAGTATATTTACAACCATATTGTCTAACATTGTCATCTTAAAATTATTAGTAATATTCATAAAATTGTAAATGGAAGCTATTGGATTTGAGCTTCATTTGATCACTAAACTTAATGATGGGAATCAGTCTAGTCGATTGCAAGTAATGTAGCAACCTTAACTACAACTCTTTACCTATCTCCGTTATGGAAATTATGTGCTCCCAGTATTAACACGCTTAATTTTAGATTATTTTGGTAGATCCCAAATATATAAGAGTGATAAATATCATCCTACATAAGAAGGAATTATATGAAGACAGTAACTTGTCAACTTCATTTCACTTGCTGTAAAATAAAAATCTTTACATTCTTTATGGAGGATAAAGAGCTACATGCTACGTAAGAAATCACCAACGTCGTATATTGTCCAGGAAAACAAATATTGATGCTAACTTCTACAAGATTAATATAAAAATAGAGCTCTTTAATAAATTCATTTGAGAATCCTAATTGCCACCTCGAATTCAAGAAACAAAGGTACCATTTTACATGGGTACATACACACATAAATAATAAATCCATACACACATTCGAGAGAAGAAAAATCCTCAGTGAAAACCATGTATGCATTAAGTTTCTACTCAGACTATAAGGTTAAAGAATGAGATTATAAATTAATTTCAACCTAAATAATAATAATCTATTATTATTTTCTACAAAAGAATATTGAAGGAGATCGAATGCTATTAGGTCATGTCTAAGTGTTATTTTATGTAGGAGAGATCGAATGCTATTAGGTCATGCCTAAGTGTTATTTTATGTAGGAGATACTCAACCTCTTTAAACATTATAACCTTAAATTAGGTGCCATTAAAGTGGATATCTAATTATGCGCAATTTGCAAAGAAACTAAAGGAAAGAGATAGAGATAAATGATAATGAAAGATAAGTGAGACTTTCGGTTGTGATGGCTAAAAGATAATAGATGAATGGGACTATGGAAGTTGATTCTAAGGGATTGGATTTTTCTTATTAAGGTGAATTTGAATCTCAGCATTCTATTTTCTCTTTAAATGTCTCAACATCGTAGATTATTTGTTCTTCTCTTACCATTCCCTCGTTGTCTATGGTAAAATTAACAAAGGATCGAATTAAAGAGATTGAAATGAACCCATATGCACAACCATGGACTTTAGTGTTCCTTGGGAGCTCGGAATCGTTCCTTACTCTTTAGAAGCTATATCCATTGAAGTTCTTCATCAACTACCATTTAATAGCGGCAGATGCACTGTAAAACTGATCTGTTTGGAAAATCAATCATCAATCTCCTCTGAAAACTAATAAAATTATCAAAGAGGTTTCCACTTGATAACTTCTTTCTAATCAACATCTCAGTCAACATAATAGATAAAAAAAGAAAAAAAAAGGTAGAATCTGACTTTAAGATGTATGTTTTTAGCATAAATAATAAGATTAACAACCTCCTGAAGATAATAAAATTGATTAGGAGTCATAGTTTCACAATAGAATGTTGTAACACAAGAGCAAACCACAATGAAAAAAAGTCTAAGGTTCATTAAATCTAATTCACCAAACCACTGTATAACTCTTAAATTGGCAATTAATAAGAATGCCTGAATAATACATTAACTAGAAGTTATGTTTATCAAAGTTCTTCATTACCTATCATTCAATAATAATAGATGTACTTTAAAAAACTGATAAGAAAATTTTCTTCTTTTATCTAGAAATGCAATCATCAATCTCCTCTAAAAACCAATAAAATTCTCAAAAGATATTTCCACTTTGGTAACTTCATTCTAGTTGACATCCTAGTCAACATCTAGCTTCAAGATGTTGGATTTTTAGGCGACAAATAATAAATTTAAATCGATAAAATCAATATACCTCAATCAACCAAGATAAATTCCATATCTTTAAAGCATGCATAAATAATAAGATGCCTCTTAAAGATGACAGAAAGTGACTAAAAGTTAATAGTTCTGCAATATATTACTACAACATAAGAATAAACCATAATAGAAAATTCTAAGGTTCATTAAATCTAATTCACAAACCGTTACCACGCAATTTCCAAATTGACAATTGGGAAGAATGTCTTAATAGTACATCAACAACACCACAGGCCTAATAGGGAGGCTTGGGCAAGATTGATGAATGAAGCCTTTGTATCTCTTAAATTATCCAAATGTCAAATCTACATTATTAAGAAATTAATTATCATTAGATTATGTTAGTTCATGCCAACAGTCTTTTTAAAGGGGAAAGGGTTGAGGCATTATCCTCATACATTAAGGAAGGTTCTTTACATTCTTATTGTGTTCAAAAGATGTGGCTTCCACATCTTGGGTTCCCTGACTTCATAAATGACAATTGATTTAGTGGTTGAATTTTATACCTAAGAGGATTTTTTTTCCTATAAACAAAAAAAGAAGACAACGATTTAGTTAAAACTGAAGTAAATCACACGTTAGTATAGACTTGACGTACAAAAACTCGATACACAAGAAGGTGGGGTTGAATGGTGTATCCTTTTTGTAAGTATAAAATCTTGCTAAGAACTTCTCTTTCTTGTTAAAAAGATATCACAAAATTTATACGAAAATTATTACGTAGTTAAATCGCAAATAACTTCTATATAATTGTTTAACAACAAAATGAACTGAAGTAAATGATAAAGGATAGACACTGCGATTTGTATACTGGTTCACCCTAAACTGTGGGATACGTCTAGTCCTCAGAGTTCGTCTGAGTGTTTCACTATACTCCAAACAATTACAAGTATTCTTTCTTCCATTCTAGAGCCTCTTCAGTCTCTTACAAAGTATTCTTTCAGCTATCTTAGCCTCTCTAGGCTATCAGCCTTTTCTTTCTCTCACTAGAAAGATATTGTGAGCTTTTGTTACAGTAGGTTTAGCTCTCTTCGTATCACACTACAGAATTTCTCTTTTTTGAATCGTAAGATTTGTAAGAATTTTCTGTCTAAGATTGTCTAACCTTTCTAACTCTTTAACATCTTCGACTACAAGTAATATTTATAGCCTTCGTCTTTAACTACTTCTTGATCTTTGATAACCGTCTCTTGATTCTTGATAACCTTCATTTAGTTGAGTTCTATAACTAATTCTAACTAAATAACTGTCTGACATGCTAATGTCTCTTCATGATATCATCTATTTCTTCTTTGCGTCTGTGTTGTCTTTGCGTCTGTATTGACTTTGCGTCTGTGTCTGCGTCTATATTGTCTTTGCATCTGCTTCTATATTGTCTTTACGTCTGCGTCTGTGTTTGCGTCTATATTGTCTTTGCTTCTGTGTCTGTGTCTGTGTTTTGATTTCGCGTCTGCGTCTACATCTGCGTTGTGTTTGCATCTATGTTTCGACTTAGCGTCTGCGTCTGCGTCTGCGTTGTATTTGCTTCTGTATTTAGACTTTGAGTCTATACTAACTTTGCGTCTGTGTGTATATTTTGATTTCGCATCTGCGTCTGCGTTTCCTTCTGTATCTGTGTTCTGTACTTTGCGTCTGCACACTTAACACACTTGTCAAAACGTTCATTTGTTTCTAACATTATTATTATTTGATTGTCATCAAAATTAATCTTCGTAAAGTCCTATTGACTTAACAATCTCCCCCTTTTTAATGATAATAAATAATCATAATTTTAGAAAAATCAAAGTAAATGAATTTTTATTCAATTGATGAATAAGAAAACAACAAATGAATAAGATGACAACAAACAAAGAATAAGAAGACAATAACCAAAAATACATATATGCATGCTATCTTCTTCTTTTCTTCTTTCTTTCTTCTTCTTTTTCTCTTCTTCTTTAATCTTGTCTCCCCCTTTTTTTCTTCTTCTCTAATCTTGTCTCCCCCTTTTTTCTTCTTTTCTCCCCCTATTTGTTATTAATCAAAAAGGTTACCTCAGATGCTTCAT
>JAOTAY010000008.1:18080921-18092794 GCA_025629805.1 Erythroxylum baracoense
TAGTTGGTATTACGAAAAATTATTGAGGGTATATTAGGTAGTTTACATTTATTAGGTTACGTTCCATCCTAAACCCTTCGAATCGGAGGTTTCTTATTTTTACTGTTTAGGATGGAATGGAACGTAACATGAAATTCTCCGCTTCTATCATATTCCATTCCATTCCATTATGAAACCTTCAACCAAATGACAGAAGCGTGTTACGTTCCATCCCCTTCTGTCCTCAACTCCTCAACCAAACATAGCCTTAGTTGGATAAGCTTCTTACTGTCATCGTCTTCTTCTTAATAAAATGAATCTCTACTTTTAGGGAAGAAAAAAAGAAGAAGAGTAAACAGTCGTATGAATTTAGAAGAGATGCAGGGAGAGATGGGTGTATGGCATTGCATTGATTATGTTCTTTCCCATCAGCAGCGTAGGAACTAGGAACAGTGGAGGAGGGGGCCTCTCCGACCTCTGTCACTGCACCGCAGAAAAAGGGGTTGGCTTAGTTTTGGTATGGTTCAACGTACCCTTTTGGCTCTTCTCCAACATTTTATGACACTTCACAGAATAGTATTCCTTATCCGTCTAATCTTTTTGTTCTTTTCTAATCTCTATTTCTCATACTTATGGTTTTGCCAATCCTTTCCACTTTTTCTCTGCTGGCACCATTAGGTTTAATGGCTTAACATCAAAATTTGACGTGGGGTCCTTGGACCTTTGTGGGCCAAATCCATTTACTAATGATTAGGGAAGAAGCAAGACCAATAATATCCTGGAAATTAATATGATATAAAAAAGAACGTCCGTCTGAAAGGTGCACCTGGGTCTGGATGGCTTAGCTAATTAGCTACCATTAGATTACTTATATAGTTGGTAAAAGATTCCTTTCGTTCATTATGATGGACAAACAATTCCCTAGAAGATTAAATTCTACTTTATGTCTCTGTCAATCATATTTAAGGTTTATTAGCCACACAAAACTTATAAGTTTAAGATAGAGCACGATAATTATGTATGCCTCATATCTGAGTAAAGAAGGGAGCGTTAAATAGTTTACTTAAAAATTATTGTGTAGACAAAGTCTTATTCGCTGTGATAAGAAGGGGAAAAAAAACCTAAGGACTATAGAAGACAAGAGACCATGGATAGAACTTTAGGTTGGAGTTGTATTGATTTGGAAACAGGCCACGTGTTGGGACCCAAGAAGGGCAAATTACACGTGCAAATGCTAGAGATTGTCTTAGAAACGAAGGGCAGGGAGGCGTAAGCAATTAACCATTAATCGTATTCGTATCAACTTATCTCTTTCACTGTCACTCGAGCTTGCCTCAGTGCCTCTCCTACTCTTCACCGCTTCCTATAATAAGCTTTTCACCTTGTACTCTTGTAGGTCTATCACGTGCTTCATTTCCTTCCGCACGTGGCATGTGGCATGTGTACTTCAAATTTCCTGAATGTCATAGCCGAGTCACTCAAAGGGCCGAGAATATATGATTTACCGACTTTATATCTTCTCGATATCTACAAGCATAACCTTCTATGGTAAGTGCGAGGAAGAAGAAATACTTCTTAGAGATTAATGACACATAATACGTAACGGGACCTTCATTATGTATCTTGCATTACGTATTTCGGGCCAAATGTGAAAGAGAAATAAACGAAGAAATGTAGAAAATATCTGATTTCCGTTTTATAACTTCAAACGCATTTTCCAAAGTTGAAACAAATACAAATCTACCTCACCTTCACAGGAACTGCTCACTAGGACGTGATCAACATCTTTATTTCAGTTTTTTCAAAATGTGAATCTCTGAATGGGTCACAGTAACTTTATGTTCACGAATAACATAAGCAACTGTAGGAGACCTTAACTTCTTTATATAATATTCATATCGGACTTCCTCATCACAGGCCCAATTTGGGTTAAGTCCACACTGATTAGGATTTATTTTTCTCCTGAACTTCAGCCTAATGACTTAGATCATTTATTGGGTCGCTTTATTTTCTTTATCTGGATCAAATCATGTAACTTAACCGAACAGTTATTGAAAATCGATAAAATGTAATTAATCGTTGTCCAACCCTATGGAAAATATCAAAAATATCTAACATTCTCTCCCTTAGACAATAAATAATTGCGATATTGAATCAAGTTTAAAATAGTTTAAAAACTCGGTTAGTGGTCAACTAGGTTTAAATCCAAAACATTTGATCCAAAGATAACAAAAGTTCATCATTCCATGCCGTAAGGCTTTCGATACCGAAAAGTGTCAAATACATGTGTCATGTGCGACACAGATCCAATACAATCACGCATATCTAATACCTCACTAATATGAATGAGAAAATATAGTTTGGCAATATAAGATGACACCTGTATGATCTAAACTATATCATCTTCGTTTGTAGGTCTCGATTTTTTTAAACTTTATGGTAAAATGTATTAAAGAAATAATGTTTCTCTCACTGAATGATAAACAACATTAGAGAAAACTTGTTTCCTCTCACCAAATGATAAACTGCATCAGATAAAATCTTTATTTTCTCTAACTGAATGCTAAACTACATTAGAGAACTCCTGTGGGATTAAAAACTTATATCCCTCTATGTGATGTTTAAAATTTATGGATATCCTTTTAAACTATATGTGTCCTAATGATATAGACTCAAGTTCAATCTATATATATGACCAAATGACCTTTAAAATGCTTAATATTGACACAAATCTTAAGACTTTCACATGTATTATGACTATGTATGATAACAGTTATCACTGAGAATAAACAATGATCATCTTTATTGATCAACCACCATACTGTCATAATACAACAAAATGTACAAATGTACACAGAGCAAACATAATGATCCCCTAACTAACATTGTCTAAGGACTTCAAAACATCCATACTGTATACTTGTCTTTCAACCAAAAGTAGGCGAAGTTCTTTAATTAAAGGATTGGCTAACATTTCCTTAGTCCTTAAATGCTTCACCTCAATGTCACCTTTTATGTATCAACTTATTTATGGTCAAATATTTGACCTCCAAATGCTAAGACCCTGTGATATTCTTTGTTATTGTTAAACAATACAATAGTAAGATTATCACAATACAACAGAATGGGTATAGTCACTGAACTAACTACAAATAACTTAAAAATCAAGTTTTTTTAGCCAAACTACCAATGAAGCAACCCTATAGCATACACTCTGCATGCATGGTTTAGGAAGTCACATGTGTCTACTTGACACTCTTCCATGACATTGTACCATCTACAAACATAAAAATTTAACCTTATTTTGATATGAACTTCCTATCTTCTAGACACATAGCTTAAATTTGAATATGGATTCCCTATGAGTTTTAGACTGTTGACTTTTTATATGTCAACATATAATCCTTGGTTCCTTTAAGTATCTCAACACTCGCTTGACTGCATTTCAATGGTCTATACCTGGGTTAAGCAGATATTGACCAAATAGTCTAATAGTAAATGTAATGTCTCGTCTAGCACTTACCCGAGCTTATATCAGGTTATCAGCTGTACCAGTTTTAGGAAAATTACTCATAGCCTCTCTTTTTACTTCATTCTTTGGACATTAAGCCAAAGATAATCTCTCACTATGAGAGATAGGTGCTACGACAGGTTTATAGTCAACGCTACGACAGGTTTATAGTCAACCGTAATAAATCTTTATAGCACATACTCAATATATGCTCTCTGTGAGAGGTCTAATGAGTATTGAGATCAGTCTCGGTAAATTTGCATACCTAGGATAAAAAATGCTTCACCAAGGTCCTTCATATTGAAATGATGGGCCAACAGTTGCTTAACCTCATGCAATATGGTCAAGTTATTCAATGTGAGCAATATATCATCTATATGCATTAATAGGAAGATAACTTTGCTCCCCTTGACCTTATGATATAAGCATCTTTTAACTTTATTTTCCATGAAGCCAAAAAAGGTCAAAACCTTATCAAATGTAAGGTATCACTTTCGGGAGGTTTGATGTAAATCATATATTAATTTGCTTAACATAAAAACCATGTCAGTTCTATTTGGATCCTGAAATCTTCATGTTCTACCATATAGACCTCTTTATAAAGGTCTTTATTTAGAAAAGCAGTTTTGACAGCCATTTGATATAACTCTATATCATCATGAGCTACAATTGTCATAATCACTCAAAATGTATCCTTCGAGGATACGAGAGAAAAGGTAATATTAAAGTCAACCTTTCTCTATGAGTGAATCATCAGGTAACTGAACGAGCCCTTAAACTGCGGAACTTTATCCTGAAATCCTTTCTTGAAACTGATTTACAACTAAATTAACTAGCTTCCAGACCTTACTATGCTTCATGACTTGCATCTCATTAGTCATCACATCCCATCACAAATCTGCATTGGATCCAGAAATAACTTATGTAAAAGTAACTGGATCTGCAACATGTCTAACATCATAGTCCTATTCACCAAATAGACTATGTAATCACATAGGATAGTAGGTCGTTTCACTCTAGTGGATCTAAGCAACTGCATTGGTACCCAGGACTCTCTGTGTGTACAATTATAGGTTTCTATTCTTATATAAGCATGATACTAATAGCTAAATCCAACGGATCTAACTGTATGAGTGGCGGGTACTTTATAACTGTAGTATCCATCCTACTATCATCTGAAGGATCAAAGGGCCTACCATCATCATAGACATCATATTCCAAAATCTTAGTTGTTTATGATTCCATTGTTCTAGTCCTTCCTTCTATACAGTAAAATCTGTAGCCTTTAAAGTGGTCAAAATATTTGACTAAATAGCAATGAGAGAAACGAGCATGCAATTTGTCTTTATAAGAAATATACTACCTCAGTAGGGCAGCCCCATATACAAATCTGTGCAAGGCTGGATTTCCACACTTCTAGATAATCCAGTAGATTAGTCCTATTTTGCATTGACTTCTTCATGTCCTTTAAGGAGCGATTATGCCTTTCGGCAACACACTATTTTTACTCAGGATTACCCAGCATAGTGAACTAAGTCACTATTCCAACTGATTCCATATATTTGACAAACGAACCTTTCATGTCCTTAAACATCATGTTTGCCATGATACTCTTCTCTACGGTCAAATCTGACTATCTTAATGAATTTTTCCAATTGGTTCTCAACCTTTAGTCTTTAAGCAAGAATACATAAAATGTACCGGGAATAATCATCAACAAATGTCAGAATATATCTAGAATTGCACAATGCAACTGCATAAGGTCTTTTGATATCCGTATGTATCAGACCCAACAAGCCAGAAACACGAGTAGACCTTTTTCCTTATTTTAGTTAACTTACTCCTGCAATAGTTAGCACATGTTTCCAAATCATCATAATTTAGAATTAAGATAACGCTTTCCTTAATCAATCTCTCAACCCTAGCTCTGAAAATATGGCTTAACCTTTATGCCATAATATGTATGACTTAGCCTTTATCAGGGCCATTTTTCTAAACTTGTTTGGCAAGATACGAAGAAGCATATATCTAATTCGAGGTAAGACACATTCTATACAAACCATATGACAAGAAAGTTATACTATTATGTTTTGCATTAAACCACAATTGTACAAGAGAAGCATTAATTACAAAATGTTAACTTTTTTTGTCCAAAATTGATATAAAGATCACATATAAAATGTGTCGTGTAAAATCAAAACGAACCTTGTAGCAAGGTTTAGTACATACATCCCCTATAGATATTACAACCACTTCTTCATTGTTGATAACCATCAATTTCTCCTTCCCTTTATTTGCAAGGTTCAGTACATACATCCCCTATAGATATTACATCTGCTTCTTCATTGTTGATAACCATCAATTTCTCCTTCCCTTTATTTGGCTCTATCCTGGATATGAACCCTTGCATTATGGAAGCATCATGATTAGATGCTCCACTATCTAGTCACCAAGAACTTAATGTTACTATCGCCAAATTAGATTCATAAATTGATCAGCCAAAGAGTTACCTGATGGTCTCAGTCTTTCATTCTAGGCCTCATACTGTTGGCTTCTTTATGTCTGTAAGATCTTTACCAGCATCGGATTGACCAACATTAGCATGTACAGAAGATTTAGGCTTTCTACCTTTGAACTTAGCGGGCTTCACCTTTGCCTTCCTTTTAGTTGCTTCAAAGGTTGTAGGAGTAATAATCTTGAGTTTCTTCTCCTCAGCAACATAATGGGCAATCAAAGCATTGAAGTCCCATTCCTCATCCAACGTATATTATGTTGTTACCTGATTACTAAACTCTGAAGGGAGTGTACTTAGAGTATAATAAACTATGAAGACATCAAGAAGAGGAATGTTTAGCATCTTCAGTCTATTGTGAAGATGGATCATTCTTGACATGTACTCCATCACTCCCCCTTCTCTAGTATACCTTATAGAGAAAAATTCTTTCATCAAGGCATTTATCTCAACATTAGGTGAGACAGTGTGCCTTTGGAAGACATTACTAAAAAACTCCTTCGCTATGTCTATGTTTGGAAGTCCACTTAGTAGATGGTCAGGTATGGATCTCTTAATGGATATGCAACATAATATGTTAGACCAATCTCAGGCTGCATAAATTACTTTATGAGCTCTTGAGCTCCTAGATGTAGGTAGAGATGGCATATTTGTACGTATGGCCATATCAATTTCTGCCATCTCCATTGTATTCAATACATCCTCTATCCACTTCCGCATATTGAAACTAGTCATGGTTTCAATAGTGACATTGTGATTATTAACCGAAAAGGTAATAGCAAAATAACAATGCAAAGATCAACACAAATACAGGATAACAACGATAACTAAAGTCATTAAATAGTATTTGTACCGAGAATCTAGTCTCACATATTATGAAATATCTGTGGGTTGAATACATAATATATGCAACTAGACCTCCACATACAAGCAATCAGAGTACACACCATCATCTCTCATGAATTACCACCTGTAGGCGAATAGATCATTTAAGCAACGACTTTCCTCCATATAATGCCTTTATGCACATCTAAAAATTCCATGTAAGGCTAACACTTGTGGGCAAAATAATCAAACAAGAGACTAGAGACATCCCCTAACATGCAAGTATAACAATTCAAAATACTAACTCGAAAGATTACTATGGCGACTACAATCTCATTAGTACCCAAAAGGTCCACAAATATAAGGGATACATCTTTATGTTATCCTCACATCCTTTATGGGCATGTTGTATGTGATAATGTAACATCAATAAATGCTAAAACTGAAAGAACAATCTCATCTTCACATACTCGTGCTGAAGACATTGCCAGTAAACTTTATTTGAGACTTTTGTAACTAAAATCTCAATCTGAGTGATTATCATGCTATTTCGAACATTGAACGTAAGACCCAAGACATAAAAACTTCCAGTGTGTCCCTTATGTGAAGTCCGAAACATAAAAATCCACTCAAAAATAGCTTCAGAATGCCTCATTTACTTTCCTAGAGTAAAACTTTAATTTATTACTAATGTAATAAATCCAGAAAAATTAAAAACTCACTTTATAAATTCACCCGACTCGGAAACTGACCCAAAATGACTCGGGATACCTTTACAAGAATTTTGAAATTTTTATGTTTTTTCTTTTTTTTTTGAATTTTCCATATGGCTGACATCAGCATGATGTCATCGATGTTGTCAGCGCACGCATCATCTGCTGACGTCAAATGATGTTAGAATGCGCATGGAGCATGGGCTTGCGTGCCATGAACGTGCCCACTACGACACGCCTCACATCATTATGGCATGTGTGGTGCATGCACGTGTTTGTCACTATCGTCTGGCACATGTGTTGTACGCACCAACATGTGGCACACTCTTATCCACACACATGTCAACCAGCTAGCACAAGCCAGACTTACCACCATTTGGGTGGTACAGTGTAGTCGTTGATTGAGTGCACTCACCGGAAAAATGTTATTTTCAGCTAGTTTTGAGGTCCTTTTTAGTGTTTTTAGGCTCGTTTTCATCCCATTTTTAAGGCTAAACACATGTATAATACTTTCATGCATTAATAAGCAAGAAGAAAAACAAAAAACAGAGGTTAACTCTCCAAGAACCTTATGAAGGAAATCTAAAAATTTTCATTTTTAACTACCCGATCACGTCACCGCTTTGATATCACGTGTAATACGTAACGGGACCTTAGTTACGTATCCCTAATTGGATGTGAAAGGCAAATAAATGAAGAAATGCAAAAAATACCTGATTTTAGTTCCATAACTTCAAACAAGCATTTCGAAGTCGAAACGAGCGCGAATTCAGCGTCGGCTTCACAAGAACTGCTCACCGGGAAGCGGTTAACATCTTTCTACAGTTTTCTCAAAACATGAACCTTTGAATGAATCAGAGTAACTTTACATTCACGAATAAAATGAGCAACTGCAGGAGACCTTAACCACTTTATATGGCATCGATATCGGACTTCCCCAATATAACATTCACATAGGTCTGGCTCACGCTGATCGGAATCCATTTTTCTCCTGAACTTCGACCCAATGACTTTGATCATTTATTGAGTTACTTTATTATCTTTATTTAGATCAAATCATGTAACTTAATAGATAAGTTATTGAAAACCAACAAAATGCAATTAATCGTTGTCCAACCCTATGGAAAATGTAAAAAACTATCCAACATAAACTTTTAAAAATTTGTATTATTAGATTAATAAAAAATCTTTGATTAAAAGAGGTATTAAGCATTTACAATTTAAGAAGCATATATTTATTTAACTAAATTTTCATTGTATTTAAACAATATAATTAATTGAATAACTAGTATAAATTAAATTAACCAAAAATAGATTTGTCATCATCTCATTAATTTAATTAATGTACTTAACAAATTACATTTAAAATTTTATATAAAATAGAAAGTATTTAGTAATTAATAAGTTAGATTTATAATTTTTATGTAAATCACAAAGTATTCAGCAATACTTTGTAATTTTTATTACAATTGTTAATAGCTAATATCATATTGTAAGAAAAGTATCATGATATTTATAAATTTATTAATTTATAATATAAATTAAATCACACATTTATATAAAAATTTTATATAAATTATTAATATTAATTTAGTATTATCTTATGAACTTATCAAAATTATTAATTTAGTTTATTACTTAATTCATACCAATTCAACAAAATTTTATTTTACATTTAAAAGAATTAAAAATTTAAAGATAATTAGTGAAATTTTGATTAGACAATAATCTGTCTCTTTAGGTTTAAGAAAATTATAATCATAAAAATAATTAATTAAAAAGTTCATTAATAACCATATTTCATAAAATTTATAAATTCTTTCATCTTTTTTTCTTTTTAATATATATCATGTCACAACTTTAAATTAACAACATATAATTATTATATAATAAAATTATTAATTTATTGAATATTAAATTACAATATTTTTATATCTTTTTATTTGAACCACTTAATATTTCATTTGAATAAACCTAATAGCCATTAGGCGAAAGTATAATATCACTAACTTCTTAATGTTTTAAGTGATATTATAATAAACTAAATATATATGAACACAATTTGTGTTAAAAGTTAGGTTTAGTTTGAAGGATCTTAAATACATTTGCATTTCATTCACGAGGAACTTCACTTTAAAATTTTGAGATGTTCTTATTGGCATAATTAATTAATTGAATATTTTGAATTGCAACCACTCCTCAACTTCAAACCAAACATCAAACTTGTGTAGCTGTCCTCGTGAGTTTGGTCAGTGAATTGATGGAAGTAAATTCCAGAAAGAAAGATGAAATTGCTATGACATCATTTGGAAGGTGAAAGGCTGGAATAGGTAAGCAGCAAGATAATGCATAATGTTGACGACAACCCCCCACATTCACCTTGACTTATAAGCATTCTTGTCTTATCATGTAGATGATGCGCTCTATTAAGTATTAAGCAAAGCAACATCCCTTAAAATTTGACGTACAGTAGGGTTATGGGAGTAGATTGAACGCCCTTTTACTGTTTATATTATTTGCCTTTTGTAAAACCCACCACTTTATGGCAGTGAATGTTATATAATTGAACAAAACGATTAAATTAATGATGATTCATCCTGAATACTATTTTGATGATTAGTTTATTTAGAGTCAATGACCGGACACTTTCTATACAGGTGACAAATTCCCGACGGTTTACGACTTGGGAGGTAGTAGGATCATAATATTGACGCGTTGCTAGACGCCAATCTTAATCTATGATTATAAATTGTTTAATTAGAGAATTAAAGATAAATTAAAAAGAGTTTTAATTTATCTAATTATAATTAAGAATTAGAGTTAGAATTTATAATCATTGCCAACATATTTGGGAACCTAATGGGTCTCACATATAGAATAGGTTAAAGAAAGCAAAGTTAATTAATCAAGTTGAACTTGATTGTAAAGTGATGTGGACCCGACAAGAACTTGCTTTTGAACCCATGAATCAAATTTAGAAAACAAATTTTTAGGACCAATTAGAATATGTAACAACGGAAAGACCTTTAACCCGTTGCTTAAAGAAACAAGAACCAAAGGTATTGGAAAGGGATGACGCCATAAACACTAGGAAAAGGTGTTCGATAAGTCTCTCACAAGGATTTAACCTAGATGAGTTTTCAGTTCTAAGAAGAACCAAGAGTTGTGAAGAAAAGCTCACTTTTCAATTCAGAATTGATGATAATTTGATTACAATTGTTTTTTACAGCTACTTAAATGTTTTCTAGGTTAAAGTAACCTAACAAACCCTAACTAAGTAAAATAAGCCCAAAACAAACCAAACTAGGTTGAAATTAACTCAATTAACTTAAACAGCCCAATAGAGCAACTAAAACCTAAAATAATAAAAGTTATCCAAACAAACTGAAACCCTTGGGCTTAAATAACCCATTATTACATAAAAATACCAAAACAAGGTCCAAAACACGCAACTAAAGCTAAAGGTCGCACTAAGCAAAGGGAGAGCGGTGTATGGGCAGATTTTAGACTCCACAGAAAGCTTGTCCGTTGAGGGGCCAAACGAACTCCGATTTAGACGTTCTTGGGCATTCTGGAAAGCTCAAGATGTTCTCTTCAACTCTCATAAAGACTACGACTCAAATGAAAACTCTAAGGTGTCCAAAATTGGGCATCTTTTAGATCTATCCCACCTACCAGCATGCAAAGTAGCTTGGTTGGATGCCCCACATCTAAGTCAGCCCCAATGGCTTCTTGCTTGACCCGAACATCTTCAATTAGTCCATTTAGAGCCTCTTTCATTCTTCTAGCCTTTGCTAAGTTATTAGCCCTCCTCCAATGTGTAAAGGATCATCAACTTGAGTTGGACTAGATTGCTCCCTCCTTGGTATGTCCTTTATGGCTTGATCTCCATCATTCCCCCTCTCCTCAAAAGGATTCGTCCTCGAATCAAAACCATCTACATCAAAAAGGGAAAGATCAAAAACATTAAAAGTGGCACTTACATTATACTCACTTGGAAGTTCCAATTTGTAGGCATTGTCATTGATTTTAGCAATGACTCGAAATGGTCTATCTCCTCTCGGATGCAATATGGATAGTCTTTTTGCTGGAAATCTCTCCTTTCGTATATGCACTAAAACCTAATATCTCGATTCAAAAATCACTTTCTTTTTACCCTTATTGGCTTGGTGGCTATATTGTTTTGTTCTCTTCTCTATTTGTTGCTGAACCTTTGCATGCATTTGCTTCACCATGTCAGCCTTCTTTTTTCCATTTAAACTAGCTTGTTCATTCACAGGTAATGGAATCAAGTCTAAAGGTGTTAATGGATTAAAGCCATAAACAACTTCAA
>JAOTAY010000008.1:18092894-18108087 GCA_025629805.1 Erythroxylum baracoense
GCTTCGGAATAAGGTACGAATTAAATTTCGCTTTATTATGATTCGTGTTAATCATTTTATAGAATTAAATAGATCTTAGCTTTCGGGAAATCAAAAGTCACGAAAAAATTTCGTGATTATTCCGCTGCGATTCGGATCAGATCCGGATCCGATTTCCCAACAAATATATGGCAGTTAACCAAACACACTGGTCTGGTCTGATTGCTGTACTCAGTTTTGTCCCGACAACTTATAGCCCTGAATGGTCGAATTCTTTTATACGCTTAGACATAAGAACTGACTGAGAGCCGATCAGTGCAATAGAGTTGTTAATATAACTGAACTAGTTTAAGCGTAATTTCTTTAAATATACGGTGGAACAGAAGCAAATATTGATATGTTACCCCAATAAGAAACATCGCATACATCCAGTTAACATGCTTGAATAATACTAGTAATGAGGTTGCGTTGCGTATAATAGATTAAATATACACGAATGAAAACCAACTATAGTTTGTATTATCCAATGTGATTGATTTGTATTTAGAAAACAAAGTAACATTTAGGGACGTTTGGTTCTATTTATATTTTTTTGTTGTAGTTTTTATTTTTTTAATTTTTGTTCCCATTTTTTTAAATAAAAACATAATTTTATTTAGTTATTAATGTTAAAGTAGTTATATTTTTATCACTCATAATAATTACATTTTAGATAAAACTTAAAAGATAAATTATTTTTAATTAAATAAAATTATTTAATCTCTTATATAATATTTATTAACAAATTATTAATAAAATTATGTTATTTTACTAAAATAAATAATTTAAAGATTAAAATTTTATTTATAAATGAATAATTATTTAAAATATATTTTAATTGTTAAATCAAATTTATTGAATATTTATATATTTTAAATTTAATTATACATAATTTAATTATAAAAATTAAATTATTCATAATTTTATTGATAATTAACTTTAGTTTATTAAATATATAAATATAATGTTGAATTAAATTATTCATAATTTTTATTAAAAATTAAATAATTAAATAATATATATTTAAATGATAGTAAATTTTATTATTACAAACAAAAATAAATAACAAAAACTATTTTTTATAATTTTTATAATTTTTAAAAACTGCAAAACAAACTAAAACTAAAAATAAAAAATAAAAAATAAAAAATTAAATAAACAAAATTTTTTTATTAAATTTAAAAATAAAAATAGAAACAGCTTATAAAGTTGATGGCGCCGGTACATCTCATTGTCAAATCACAGGGGTTAACCAATAGTTAGTTTGTTACCAAAACCGCCTAACCTAACTTGGGTTAGTATTTTATAACCGTATATATGCGTATATACCGTATATGAATGTCACTCTATCTCTCTCAACTCTCAAGTCTCAACTGTAGTTGTAGATTTCAAAGGCCCTGTTTAAAAACACCCCCATCTTTGAGTCTCGACTTCAAATCTCTCACCCAAACAATACCAAAATAAAATAGATTGGTTTTTTCTTTTAAATATAAAGGAAATAGTGTGGAGGACTTGGATCATTACTGTTTTGGGTTCGGATCCTCCGATTCGCTCGCCCCCCTTCTCCTCTCTTGCAGATCTTTGGAACCGTTGTCAGCAATTGTCCGTTTTGGTGCTTAATGGTGGTCTGATCTTCGCACGCTTGTTTTACTAGGTAGTGGAGCGTCTTCGTTCGACTTAGTTCTCTCTCTCTTGCTTTTTTTGCTGCTAAGGAAGTGGAGGAAAATCTCTCTCTTGTTTTTTTTTTTGGGGGAAAACTACTTGTTTTACTTGCTAGTGAAAAGTGTTGCTGTGACTTAGATTCAAACCAGTGGTTTTCTGCAAACGGTTTCCTAATTATCGCCAGATTGCTTTTGTTTTGGCGAGCTTTGATCTGCATGTTATTTTCTGCAGATCAGTGTGTATATGTAGATTTGTGTTTGGAAATGCTGCGTCGTCTAATGGCTGATGCTGAAATAGTTTATATTGATGAATCTTTACTGTTGGTAAATTATAGTTTCCTGAATCTAAATTCTTCGTCGCTTTAGTGGTTGTGAAAGCTAGAGAAGCAAGATAGACTGAAGAAGAAATTGGGATGGGTTTTTGTTTTTGTTTAGACCTTCTGCTTATAAGAACTAAGAGCTTGCATGGTCATTTCTGTTTCTGTTTTGATGCTAAACAATTGAAATATCTTTGGTAAACTAGGATTATATCCCTTAATAAGGTAGTAGAATTGTTTCCTTTGTAATTGCTAGATGCTTAGCCAAGATTTCTGAAACTATGCTGGGAATTATGCTCTGAAATGCAATTCAAAATGAAGCAACGGCTTTGAAGTGAAATCTAGTTGTCAGTTATTGCTAGTGTGACCTTCTAGTGTTGTGTTTGTCATTTTTACTTTTACATTTTTTTTGGTAATTCTTTTGTATTTGTACACTTACTTTAACTTGTTTCTTATGTTAAAGGAATTGTTATTTCCAAGAATAAAGAGTAGTTCCCTACCCATTGTGTTGTCTGTTACTTGCTCAAACCATTAATGTTGTTATAAGATTATAATCAGATGTGTTTGCTTACAGTGTGTGATGGATTCTGATAACCGCGCACCTGTTGATGGGCTTGACACAGTCCACCAAAATGGAGTTCACAAGCCAAGTCCTACCTCTGAAGATGATTATACTGTTTCTAGTTCTGTGAATGGAAATCCTGAAAAAACTTTGTCATCTGGTGCACCAAATGGGAATTTGGAAAATGAACATAAGTTGGATGACATAGCTGCTAACAGTTCATCCTATAATGTCACTGAAGGATCAGAATTTCTTGTTGGAAGCATTGGATTGCTGCCTGTATCTAAGGTAGGAGTTGTACCAGTCTAGTTATTTGTTGATGGGAAGGACTAAGCTGATACATACCCTGTTGTATTCTATATAGGATGGGGAAGTGAAAGATTTACATAATTTGGAACAAGCCAGACCACGAAAAGGTTCAGGAAAGAGCAAGAATGAGAAGCCCTTGAATATAAGAAATGCCTCATCCATTCAGATGAAAAAGGGAAAGGACGTGAAAGATGCTGGGGTATCACCTGCTGGGTCAAATGGTCCTGTTGCTTTGAATGCAAGACCAAAACAACCTTTAAAAAACAAATCATTCAATGAGAAACTTGTTCCTGCTTCTAAGGTATTAGATGATATTAAGAAAGTGTATTTCTTATGTGGCATGTATTATCACTGTCAATGATTATGCTTACATTCCTTTATCTGCTGTAAACAGCAATCTGGAAAGGCTGGTGTAGAGTTGCCCGACGACCTCATGTATGTTTTGAATCCACATACTTCTGGTTTCTTAGTATGTGATGGAGCCATAATTTTTACAAATTAAAATTTATATTAAAAATAGAGTGAAACATTCACATATTTGAAGTAAATGGTATTGTAAAATAATCACAGTGTTTGTCTCATTGTGAACTGTGATTTCATACATACAGGGAGAAAAAATTGAATCCTCTGAAGGAAGGTCCTGCTCATAAAGCTGAAGGAGATACACAATCTTCGTATCCTTTTTACATGAACAATTATATTTTGTATGGTTTTCTGCGATTGTTGCTTATGTCTCTGGTTTTTGTCTGGCTTTCTTAAGCTTATCCTTGATCAATGTATAGAAGTCCTAATGCAGAAAACACAAAACCACGAAAGGTGGGTGCACTTCCTAATTATGGTTTTAGCTTCAAGTGTGACGAACGAGCTGAGAAAAGGAAAGAGGTCAGCTTTTTTATGGTCATTTCTCTGGTCAACAGGTGGAATCTTTTCTTTTTGATGTCAACATAATCTTCTTGGCATTGATACTTTGCAGTTCTATACTAAACTTGAGGAGAAAATTCATGCAAAGGAAGTGGAAAAAAATACCATGCAAGCCAAGTCAAAGGTATGATAGATATATGACTATGAGACCATATTTTTGTACATATTTTCTAGATTCCATGGAAACTTTGCAATTCTCGTACAGGAAACCCAAGAAGCTGAAATCAAATTACTTAGGAAGAGTTTGGCATTTAAAGCTACACCAATGCCTAGTTTCTACCAGGAGCCGCCACCACCTAAGACGGAGCTAAAGAAGGTTTGTGCTTTTAATTACTACGTCAATTGTTTCCTGAATTCATAATAGAACTACTAAACATCTGGATCTTGTAGTTGTAGCTGCGAACTTTGTTTTGCGCTGACTTGGATATTCTGTTTATTAAATTAGACTTGGTGGATTTTTTACATCCTATCTTCTACTTTAGATTCACATTTTATCACGCTTCCAGTCAGGTTGACAAATATTAACGTTCTTATATGGTAATTGAAAAAGATTTCTAATTTTGTTATTTATAAACATATTATACTCAGTAGAGACTTATGGCACTTTAATTTGTGTAATAGAATTCTCTCAATACTTTCTACTGACCCTGCTTCTTGCTGCCCAAAATTATGATGGCAACCAATCCTGAATGGTAAAGAAGCTGCAAACCTCATGTTCACAGTGAATGCTAAATGCAATGTGTATTCTGAGTTAATTTGGTTGTGCGTGGGTTTATACCATCTTGTCTTTCCTTGACAAATCCTCTCATTATATTTGTTTTGAGTTTTATCCCTCTTCTGTATATCATATTTATTCAGTCAAAAGTTTCTAGTGACAGTTTGTCATTTTTATATTACATCTCATTATATATGGTTGACATAGTAACAGCATAATATATACACTTCTGCATCTTTACTTGCTATTTGTCCAAACTTTTAGACTTGAAGTAGTGTCATGCAACCTCTTATGACAATTTGCATTACCATGATCATCTGATTGCATGTGTAAATTTTGGCAGTCTGTTTGCCGTGCCATTTTTACATATAAATTCTACCTTAACTCTCTTGATATCTCATTATCATGCATAATTTAATTTTTTAAATTGCAGTCAGTATTTCCTTTGTAGGAAGGAAGGGGTTATTCTGTTTTTCAAAGTAGAAACAAGTTGATAACAAATTTCTTATGTTGCTTTTGATCATATGGTCTCTGTTAGGAGGTTTCATTCAGAAAACTCAGTTTGATAATCTTATATGAATATTTCTGTCTCCTTATGGCCACCTAGAGACTAGGTTCTTGAAGTGCAGATTATCATCTAATATCCATTTCAATGCCTTAAATTGTTAATATGAGGCAGATACCTCCAACTAGAGCCAAATCTCCCAAGCTAGGTCGAAGGAAGAGCTCATCCCCTGCGGATCCTGAAGGAAATGATTGCCAGGCCAATCGATCATCTCGGCTAAGTTTAGACGAGAAAGTTTCTCAGAAGAATCCTAAAGGTCTTTCACAAGGAAATGATTGTCAGACCATTCGAGCAGCTCGGCTAAGTTTAGATGAGAAAGTTTCTCGGAACCATTCTAAAGGTCTTTCACCTGTTCCTTCAAAGAAGACACAGCGAAAGTCCCTCCAGAAGCTGCCTTTTGAAAAAACCAGTTTAGCAAATGTGATGAACGAGGAAAATGCCCCATCATCCCATGGATCAAAAGAAGAGAATACCAACATTTCTGTAGAGAACAATCACGATACAGTTCTTACTCAAGAGCAAGAGACCATTCCCAGAGCTGGGGCAAGTGAAATCCAATCCCAGACAAGTGGGGAGCTAGTAGCTCTAGAGCAGCAATCCGCTATGGTGCAAGAGCCTCTAGCATTGGAGCAGTAAGCATAGTGGTAATGAAATTGAAATTGCTCATATGCAAAGCCCCACAAATCCTCATCTGCATTAATAAGAGGTTCAGAAGTTCCCTTATCTGACAATTAAGGCGTGAAGGATTTGCATTTTTCACTATATTGTGATTGTCCATAGTCAGCACCAATGGTTGTTTTGCATGCCTTCCTTTTGAAGTTGCTGGTCTTCTAATTAGAATTCTACATTCTGCTTGCAGCATTATATGTTGTCATTTGAGAAGTTATTCTATGTTATTAAGCATGGATTGTTTGCCTGCTTACTGGAAATATTGTCGAGAATTTTGGAGGTGTCTGCTGCTACATAGGTGGTTGTGGTTAAAGGAATGATCTGTTGGAACTCTTATATTGAACAACTGGAATTGTTGATTAAGGTTGGTTTTGTTGTAACTGTCCCATCTTTATTTATTTCTCGTTATCATTGTCGTGATTTACTTTATATGTTAAGTATTTCTTTCATTTTCGTTATCTCGCAATCCATTACTGAATAGCAAGTTTCAGTTTGCCACCAATATGGTCTAGTCCCAAGACGGATTCAAGTTCCAATCAACTTTGACAGGATCTATTTTGCTAGTGTTGTGGCACATTGTAATGACCGAGTTGATTGAAAATTCAAATGTTCTTGGTGCTTGGTAGCCAAATGGTACTTTACCTACGTTACCCTTTTGTCTTTTCAATTTGATAAATAACATCAGAGAGAGGATCACAAAAATGAGAAGTAAAATGAAAATCCCATCTATTTTTGTCAAGAAAAAGTAAAACTCCATGACTGAGACTGACTAGGTATAATAACTTGTATTATCCTTTGAAAAACAGTAGGAAGCATCAGGCGTGAGAGGAATTGGAATTTGATTGGGAACATTGTTGTGGGTTGAGTTTGATTGGAATTGCGATTTCTCTTCCCCGGCGTCCCACTCCCACAGGAATCTAGCATAGGACGCCATGACGTAACTGTTGATTATTTTAGCAAAGGTTAAGACAAGACACAGATTAAGAAGGCTCATTAGCTTGCAATCATGGTCTTGATTATGTTTACCAGTCATCAGGAGATGATTGAAGAGCTCGATCGAAGTAAGTCTGAGCACGAGCACCATCCCCGTGATTACTCCACACTAGACCACCATACATTGACAATACGTTCCCATCTCCTCCACTCGTCAGAATCGCTCTTTCACAGTACTCTTCCGCTTTCAGGCCATCACCTCGCACCTAATTATGTTTTTGATCATCAGAAATCCCTATCCCATGCAAAAGGAAAAGGGAGTTAAAATATGCTTTATTTACCTCCTTTAAGAATCTTGCGTAGTTGGCAAGAAGAAGAGCGTCACCAGGGTAGGTCTGGATCATCCCCTGATAATATATGTCCATTGTCTCATTCCCGTACGCCTCAAGATCATGAATGGAATCCCGCGAGATACTCACCCCAGCACCGACACCGGTCGTGACCAGTTCCTCGTCTTTGGACGAAGACGATGCTTCCTGTTTCAGAAGGACTAGTGTCCTCTTGGAGAACAACTTCTCGGTTGAGAAGGAAAGTCTCTTAAGATCCACCCTCAGAGGCTCTACGTTCAAGGGACAATGAAACAGGTCTAGTGGATGGGAGCCTGACATTGTGATCGGGTTCTTGGTTTGACCTTGATTGGAGGACAAGCGATTTTAAGATGGGTGAGGAACTGCTTCTTAGAAGCATTTTTCTCTCGAGTCACAGGTTTTGTTCTTCTCCTTGGGATGAGAAGAGGGAAAAGATCAAAAGAGATCTTTCAGTCCAAAATGGCGACAAGGGCACTAACATATAAGAAGATTTGGATAATCTAGTCGGTAGTTAACAACGTGGAAATAGGTATTTATGTTGTTGCCGCTTCTCAAAATAAGAAATGACGCTAAATTTGTACATAAATTCGTGAGTTAAGTTGTGATATAATTAGAATTACTATTTCTGCCAAGGTTTTAAAAATTGGACCGAATTGGCTGGTCTAATCGAAAAAAGTCTGAACTGGCCAGTTGTTCGGTTCGATTTTATGTAATAATCTCTGAGTATAAAAACCTACCGATTTAACCGGCCGGTTTTTCAACAACCGGTCTAACCAATTTGTCAAATACTCACCATTCAGATACCTAATGCTACTAAGCTTTCAGATTTCATTCAGACTCTCTCGCCTCTTCTCCATCTTCTTTTCACCATGTCTCACCGCTTCTATACATGTAGGTAAATATGATACTTGGGGTAACCATAGATGCAGAAATTGATTTCTATTTGTTATCTCCTTAGGCGGCTACTGTGAAGTTAATCTTCTATTCTCAGATCTCTCGTAGTTGGTTTGAAATAAAAAGCTTGTTGAAGCAACTTCGAACACCTTCCTTAGTGGCTAAGTACTGTGATGGAAGAGATTGTGTCTACATCCATCCAATGTTCCTCACGCTCAGGTTTTGGTTTACTCGGCCATGAAATGTTTATGTTCTTTCTATTTAGGATTTGTCATTTTTATTGTATTTTCTCTTAAATTTGGGCTTTAATTTTTTTTATTTCGAAGGGGTACTTCTCTTTTGCTTGGTGCTGCTGCACTTTTCTTACTGGAGAGGAGGACTGAAGAACATATCATATAGAGCTCCAATTTGTATAGAGTTCCAATTTGTACCGTTTTATTCAAGTTTTTGTTAAGAGATAAGGATAAGGCAGTGATAGTTTCAATATTCTATTTTATTTAAGTTTTGTTGCTATTGTGTTTTCTGTAACAGTTAGAATAGAACTTTATTATGTACTCTATTAACAGATAAGGAAATAAGGATCCACTAATATTGATTAATTAGTTTTCTGTAATAGTTAGAACTCCATTTCATATCAATCTCTAATTTTGATAGTTAGGTTATATATAGTCTTTCAAGTATTCAATTTGTTGATCTACTAACAATATTTCGGTGAGGCTATTTGAACTTTGAAGTGGAGCAATTGCTGGAGCAAAGTTTTAATAAGTGAGTAACATCTGTTCTATCATCTGTGTATCCATTTTGCTGCTGTTGGTCTTCTTTGTATAACTATATATGTATGTTCCATTCTGTAGTATTTGCATTTTTCTCTCCTATTCCTTCTTTTTCTGGTGTTTGAGAAGCAGCTTTGGATGTTAGTAGCTTCCCATATCAACTTGATATATTTTAGAATCATATTCCTTAATGATTACACATCTAAAGGTTGAATTGAACCTGTGAACTTTACATATTTATTAATGAACTTGTCACTATCCTTAGAAAATCCAAGTGGGAATTGGGAAAGTTTCATTCTTGAAGAGGCAAAGATTACGAGTTTGTGTGATAAGAAACATCTTCTAGGCTTTGTTGAAGTGAGTGGGGATCCTTTGTTTTCACTTAATTTGGTTATTTGATCCTGAGTACTTAATTTGGTTACAAATATAGTTATTATCTCCTTGTTTCTTTTTGGAGTGGAATCCTTGGTTGAATTCTAAGGTTAAGTGGGCAACAAAATCTCTTAAAACCTCAGCTCAATCCAAAGTTGTACAAAACCCTTAAAGGACAAAAGCACTCTTCTTACTGTTGGTCTTCTTTATTACAATTGATAAATGAGAATTATTTAAGTTGTATACTTTTGCCCTGACAATAGTAAATCCGATTATTTTTTAAATACTTTTTAGGTTAAATCATAATGAAAAATATGGAATCATCCTCTACTTGTGGTAAGCCCGATCTAGCATGAAATTATTTTTCTTCTTCTCAAGCATCTGATGGGAATGTCCAATATAACTATATGTTTTGAAGTAGAATATTTAAAGGGGGGAAATTTTTAGAATGAAAGAACATCTTGCTGGTATCAAGGGTAATATTGCTTCTAGCAAAAATGTACCACTTGATGTGCATGATATGATTGGAAAATATTTACAGCAACAAGTAAAAAAGAAAAAGGAAAATAAAGAGGTTCATAATATATCTTTTGGAGGTGATGAAACACCACAAGTATTAGATAAGTGAAAAAGAAAAGCTGCTATTGACATAAATTCTTATTTTTTCTCTAAGAACTACTCCTTGTTCTCAACCTAGTTTAAAAAGTTTTATAGTTGATAAGGATGTTATTTTGCAATGTAAAAGAGCATGGACTAGATGATTCTATCATTCTTGTATTCCTTTAAATGCTTTAAATTCACCATATTTTAAAGAAGCAATTAATGCTACAACAGTAATAGATCCGGGATTTAAGGAACCATCTTATTATGAGTTGCGTGTGCCTTTGTTTCAAAATTTAAAAAAGAAATGTCAGTTAATTGTGGATATATATAAATCTAGTTGGGAATCAACATGATGCACTATTATGACAGATGGGTGGACTGATTAAAGTCAAAGAACCTTGATTAATTTCTTAGTTTATTGTAATATTGGAACAACTTTTATCAAGTTTGTTGATGCTTCTGACATGGTAAAAAGTGCTAATGCTTTATCTGAATTATTCTCTAAAATTGTTGAGTAGGTTAGACCAAAGAATATTGTGCATTTCGTTACAGATAATACAGCTAATTATGTATCAGCCAGTTACTTATTACAATCAAAGTATGGGCATATTTATTGATCTCCATGGGCTGCACATTGTATAAATCTTATTTTAAAGATATTGGTGATATGGATCATATTTCTAGTCTTACTTCACGTGCATCTAAGATCACAATTTTTGTATATAATCATGTCACATTTTTATCTTGATTAAGAAAGCAAGAAGATTAGGTTGAGATCATGCGTCCCGTTGCTACCGAGTTCGCAACTACATTTATTACTTTAAAAAGTGTTTATGAATATACGCAACTACTTCAAAATTTGGTGACAAGTAAATACTTTTTAAGTCATAAATTATCAAAGAGTGAAAAAGGAAAAGAAATTTTTACTATTATTCTAGATAATAAATTTTGGGATGCTTACTTGATCATTGTGAAGATTATGGCTCTGCTTATAAGGCTATTGAGGATTGTTGACTAAGATGAGAAGCCATCTTTAGGGTATATATATGATGGTATGTATAGAGCTCACAGATCAATTATAAATCTTTTTAAAGGGAAGGAGAAATTGTACAAGCCTTATATATATATATATTATTGATTGACGATGGGATAAGCATCTTACTCAAATGATCCACTTAGTAGCTTATTTTCTCAATCCTTATTGCTTATATAGTGGAGAAGTACATACAATTAATATTATGGGCGGTTTGTTTGATGTGATTGAATGTAAAGGTATTTTCTCTATTGAAGAGTAATTACAAGCGATAAATGAAATTAAATTGTATCGTGAAGGTTTAGAGAGTTTTGCTAGATCATCAACAAAGAGAGAACTTATGATGAAAAAAATTCAGCCAGGTAAGTTTTAATGTTTTATACTTTTAATTCATTATTTACTTATTAATAATATATATTTTTATCATAACTATTAATTTAAAATACAGATGAGTAGTGGAGATTATTCGGTGACAGTGCTTCAACATTGAAAAAACTCGCTATTGGGTTACTTAGTCAAACAGTTTCTGCATCAGGTTGTGAACGTAATTGGAGTATTTGTGAACGTATTCATACAAAGAAACAAAATTGTTTGGAACATTAAAGACGTAATGACGTTGTTTACGTTACTTATAATATAAGAATAAAAAACAAGTATTTAATAGTTTTGTTTTTATTTCAATAATTTTTTTTATTATTGACTTTATAATTTCTCTATTATGTGTTCAGAGCACTTAATAAGAAAAGAACATATGATTCAATTGATATTGATTATATTGAACATACTGATTTTTGGATCGAAGAAGAAGAACCATCGCCTGATCTTGATTATAATAAACTTGAAAAGATGATTTATAAAAAAAATGCATTTGTCACAATGAATGAAATAAGAATATCTACTGATGATCAATTCATATCTTATTTTGATCATATTTAAGTTAAAATTATACTGTTTTACAATTGAGAATAATTTTATACATTACTAATTTGTAATTTATTTTAATGCAATAGAAGAAGTTGATGCAAATACTTTGGATGAAAGCGTAGTTTACGAATCTTTAAATAGCGTTGGAGAATTTGAAGCTTTTGACGATGATCATACGCAATCTCCTTCAGAAATACAATTTTGATTTTTATTGTTATTTTAAGTTTTATATTAGACTCATATTTATTTATTATCAGTTCATTACATAATAATAGATATTGGTGTATTTTTTATTTCAATAAAATATTTTATTTTTACTTATTCTTATAAGTTTTACCGGTTTTATAACAATTCACTATCAGTTGAACCTCTAAACCTTTCCTTCGATCGGTTTGATGTCCTGTCCGGTTTTTAAAACATTAATCTTCAGAGGGATCATACAATCCATCTTTAACCCGTAACTCGAGTTAATGAAAATTTGTCATTTTCTGATAATTTTAGAGTTTTGTTCCTTTTCTAAAATTTTGAACCAAAAAACTACCCATAAAAGGAATCGAAAAACTAAAAAATTTTAGTTATGGTAAAGCTTCAATAAATCAAGAATTTTTAGTTATTTTGTATGAAAATTTACCCCTTGAAATTAGTTTTTATTTCTTGATTTTTTTACATATATTATTTATGAATGATTTTAAGTTTATTAACTTGAATTATAATGGATAAGAAAAGATCAATTTATATTTTTCAAAATTAATTAAATAAATAAGTGAATGGTCAAGATTATTTAATTATCTAAGTATTAATTAAATTTAAACATAATTAATTAATTCAACATGACATCATATTATAACAAGCAAAACAACTAACGAACTCTTATCTTCTACTTATACTTGGAATCGTAAGAAATCTCTAGATTTAGAATGGTTTTAGAGGAACCTAAAAACTTTTCAACCATCATTAAGCGTGATTAGTTCAAACTTAAAACAACCCCTTGAAATTGGTAGAAAAGTTGACGTTTAATTGAATTTGTTTAATTTT
The DNA here is from genome assembly GCA_025629805.1 of Erythroxylum baracoense. NCBI lineage: Eukaryota > Viridiplantae > Streptophyta > Magnoliopsida > Malpighiales > Erythroxylaceae > Erythroxylum > Erythroxylum baracoense. The sequence goes on from JAOTAY010000008.1 coordinate 18,105,567, forward strand.
AGTTGCTTGGTCAAATAAAATGGTTCATACTATGAAGCATTGTTTTTTTTAATCATAATCTCAATTAAGGTATAGAAAGCCAATTTCGATCCAGTAGTAAAACTCTTAGCTGGGTTTAGACCTATGTTGAACTTGGGCAACATTACGAAAATTCATCAGAATTCACAAAGTTCAGATACACCCTAGTAACATAAAGACATAAAACAAGGACTATTTTAATGTATATTTAAAGTATTATTTATTTATACTCTTACTATGATTTCATCATAGATCAATGTTTTGAATACCGTACTAAATTTGGTACCGGATTGGATTTTAGTACAGTACTGTACTGGTACCAGTCAATATCGAGTACCGTTTCGGGTAATTTTTTAAATTTATAAAATAATCATTGAATTTTTTAAATTTTACAAAGAGGTTTTCATGATTCGAACTTATAACTTTATAGTCATAAAGGAGCAATTGATAAGTTTCATCAGGTGCTTCAAGGCTCTCCAAGTCAAATATCCAAGCCTTCCAAGTCAGGCAAACATGATTAATAAACAAGCACTACAAGAATTAAGATATTTAGTGACAAGTTTTTGTGAAATTTAAGTATTTCATCACAAATATGATAGTAAGTCACTATTAATTTTATTATTTGTGATAAATTATTACGTAGTCACTAATGGTATAGTAATTGTGACACTACCGAGTCTTTCACAATTGCGTCGTCACTAATAATATGTTATTAGTGTCAATAATACACTACAACAATATATGGATCTTAATGACACAAAAGGTGGAGTTTTTAGACACTCTTTTGCGTCTTAAAAATAATTTTAGATGCTTTATAAAGCGTAAAAAAAAGTATTACAAAAATTATTTTCGACGGTTTTCTTAGACACATAAATGCGTCAAAAAATATAGCTTTTTACACATCGAAGTGTCAAAAAACATAGATTTTTTATGCACCTAAGCGTTAAAAATCTATTTACACATAGATGCGTCGAAAACATACATTTTCGACTATAGTTTTAGACACGTAAATCCTATTTTAGATGTTTTGTGTAAGCTTTTAGATGCTTTTCTTTGTTGATATTTTTCACTTTAAGACACTTTTTTACGTCAAAAAATTCAACCATTTTTGAGTAAAAAATAAGCTTATAATTTGTTTTGTGCATCGTTTTTAAGATCACGCAGATATTATTATAATAAATTTTAATGAATTATAATAAAGTAATCACATATTTATTATTATAATAAATTTTACAAATTAGTCTAAATATTTATCTACATATTATTATAATAAATTAACACTTCTGTTAATCACTTATTGCCACTTTAACTTGAAGTATCAATATATTTATTCCATTATTGCCCTTGAGGTTTGACTACATTACTTAGAAGGTCTTCCTCTGCAAAAGGAAAAATTGTGACAGATGCAAAATTATTAAGCATGCGTGCTCATTAATCGTATGAAAAGAGAAAAATGAATTTAAGGAGTTATTTTGTATACACAAGAAGTGCAACCCAGTACATATTAGACATCTTATAGTATTCACGACTAAGTCAAACAAAAACAACAAGAACTTTGCAACTGCAAATCTCAATTTCAAAAGAACATCTCTGGCACATTTCCTTACAAGTCAAACCTCACATTTCATTGACCGTTCATGTCTACATTCAGAGTCCAATTATTTTCCTTAATCTAAAAATAAGGCACCTGAAAGATAAAAAGAAGAAAAATAACTTATAACACTGCAAATGCAAGTTAATTATATGATTTGACGAAAAATTACAATGTCAAACTTATGGATTAGCCAAGAAAGCAAAACGAAGCGAAACATATTTGACAAAATCGTGCCATATAACTTGCCTAGAATATCACGACTGCGCATAAGCATAACAAGCAACCACAATTACTTTAAAGTAGAGAATATCAGTTGATAAGCCAGAGGAACCAACGATGGAAACATGGAAGAATGCATTATGAAACAGAAAAAACACATAAAGCGCAGGAAAAGAATATTCTTCATGATAGAGGGTTGCATTTAGAAATCATAAGTTACAAAAAACAATTTATCCTAAGAAAATTAACCTGTATTTTCTAAGGCTTAGTACAAACAAAGAACAAAAGAATAAGATCTCACGTTCAATATCCCTCGTATTTTCTAAGGCTTTACAATAAGGATTGTTAAAGAAGTATGTATTTACTTTGGGAAGGGAATCTGAAACGGCACTGTCTTCACTTCTATCGGTTATTGTCTCATCACCAACAACGCATTTATGGTAATAATTAAGTATAAGCAACACATGAAGACTGCTACTTGTCAGAGGGTTTCTTAAGCCTTCACCACTTGAACCGACCAAGTAACTGAATGGCAGTAAAATAATAGAAGCTGCAAATGGAAACTAATATCAAAACGATACATAAATAACAAGTATAACGAAATAAAGTCTGGTGAAAATGAATAAGACTTAGTTAGCAGTCATGAAAGGTTAGAAAGCGATACAATTTAGAGGGAAAGTATTTTCAACT
>JAOTAY010000008.1:18118188-18136822 GCA_025629805.1 Erythroxylum baracoense
AATCATATTATTCCTAATATACTCTCAGTCTCTAAGTTCTTTAGGCTTTTTTCTTTACTCTTACAAAAACGCGTGGTTAACGCATCCAAATTTTGAACAAGTGGCCATGGAGCATTGGCTTCAGGAAGAGGAGTTGATAAGTCACGCTCTTACCCATCTTTCACACCACCTTATACGATGGAATCAGTCAGATTTTGGAAATATTTTCCAGAGGAAAAAACGATTGTTGGCGCGATTACAAGGTATACAAAGAGCCATGACTGATGACAATTTTGAGCCATTGCTCGATTTGGAGGAACAATTGAGTGGGGAACTGATGCAGGTGTTAAATGAGGAAGAAATTTATTGGCATCAGAAAGCCCTGTGTGATTGGATTTTGCAGGGGGACAGAAATACCAAATACTATCGCACTCTCACCCTCACCAAACTTAAGAAATTATGGATCGAGCGGCTCAAGGATGACCAAGGAACAGTCATAACAGACTAAGGGCATTTATGCTAGTTAGTAAGTGACTATTTTTTTCAACTATATACTCAAGAACCCAGTACTATGACCAGTTTCCCCCTTTCCGGTACCTTCCCCTCACTTTCTGAGGATAGTCTTCGAGGTTTAGCACAACCGATCCACCCCAATGAAGTGAAAGAAGCAGTTTTTGGAATGAACCCGAATAAAGCTCCTGCGATCGATGGATACAACGCCTTATTCTTTCAAAAGCAATGAAGGTGGGTCGGACCCAGAGTGACAGAGTATATCCGGTCAGTGTTCAGACAGGAAAGATGGGAACAAGAGCTAAATTAGACCATACTGGTCCTTATCCCTAAAAACCCATCTCCGACGCATATCACCCAGTTCCGGCCAATTAATCTTTGCACCGTGACTTATAAAATTCTGTCCAAAGTCATTGTTAATCGTTTGAAGCACTACCTAGATCTGCTAGTAGCAGAAAATCAATGCAGTTTTATCCCGGGACGTCATATAACTGATAATATCATCATATCCCAGGAAGCTATCCACTCAATGCGTAAGATGAAAGGAAGGAAGGGTTACTTTGCGATCAAAGTGGACCTGGAAAAGGCCTATGACTGACTCCGATGGGATTTTATTCACAACACTTTGGTAGATATTGGCTTTCTGGAACATCTGATCTGGGTCATTATGAAGTGTGTTACGACTATGACCATGCAAGTGACTTGGCAAGGCACATTATTAAATCCCTTCAACCCATCTAGAGGAATCCGACAAGGCGATCCGCTATCGCCTTACCTGTTTGTCCTGTGCATGGAGCGCCTAGGCCATCTTATGTCGAGAGAAGTGGGACTGGGTCGGTGGCATCCGTTAAAATTGAGCGCTACAGGGTCCCCCTTTCTCACCTCTTCTTTACAGATGACTTGATCCTTTTCGTGGAAGCGACGGACACACAAACGTAAGCTCTCGCACAGACACTGGAGGTGTTTTGCAAAGCTTCGGGGAAACAGGTTAACAAGGACAAAACAAAATTTTTTTTCTCTAAGAACGTTCCCCCGGCAACAGCCAGCTGTCTTAGTCAAGCCTCACTCATTTCCAGCACCAATAATCTGGGTAAGTATCTAGGCGTGCCTTTGCTCCATCACTCAGTCACCCTGACTCAGTCAGTGATCTCAGCTCTCCCTATTTTTACGATGCAAACAGTTTGATTATCGAGAGGCCTATGTGATGATTTGGAGCGTATCATACGTAACTTCATATGGGGATCCACAAACGAGCAAAGGAAAATATCCCTGGTTAACTGGGACTCAATGTGCAAGCCCAAATAGGCAGGCGGTTTAGGCTTTAGAAAGATCAGATCTATGAACGATGCCTTGCTAACAAAGATGGGGTGGGCGCTGCTTACCAAACCCAATGCCTTCTGGGTCCGAACCTTAAGGGCTAAATACCGCATGGGCCCGTACCATATACCTCCTTCAATAGATAAACAAGGGGCCTCGAGTTTCTGGAGGGGCATCTCAGCTAATTTGCGCTTTGTTTGCCAAGGTATCTGTTGGCAACTGGGCAACGTGCGTCATATATCATTATGGACAGATAATTGGTTGACAGAGTGGGGTCCTCTTCTTGCGGTGGCAACCACCCCGGTCCCTGAAAACCTACTGTTCACTAAAGTCACGGATCTAATAAATGCGGATGGAACCTGGAAATGGAATTTATTCCAACACTACCTGCCGACCATGGTTTGTATGGACATTGCAGAGATCTCCCTCAATCCAGTGGATCCCGTGGAAGACACCATGAGATGGGCTCACACTGAACATGGGAAGGTTACGACGGCTTCCGCCTATGAGTTAATTGAAGGACATTCCCGGGATAGGTCTCCGGTTCTCTGGGACCTTATTTGGAAAATTGGGGATCCGCTCATTTCTTTGGCTAATGACCAAGAACAAACTCCTGATTAATCAGCAACGGGTAGCACGTCACATTGCGACAGACAGCAGTTGCCACATTTATGGCCAGGACGAGTCCACTCTTCACGCCCTCAGGGATTGCTTGAGAGTGTGCGTCTTTTGGCGCACATTTTCCTCGGAAGTAGTCACAGCGGAGTTTTTCTGACCGGACATTGAGAGCTGGATACAATCCAGTCTTTTGAAACAATCTCAGGATACGCACAGGGATTCGGCTACTCTTTTTGGTGTCGCCTGCTAGATAATTTGGCATTGGCGCAATAAAAGTCTCTTTGAAGCCGACTTCGTTTGGCCAGAGGATAGGGCGAGAGCAGTGAAGGAGTTTGTGAAATGGATAGTCAAGGCAAGGACAGTTGAGAGTGGCGTTATTTCGGCTCAGAGTTTACCGGCGGGTAGTCCAGTGGGGTGGTCTAAGCCACCGGAAAACTGGGTTAAGTTGAACACCGACGGAGCGGTCAAGCAGACATCGGCTGCGGCCACAGTTGGTGGTTTAATTCGCGACTGGCACGGACAATGGTGTGGAGGGTTTCTACATCGAATTGAACGAAGGTCGCCCCTTATGGCAGAAATCTGGGGGGTCCACTCGGGCCTCGCCGTCGCTTGGGCAATGGGGTATCGCCGAATTTTGCTCAAAGTGGACTCCTTAGAAGTTCTTAACCTTCTATCCTCTTCCACTACAGGCATTGATGATAATAATTTTTTGTTGGCAGGTACTCGCGGCTTACTCCTACGTGATTGGGAGGTGCAACTTTAGCACGTACATCGCAAAGGGAATCAGTGTGCCGATACCCTGGCTGCCCTAGCCGCCTTCACAAGTCTAGGCTTACACATCCTTCAGGAGCCTCCGATACCAGTTCTCGAATCCCTTCACAGGGACAAACACGGGGCGGTGTACCACCGAGCCAGGCGATAGCTTTATTTTTCTTAGGTTGTGAATCCCCTTGTAAGAAAAAAAAATATTAGGATTTCAGTGAACTTCTAAATCAAGTTTTATATGTGCTAAAATTTCTAAGTTTAAATTGTATATCTGTTCATTTAACTCTTTGATTTCTAAATCAAAAGCTGGTATCAAATTTTACATTTTATCTATAATTAGGAGGTATTTTTAATTTTAAAATTATATCAAATATCTCTATTTCAGAGAGTAAATGATCGTAATAAGTACACCCTTTCATAGTTTAACAGCATAAGTACAATATTTCTAATAGCCTCTGTCTAAATGTAGCCTATAATGCTGTATCACTTTTATGTTCTTTTGCATATTGATGGTGAGCCTATAGGGGTTAAAGGCCGTAATGATCATAAAGTGGCTGAATAATTGAAGATTACTTTTTCGGATATTTTTTTGGTCATACTTGATGCTTAAGGCACGTTTAACCTAAATATTACAGGTCTATCGAAAAATCTTTTCACACAGAACCGGCAGGTTAGATTCATAGTACCTGTTAGTGACCTCAGCAAAAATACTTTATTAACGCACCAACTACTGCAGGTCTTCTGTTGCACAATTTGATTGCTTTCAAATGAAGTTACACGGCTAAAGGTTTGTTAGTATTATCCGTTCGAATACACGATAACTTGTATCAATCAACCTATACATGCCAAAAGTGAAGTTCAATAATAAAGTTGAGGCAGCATAGACCATCAGAACAATCGAGCAGAGGTTTATAAAGTTTTATTTATTTATTTATTACATAGAATAGCTGAATATGATGCAGACAACAGGAAGGGTGGGGGGACTAGGATTACAGTACATGATAAAATAGGTCGCATCCTCAAGAAATGAAGCCTCAAAAACTAAGGGCTTTGGTTATAAAAATCCTAAAAAGGATGGGTTATGGCAGACCATATATTATAATTTGCTGCCACCGGCCAAAGCCCTAGACCACAAGGCTCCAGGAAGGAAGAACTGCACAAAGCAACCACTGAAAACTACTACTCTCTCAGCTAAAGCTAAGCTAAGCTAAGCTAATCCAACCCTAATCACCCCTCCAGGAAAATATGACAACCCAGCCATCAAGAAAACGGACTTGATGCCTGCTAAGTCAAACATAAGAAGCTCCCAAGCATATCATGGCATGAACATGACCCATGTATAACGCTTGCTAGAGCTTAAAGCATAAGGTGTCAACACCCCGAAACACAAACACAAATACATTTAAGAAGCGCTAGAAGCAGGACTCAATACTTTCACTGGGAATTTTAGCCATGAAGAAACTTCAACCTCCCATATAGAAAGCCAAAATATCCTCTAACAGACTTCCAGCCATAGGAACCCTGTAAAAAAACGAGTAGATGGCCAATTTTCCCGGGAAATGAGAACCGAGTCCTGCAAGAAGGAAGACCCATGACCGATGGACCCAAAAACTACACAAGCTACTACTACTCACGAAAGCTGACTAGATTTTGAAGCTGCTTGATTACTTTCATACCAGTCCTCACTTAAGAGAGAATATCACATCTCCACAAATGCTCCACCAGCAGTTCAACAGAGCGGCTGTTGATGGCTTTGCAATGCTGGATATTTAATCCCAAAAGAGACTGGCCCAATTTTACAAGAGCAGGTAGACCTTTGTCGGATATCATAGAGCAACCAGACATAGAAAGGATCTGCAGATTCAAATGCTTTGAAGAAGCCAGAGCTGTAATCCCTGAATCAGTGATTCCACACCTGGAGACATCAAGATCACAGAGTAGCAGGCAATTATTGGCAACAGCTGCCAAACTTGCATCAGAAATCTTTCTACAGCCATCAAGATTTAGCACTTCAAGCGTCCAACCATGCAGTTCCGTTATTTCAGTCACCACTTTGTCTGTCAGATTCACACAACCACTAAGATTAACCTTCACCAGACCAGGCTCAGAATTCTTAAGTAGCTCAAGAACTCCGCTGTTGCTGATACCTTCAAGCCCACTCAATTCCACATGCTCGAGTTCAGGGCACAGCTTCCCCAAATAAGTCAGGCTAATATCACCAAAACCCGGGCAATCACGGATGCACAGTGATTGCAGTGATTTGCAAGGAGACAGAGCAGGTAATCCCAAGTTCAAATCTCTAATCCCCAGGCAGTTGATCAGGGATAAAGCCTTCAATTTTGTACCACAGTTTAAAAGGGAACCAAACAACCCAAATTGGGTGATCCTATGGCACTCCTCCAATTGTAGGCTCTCCAGTGACCCAGCAGCTTTTGTGAACGAAACTAAACCATTATCAGAGACCAATGGGGATTTCCGCAAGCAAATCTGTTTCAGATTTGGGCAACCTTTTCCAACAGCTTCAAGTCCACCATCTGTCACACCTTGGCATGATGTAATAGTAAAGGACTTCAACTTCTGCAACCCATAAGCATTGCCCATAACCCAAAAGCCCCTCTCACTCACATTCGGGAGGCTGCTGAGCATAAGGTCAGTCACTGCCTTGCCATAGTGGCCAATTACAGCTAGAGATACATCAGTAATGTTCAATGACTGCAGCTTCACCTTGGTCAAAACAAAAGTGGTCGAAGATACTAGGCCTGCAATTCCTTGATCACCAACAATTGGACAGGCTTTGATTGAGATGGACTTCAGATTGGTGCAATATTGACCAAAAGCTTGCAAACCTCCATTCCCAATGTTTGCACAAGATTCAATGACTAGGTCAGTCAAATTAGGACAGCTCTTTGCAATGGCAATCAAACCCTTGTCAGTGATAGAAGCACACTGGGAAAGATCTAGCTTCTCTAGAAGATGACAGCCACTAGCGATCTCTGACAGTTCTTCATCCCCAACAGAAGGCAAGTTCCACAGAGAAAGAACCTTCAGAGAAGGACAGCCACGGGCAATTGCCCTCAGGCCTACCTTTGTCACACCACAACCAGAATTGTTTCCACGGATAGAAAGCTTGCCCAACCCTCCACGGCTAGCAGTTCCAACAGAGATCGCAGCAAGCCTTATATCTGTAGCCTTCTTTCCTTCTAGGCTCCTAGAAAGGCATCCCCCATCCTGAATTTCCAGATCATCAGTCTCAGTTTTCTTGTTGCAAAATTCATCCCTGCTGATATTGCTCAGAAGACTGAGCCAACGCTTTGAGACACAAGCACAGGCACTCCTCTCCTCACCTCCAGGCAAACGTCTGAAGATCTCAAATAGACACTCGTCTGGAAGAATGTCAATGCAAGTTTGCTTCTTCTGCTCAAAACTCTCTCCATTGAAAACAAACGGAGCACTGATGCGAGACCTCTTGCGAGGAGGAAAATATACGTCCACATGATGACCAAGGGACAGAAAGACGCTAGGCTCCTTAGGGTTCCTGTACAGGGAACCTCCAGGGAAAAAATCCTCACTTCCTGATAAACGCCAAAACAAAATATCATTAGTTATTTAAACTCAGACAAAAAATCTTAAGAATCCAGGATCAAAAGAAAAAAAAAGAGAGAAATACACTTCAAAGCAAGGCAAGTTAAGCACTATCCTCCAGATTAAAAACCATGCCTGTTATCAGCAATCACCAGCCTTAGCAGACAGAAAAATAGATCTTAAAGTTCATATAAATCTACATAAACTTAACATGAGAGATATCGTTCAAATAGTTCACGTCCTCATTTGATCTACAGACCCTTCTCGTAGCTTCAACTACAGATCCTAACATCAGATCTACAAACGTAAAGCATCTAATCTACTTAATGGTTAAGATGTCAGCCAACAAAACCATATACGCTCCACAAAAAAGCATGTATTGAAGCATGCAAAACTTGAGCCAGAGGCCATAACAATAATCAACAGAACACATATGCTTAGCAATAAATAGGTTCAAAGAACTTATTCCATACATCTGATCTACCCACAAAAACAAACAAAAGCTCTGAAACATATAGACAAATTAGACAAAAATCAGAAACCATGAAACTATAGGCATATTAAACGGGGAATCGTGAAGCATACCAGCGAATCCCAGAAGTTGAGACATGGGTACAGTTCAAAAACCGCAGAAAATTGAAATCCGCAGAGAACAGCACCCAAAAACCCTCCAAAGAGAGCAAAAAAGAGAGACCCAGAAAGCAGAAACACCGTCAGAACACCTAACAGATCTTGGGAGCCCGAATGCATGAGAAAGAGGAGATAGAAGGAATAGAAACCCTATTGAATAGGGCAAAAAAGAAGAAAAGTGGAAGGAGAGGAAAGAAGAAGACGAAGAGAAGTGAAGGAAGAGGCACCGAAGAAGAGGTTTTTATTAAAGATGGATTGTGGGGTTTGGGTACATGACAATACGCGCTAGATTAGGCCACATGCATTGCATTTGCCCTCCCTCGTCCCGTCATCAAGTGGGAGCGGGTTCCTTTTGTTATATTCTTTTCCTTCCACCACCAATGCCAATGCCACATCCGCACCTACACCTAATTAGAAACATTGAATACTTGTCAAGTGTCTATAGTGGGTGATAAGGGCTTGTTTGGACATAGAAACATTGAATACTTGTCAAGTGTCTATCGTGGGTGATAAGGGCTTGTTTGGACATCGGGTTTGTATTGTATAGAAATTAGTTGTGTAATAGAAATTATATCAATTAATTATAGTTAGGATAATCTAATTACCCTAAAATCTAAATCCACATTTACTATTTTACCCATAAAGCGAAGCATAGCAGCATTTCTTTGCCCTGAAAAACCCGAGGCATTGATACTTGTCGCCATTTACAAGAGCTCCACCTATCAACAAACTTTTCTCTTCCTCCAGATTCTCTTTGTCCTTGCTTCTTGTCGAGCAATCTCCACCTGACAGTTTAAGTGAGAGCTGAATCTTCTAATTAAGGTAAAGAAGAGAAAGTTGTTTGTTCTTTTACCTCCAAAAAAAGAGCAACTTCATACTTGGTCACTTTTGTTCATGTTCTTCGATGTAACTTTCATTTCTCTCTCCTTCATTAGTCTGTCATATTTATCTGCATCCGACGCCTCCTTCAATTCTTCTATGAACTTGTCTACTAGTTCTTTTATTCTTCTTCTTCTTCTTCTTCTTCTTCTTATCCTTCTTCTCTCTACTTCTTTGAAATTTAATTCAAACCCTCGTTCCCATTCTCATGCACTCCAGTTATTCAAAAAAACTAAAGGTGAGCATTTATAGAAAGAAGAATTCCTTAATTCCAAAATCTTTCTTTTAGAAAATTTTACTATAGCCTTATCAATCTTAAGCTCTGCAATTCTCAGCCATTTTCCTATGTAACCCAAAAAAAAAAAAAACAAGCTTCTTACTCTTAATTGATGATTGCATTTGAAGCCTATTTTAAAAATGCTAGGACTATTTCCTGTAATTGAACTATATTGAAGTGTTGGGAAGCTTAATGAAGCAACTTAAATGGGATATGAACCAGAAGCAACATTGCTCACTTGAATGTGAATTTGGGGATTATGGTTCAAGATTTTGAGTAATTAAAATTAACGTTATTACAATTAGTTAATATTATTTAGGTAGTGGAATATAATAAAAATACTTAAAAATAAGTATAGATAATTTAATTTTAAATAAAAAATTAGGCCTGCACTACATACACATGGCATTGAATCCACGTATCGATTAATAAATAAAAAATATGTTCCATGTCAGTAATGACATGATACTTAACAGACGTAAACTTATTCTCGTTCAATTTTTCTTCCAATTAGGGTTCATTTTGAAAATTTTAAAAATGTTATGATTTGTTTTGTAGGCTATGCAATGTTAAAGTTTATCTTGTTGGAATTCGAGCATGTTAGAGAGAAATTTTCTAAAAACTTGTATTTGTCTTCTTATCGACGATGTAGGTGGCCTTCAAAATGCTTCGAAAATGAAATTCTAAGCTATACTGATATTAAAAAGTATTGGAATAAGATTTGAACTAAATAGATGACTTTATTTAAGTAAAAGAAAAGTATAGCCTACAAAGGTAATTTGAGATAATAATAATAAGGATGATTACATAATATAAAGGAATTTGAAATAAAAACAAGGTGTTTTTATTGGAGTAATTTGACTTTTTATAAGTATGTTTATTTGTCCTTTGTGTTGCGATGCTGGTGAATTTATATAATCCTCTCAACTCCAATTGCTTCAAATAAGTTTGCTCAACTTCCACCCCACTTTTCATAATGACCACTTTCTAGTTAATTGCCTACCACACGTTGTTTTGCTAACTTCGATAGCTTCAAGTAACTTTTTCTATAATTTCCTAACTTCCAACCCACTTGCCATTTTGGCCACATCCTGATTAAATGCCTCCATACACTATTGTTTTTAAAGTACATGTCAATTATGTATCAACTGTCTAAACTTCTCAATTGATTCCTATGTCCACGAATTCTCTGGCAGAATGACTTCTAAGATTTCTAGTATTTGGACCTTTTCACTTTGGGTCAAATATGATATTGAAAACTTTTAAGACTTTCAAATTTATCAATCTTTGTAGGGGCGTATTCCAAGTCCTAAAATCAACTTCATCCTCTATCAAGAATTCCTCCTCCTAAAAAACTAGCTTGGCTTTCTTACACACTTTTAACCCTTTATAATTATCCATGATCTTTTGCATTTACAATTTGACTTTTGTAGCTACCGTAGCTCCTCTATTTGAAAGTCTATTCATCAGGTTCCTCTTGACATCCAACAGAAGCTATAACTAAAACTCCATTTCATTAACAGTTACAACTGAAGGAAATGGATGCTCATTTATCAATATAGTCTGATCAGCTCCAATAAATAACATAATTCCTTTATCGATCCAATCTTGAATTATATTCTTGAATCTCCAATATGAATTTACTGGGTGATTCCATGTATTGTGTTACTTGTAGCAATCCTTTGCTCTTATTTCTTTTTGTGGGAATTATGTGTTTATATGGTAAGGTAATGAATTTGTCCTATAACAAAAAATCGAAGCTTTCCTCTATTTTGGAGGTGTCAAAGTGTATTGAATTTGAGTAATTGGTTCTTGCATTTTCATTTTGACTTCAAGAGATTTTTGCTTTAAAGAGGGGCAAACACAGGTTCTAGGAATATTAACTTCAACCACTAACAAATCGTATGAATTTTTTTTCAAAAATAAGTACTAACTAAGCTATTTTCCTAATGTCTTTTTTCTCTAAGAAGTTCTTCGTGTTCAAATACTTTTGCTGCCAATTCATAAAAATCACTAATATTTCATACCTTAGATTTTTTCCGAAGTTTAATATTGGGGATCCTTTGGGCTAACTTCATATGCTTGATCTTCGAGAGTGCAATGCGACATCAACTTCTCATCTTCTTAAATCAAATAATAAACATGTATGTATTCTCACTCCTTTTCTTGAGTAAATCTAGACAATTCAACTATACTAACTTTACGTTCAGTTTGAAAAAGCAGAGTATGAAACAATCTCTCTATTTTAACCTATGAAATGCCACATTTCTTGGATAACAGAGCCTTAATAAGAGAAAGTCGTGCCCATTAACGAATTCTAAACATTTCAAGCTTGAAAATATTGAAATTTTCATAATTAGCTAATTCATCATACTGAATGGTAAATCTAGCAATGTGCTCAATGGTTGATTTGCCATTTTCATCAAAAAACAAATTAAATTTAGGAATTTTGTAGCCATAGAGATAAGTATCATGGTCAATATGCTCTATATAAGGCACCTTACTCTAGGCCTATACATTTCTTAAACAACTTTTTTGATAACTTCCATATTAACTTGTAGTCTCATTTGCAGAGGAGAAATAATGGGATTGTAGTTTACAGTTACAAGGTTGCCCCTTAAACCATAATGTGGTCTATTAGCTTCAGCTTTTAAACCAAATCTTTTTTTTCCAAGAGCTTAAAACCTGACTACCTGTCAGTCAGTTTTTGGATTAATGTGCATAGGTGCAGTAAGAATGTCCTCTCTTTTATGAGGAAAAACATATCTTTCATCCATAAAAGAAGAAGTTAAGGAACAAGTAAGCTGACCAGTTTCCATTACATTTAGTGAAGAATGCCCCGAGTCCTTCAAAGATCTGCCTTGCTAAAGAAGGAGAATTCCACCTAGCAACCTGCATTAGGGTAAAGTTTGTCCACCTTTTCTATTAGTATCTTGATTGCCTCAATTGTAAAGACTGAGTTAGACTTTAATTCTGGAATTTCATTGATATGAACAATGTCATTTCGTGTTGATGGTTACAGTGATTTTGGATTCTAGCCAGTTAAAGGCTTAACTGAAGGCAAAGCTACCTTCTCAAGATTCTTAACCATTTGGAATACAAAACCTTCATCCCTTATTGCAACAGGGGATTTCTTCCTCCAGGTTTAGAGGCACAATGTTTTTTTTTCATTCCTCATATGGCATCAAGTCCCACTAGGTACGCCAAAATGTTGGTTGTTTATATCATCAACTTGGAATTTGATTGTCAGGATAAAATTCTCCCAAAATTTGTACTTAACTTCTTATCAATGAGATGAGATTTAGAAAACTTTAAAAATGAAATTTATGCTACCAAGATACTAAAAAGTGTCAAAATAAGATTTGAACTAAAGAGATGGCTTAATTTAGGCAAAAGAAAAATACATGCTATAAAGGAAATTTGAGATAATAATAGGGATGATTACACAATGCAAATAAAACTTAAAATGACAAGAAGGCATTTTTGTTGGAGTAGTCTGATTGTCCGTGTGTATGTTTATGTGCCTTTGTGTTGGATATTGGTGAATTTATATAATCCTCTCAACTTCAACTACCTGTAATAGTTTTGCTCAACTTTCACCTCACTTCTCATCATGACCACATTCTAGTTAATTACCTACAACATGTTGTTCTTCTATCTTTAACAACTTTAAGTAGTTTTCTTATAACGACTTAACTTTGAACCCATATCCCATTTTGGCCACGTTTTAACTAACTGCCTCCATGCACTATTGTTTTTAAATAACATGTCAATTATGTATCAACTGTCTGGACTTCTTGAATTATGGGCTTCTTAATTGATTCTCATGTCCATGAATTCTGTAGCTAAATAACTTCTAAGACTTTCACTATTTGGACCTTTTCACTTTTAGGCCAAAAGTACTAAATTCTTTTGAAGCTATCAACACTTATATTTTGGTGAAAATGTTAGGGTCTAAAATACACTTTTGCCCTTCACATTTTTTATAAAGTAAAATAATTAACACTTAATATAAAATACCATTGTTTAAAGAAAAATCTTTTGTTGTTACGTTCATTTATTTTTATTTATATGTAAAAGTTACTTCTTAAAAAATATGAAAAATATTTTTGAATGATTGATTTGGTATGTAAAAAAGAATTTCAAATTATTGATTCAAAGATAGAATAATTATTGTCTAAGGAATACTCTGTTCAATAATTATTAATATCATTGAAAGATTAAGTCAATGTATCCAGTACATAAGGTTCCCCGCTTTGCGGGGGTCTAGAGAGGATCATGATGTATGCAGTCTTCCCTTTGTATTTTTACAAAGAGACAATTTCCGTGGCTTGAACCTATAATTTTATGGTCACAAATAAGACAATTTTACTAGTTGCTCCAAGATTTACCCTCTAATATCATTGAAAGATTATTATTAAGAAAACTATTTAAGATGAAACTAAATTAGATTCATGTCTTATTACCTTTTAAATGATATTAGAGGTTTTTATGTTAAAATCAAAAGCTTCAATGCCTCTTAATGAATGTAAAGACTCATGCAATAAAGTAAGATGAATGATTATGCATGGTGAGCCTTTTAAATCATTAAATTAACAAAGCGAGCTTCAAAATAATAATAATAAATGTGGAATGACCTTAATTGAGTCTTGATTTCCTTTTGTTCTTGTTTTGATCTTCATTTCATTGATTACAAACTTTAACTTCTTTTTATCAGCTTCATATACTATCTTTTTGAGTTTATGACTTCATTTTGTTTTAATATTCATTTTTCATACACATAATAAAGAAATTAGTAGTAATTATGTTTTGATATCATTAAAATATCAATTGGAACCTCCGTTGGTTCAACACATAACTTCGTCAATGTTTTGCAAAAAGTTAAAATGATCTTTGGTATAGTTATTAACATTAACAAAACTCAATTTATTTGTTTTCTAGGAACATGGATTAAGCCACACCCATTTTTCCTAAATCATAGATTTTAAATAGGGCATACTAACCCTGAGATATCTGAAGATCCTAATCACTTTAAAATTAGCTTATAAGGATTGCTTTCCTCTTTTATAATAAGTGGAACATATATTTGATAACTAGAATGTTAAAATTCTTTTCTTTGTCTAGAGACTTCATCTTATAGTTTCTACTTTGAGTGATTGTCATATCTATTAGAGTGCACACTTCCTTATTACCTTGAATATTGTCCAAACCATTTAAAGGATGCTAAAAAACTTCTCATGGAATGAAAACATGACTATTTCCTCCAAGGATAATGTTAAGTAGTGATATTTGTTTCTATCAAAAAGTCAAGGATAGATTAGGATACATTCTCCATAGATTAGGATACATTCTCCAAGATTACTAAATAAGATGTTACAAGTTAAATGTTTTTGGAAACTCTTAAAGTTATTTTTAGAGGAAAAGGCTAATGGAAAATCAAAAGCTAGAACATCATAGCCTCTTAGGTAAATTATAAGCCTAAGGGAAAGTGTGAGGATAACTATGAAATTTGTAATAGGTTGATAAAAATGCTACCTTTTCTAGTTTACTAATTGGCAGTTATTAGGAACTCTATCCACTTTTATGTATATTAGAGCTATTATAGAGGATATACCTTTTAGTTTTAAGGTAAAATATGTAATTGCCAATGATAATTGGCATTTACCATTACCACAGTTAAGATCATTTTCTTTCATCTAAGATAACTTCCCCCACTATCAACTAGTAAGGAGAATCAAATCATCTAGACTCAGCATACTTGTTATTGCTTAATTAATATATTAAGCATTCAACTACTTAGAGGGACTAATCTTTCAAGCCCTTGGTGGAAACTAATATGATTCCTTAGTTGCCTACCTAAAGCTAGCTTCATCCTATGAATTGTCATCAAGAAGAAGCTTTACATAAAAGAAAATATTTCCTTCCTTACTCAAACAACTTTAAGTTTTGTGCTCTATAACTTTGGTGTTAAGTCTGTTGACCATCTTTTCTTTGAGTGTACTTATTCTTCTTTAGTCTGGAGATTGCTATTGCAAATCTAAACCTTGTTTGGAATAAATTACAGTGTCATTCAACAATTGATTGGGTGATGAAAATTATATCCTATTGCAAAAAGGGAGAATTTTATTTTCAAGCAACCTTTTAGCTATTGTATTTTTATCATTTGGAAAAAGATGAATTTCACAATCCTAATAGAATCTCCTAATTCTACAGAGGAACTATCTTATTATGCTTTTTAATTTATACAAGAGATTATGGTAGCTGAAGTTATCAACTCAAAGATAAGTATGATGATACTAAAGAGGTAAAGGCTCTTTGTCATCGTATTGAGTTTGACTTTACTTAGTCATTCAATAATTTCTCATTTAGTTAATATTGAGTTAGTTAAAAAGTTTCTTTTAGCTTTTTGTTCATTCCCTAGGTCTACACCCTTATAATATTTCCCTATTGGTTAGGTTTTTATATACTTTTAATTAAAAAAATTTCTTCCCCTAAAGTTCTCTTAATATTATACTAAAAAAGATTCAAACTTAATAATTCAAAAGAGGGTGTCACTTTTTAAAAGCTAAAATGATTGAGATAATAAAAGCTATAAAATTATAATGATGTTAATAATTATCATATAAATTGTTAAATACTATAAAAATTCAATATAATTAAGTTCAAACAAATATTAATTCATTAATTTTATCTAATAAGTTAACTTAAAGTATAATAGAAGTTTACTTGTTATCTATAAATTTAAACTAAGTATACTTTATAATATTAAGACTAATTACAAGCTTAGTAATTAAGTGGTGTCCGAATTAAGGATTTGGATAAGAAAGCAGCTTCTAATACATAATCTCACCTATTAAATAGCTTAAAATACTTTGAAGTGGTGAAAAAGATACTATTATTAATATACTTCGTCAAGGATAATTCGCAGCAATTACCTAAGGAGATTTGAGTTCTGACTTAAGAGTTATTTAAATGTTAGAAGTTCAAAACCAAAAGGCAAAGCATATCCACTTGCACCAGTTCTCACTAGAAAATAGGTGAGCAGGCATATTGTCGAAATGAAATCAATATGACTTTAGTAGTGGCAATATAGGGCTTGATTATGCAATAAAGTGCTAGGATGGGAATTTTTCCTTTTCACCTAGCACATTTGACTTTAGTTAAACATGTTCTAAGATGCAAAAAAAAAAAGACATAATTTTTATAAATCTTAAATATTTTAATTTAATAGAATGAGTTAGCATTGTACCTTTGATAAACTTGAAATTGCATGGTATTTATAAAATAAATAATTATAAGGATAATATATTCAAATTTCTTCCAAATTAAACTGAAATATTAAAATTATGGCGTTCTGAAAAGTTAAAGTACAACAATATTATTTTGAGAAGCTTGGTGAAATTCAATTAGTTTGAATTTATTTTGTAAATTTTGTGTTAGGCTAGAGCTAGACGAAACCAAATTTACCACTACTAAAATTGACCTGTGATTGATGACATAAATATGAATAACTTTGACCTTGTAATTTACTTATTCTTTCTTCAATAGTGAGAACAAAAATTACATAAGAGTTAGAATACAAGTATTATATTTGATTGCCAATTGCAATAAGAAAATATTCTAAAGTTTAAGAAATTATATCTTTTGGCTTGACTAAAAAGTTAAAACTAACGATTTTAAAATAGGATCGACCTAGCTGGTGCGACCAAATTAACCTCCATTTGGCTTTGATTTTTTGTTCGGCTTCAATTATTAGCCGTTATGAATGAAAATCAGTGGGTTTATTGTTAAACCGGTCGGTTAAATCTGAATCGTAAAGAACAGTAAATACAGTTTTTCTTCTTCTTCACGGTGGGTCACCGATAAACCCATGTCGTGAAATCTTCCACAATATGTAAAAAAAGCACCCAAGTTTCAAAGAAAAGAATATCGTAGAATAGATCCAAGGTCAAGTAAAGAACAGTCATTACAGAACCAACAAAACACCCAAAAGACTTCTCTGTCCATTGCTTGCTACTAATAAAAGATTAACAATTTCTTATTGAATACTTGAAGCATTGGAAGAAGCTATTACTCAAGAGATGTGAAAGAAAATGAGGTTTTATTTGTTGGATTTGTCTTCTTGGAGTATCACAGTTACGATGATAAAAAAGTGGGGTACATTAGCATTGAAAATAGAAAATAAATTGTAATTACTTTTTGTGGCTGATTAAAATTTATTATGTTATATTTTATATTACATTTAAAAGAAATAGTAAAATTTAAAAATAAGAAAAATATAATTTTCAATTATTTTGAGATATTAAGAATATTATTATTTGTTGATCAAAATACACAGAATTTTATTTAAGATTTTAAAAAGTATATTATAAAAAATAGTTAAAATTTTATTAATTAGTAATTTAATATAAATAAAGAAATTTGTTTAAGATAATTTTAGAATATTTTAATGAATAATATTTAAACTTTAATTAGTTCTTTCTTTATATAATAATAAATATTAGTATTTTTTATTTCAATTAAATATTTATTTTTATATTTTTTACTTTTTTATTAAATACTAATTTTACAACCTTTAATTAGTTAAAACTATGATAAGTCAAGATACCGTGACTTCTCTTAACCTGAGTTTTTAAAGAACTCTGCCAATTTTTTTAGGTTCAAATCCGGATCTCGTAACTTTGTGGCAAATTTTTCTATAAGTATTTATCTATTTAATTTATGTAGATATCATTTATTGATTAAATAGATGCTTATAAAATAGGTAGTCATAAAATAATATTAGCAGGCGATATTTTTCCGTTATTCTCGGAGAGATAGGAGGTTGTACTAGTCATTTGAGCAAATCCGTGATTGTTAACTACTTGTAAGTTATAAATTGCAATGCTCAAATACGAAAATTGAGATTTATTTAAAATAAAAGTACAGCTGTCTTAATGGCTTTCCTGGTACAACTTGGAGATTTGTGATGTATTCAACTGACAGGATACGTGTTTCTGATTCATGAATCTTGACAACGAACTGTACAATTCACGTTGTCTATAGAGTTTCGGCAATTCCAGTTGTATGTCCTGTCCTAAAGTCCTAACTCCTAATGTCAAAGTCTACGCAACGACTTTATAATTGTTCTATTCTTCACGTGTAAATGAATTTCATTAGTCTACATTTCCTTTTGTATATTGAAATTGGAGATAGATTAAGATTACGTTTTGCAAGTAATTAAACCATGGTTTGAACCTCATACGCTATTTGTCTTTCTATCACTTTCTCCAGTCCTTATTACGATTATCGCTCTTCATCTACATTAGTAATTTGGAAGCGAGTTTCCTAGTGCGTGGTATGTCCTTTTTTAAGTTTCAATTATAAAAGAAATTGTTAGAAAATTTAATCGAGATTTGATGTCGACCACAGTGGAATAATTACGAAACTTTTTCACAATATTTGATTTCTAAAAAAAAATAAGATCTCTTTAATTCTATAAAATGATTATCACAAATCATAATAAAACGAAAACTTAATTCATACCTTATTCCGAAGCTTCATAATAATTTTGTCGTATTCTTCGAGCCGTTCTTGAAACTAATCCGTTTTAACCACCATAGTCACATAAATGTCCGGCTTCTAATGGTATCCACAGAATGAGTTGAAAGAACTTTGTAACTCATATAGAGATAGTTAAGCACGAAGTACTAGCTTCATAGAGCTTAAACATATTTATAATAAGCTTTGGACGTTTTAGTAATTTAATTGAAGTGAAATTTTAATTTCAATTAAACTTTAATTAGAATTGCAAATAATTCTAATTAAATACCAATTATGTCGATATAAGATTCAATATCTCATATTGATCCTTATTTATTAAATATTTGATATTTAATCATAAAGTTTTTCAAACTTTACAATCAAGTCTAATTTGAATAAATTAACTTTGCTCTCTTCAACCCATTCTATACGTGAGACCCATTATGTTCCCAAATATGTTAATGATAATTATAGATTCTAATTCTAATTTATAATTAGAATTAGATAAATTAAAACTCCTTTTAATTTATCTTTAATTCTCTAATTAAACAATTT
>JAOTAY010000008.1:18136922-18153713 GCA_025629805.1 Erythroxylum baracoense
GATAACTTTGGTGATCTCAAGTCAAAGGATCACTTATACAATCATCACAATGAGAATTCCATAGACATACAAGTAATATTCCAAATGGATTTCTCATATCGGGTCTGTTCAGTGAACTTGTTCTCTGACAAGTATCCACATGTTTGTTTAAGTATATCTATACTTTAGCCTATGAGATCGACTACTTCTTTTATAAGGAAAACACAAAGTATGCTAATCTTTTTACGTTCTATTAATGTCAAATCTTAATAGAACAATGACTAGGAATATTAGGAATAATACATAAATGTAAAACGAATCTCATTATTATAATCTCATTAAAATTTCATTTGTAATGTATAATTATTCCATGTTTTATACATCTAAACATGTACAAGATAAATAATACCTTTAAATAATTTGTCACTAAATTACAACCAAAGCGATTGACTGTAAGACATAAATTAACAAAAACATCATGTTTTCTCAGTGCACTTCATTTACAGTTAGGACATAGCCATTAAAGGATAAACTCCAAGGGTCGTAACATCCTATGAAGACCCCATTTAGATACAATTATAGTTTTTTGTCTTAGAATGTACAGAGGAATTCTTTTCTAGCCCTATTCTTCCATAAGTCTCTACACATTGTACATATAATTTTATTAGACATCTAAATAATTGAAAATAATTTAAATTATTTTATCACTAAATGTTATAGTACTCAAACAACTATTTTTTTTTGAATTTATTCAATAAATATAAACAATGAAATTTATAATAATAAAGTTTAAATAAATTATTTCATCTCCTTGGTTAAATATAATTTTAAAAAAATAATGTATCTATTAGTTATAAATTATCATTGCAGAGATTACTATGAAAATTAGAACTATTTCCTTAATGATTTATCAATTATTATTATCATCATCATCATCATCACTCAGTTTGAAATCCCGCAATGATGCGGAGTTTGGAGAGGTTTGATAGTACGCAGCCTTATCCCTATATAGTAGAGAGACTGTTTTCGGTAGACCCACATGCAGATGTGACAATAAAAAGTGATGCAGATGGAAACTGATATGCTAAGAGTGTAGGAAAATAAAATTAAATAAGTACATAAATAAATTAAATAAAAACAAAACCAAATAAAATAAATTTAGTGTATATAAATTTTAAAATGGTTAAAGTATATAAAAAATTTAAAATATTTTAATATATATGAGTTTACTTACGCATTTAACATATAGACACATATATGTATTAATTTCACATATTGTTTTATCTATATATTTAAAATTATTAAATATATAACTTTAATATTGTAAAGTCAAAAATTCAATGTATCTTGTGCACAAGGCTCCCCTTTTGTAAAGTTTGAAGAGAATCATAATGTAGCAATCTATCTTTTATATTATACAAAAAGGCTATTTTCGTGATATAAAATTTGACCTTATGATTGCTCCAAGGCTCACCTTCAACTTTAATACTGTGGAATTACGATTAATTTGCAGAAACTTCAAAATGATTAAAGTTTACTAATAATAAATTATCTTAAATCTGTACTACATATCAAATTTTTGGTTGATATAATAACTTGGTTTAGGAAACTTTTCTCACTTTGGCCTTGATATATATTATACAAGTGAAGAACAAAACTCACTGTACAACATATGGTCAAATCTTCGAATATGTCAATTATCAAATAATCTATAGTCGTTCTTTTCCCCCTTTCAACGTTAATAGCGTGACATTCAGCCTTACCTTTTGTATTCAACTGAGTCTACGTAGACAAATTAATTCTCACTCTCACACACACACACACACACACACACACACACAGAATATATATATATATATAGATATATATATATATATATAGAGAGAGAGAGAGAGAGAGAGAGAGAGAGAGAACAAACGCAGTCAACTATTTCTCTCCCCTTATTTATATCCTCAAAACTTTAACTTTATTCTAATTCGTTCTTTTTAAAAGTAAATTAAAATTTCATTTACAATATGTTTCGCATTGGACATCAATATTAAACATGAGCTTGCAATTATATAATTTTCGATATGCGCAAAAGTGCAACATTAGGCGTGGCCTTCGGTGAAGGAGTAAACATAGCTTTCAGCTAGCAATAAGGTATTATAGACTATCAACTTGCAATTCTGTTTATGTCCATATTCGAGAGACGGAAAGCTTTAATCAAAAGTTTGTTCAGATTCATTCATGTACATATTAGCACACCATTGATGATAGAAATATACAATTGTTTACAAACGACTATCTATCGTCTACGTACGAGCGCCTTCGTTGCTAATTTGCAATTTCTCTCTGTCGGCTTTATCTTATGTTGGATCATTGAGGTGACTTTGTCTTTGCTTTTTTTCTTTATGACCGGTTTCTCTTGATAAAGCGAAATTCCCACTTGTAGTACTTAATTGCAAAAGATTTGAAAATCCCATGCGATTATAAAATCTCTCATGCAAACGCACACTTACACTTCAGAGGATAGATACATTTATTATAAGGAAATACGAATGGTGCAATGCATGTAGATGTACAACTGCTCCGTTTGACCATATTCTTCACCATCCATATTTTTTAGATGATCGTGTTGTGTGCCTATGATGTTACCCAACCACCTGCGAAAAATTATATAGTATTAACAATTCCATGCCATTACACAACATATAATTGTTTATTTCACCTGATATAAGAAATTAAAGGCCACAGTTTTTGTTTATGTAAAACATCCAATACTTATCAAATATGTGCGGACTTGCAATATTTTAGCGGGCCGGGTCTTTCGCTTACAAGTTGATTGCATATTTATTGTATTTTTGTGATAAGTGTTCTCTTACAAAATAGTGTGAAAGGTAACTTTAACATAAGCACTCCAATGGTAAAGTTAGTTTCTGATTTATTTTTAAGAGAAAGGGAAACATCAAAAGTGTATTACTTGCTTAAAGGTGAGTTACAATTAAAAGCACGAGTATAAGGGCATTCTTTACTAAGGACATGGTAAAAAGAATAAGCATGTATGAGGAGATAAACCAAAACATGAATTGCTGGGAGATATCTAAAACATGGATTGTCTGCCTCCAAATAATCGATGTATATTATTTGACTCCAAATTTCATCAATAGACCATGGAATTATACAAACGTGAAGATATACTTCGCGAGTATTTAATGTTATTTATTTGTTTGTGTTAAGGGTCTAGCCTCTCAATACTAATTGTATTGCATGCCAGCTCACTTCTAATACTTAGTGTTACCTGTTGCTTTAATGATTGCTAGAGTCCAAGAGGAGAAAAGGGATTTCAAGTAGCAAAAAATCGACATGATATTTCTCAAGGAGTGGGAATATCTCTTGATGTATATGACCATCTCAATACATTGAATCTGAGCCATTGAAATATCATATAGAACCCTCCTTTGCCTCTCCATAAAACATTTCCCGAGTTGATAAGTTAGCAAATTCATCTCGAAGCTTTTCCACATTTTCAACTCAAAATCCTAATTTTGAATTGCCAAACATTTTCTTCCGACGTCCATTCCTGAGCTTTCTCATTCCTTATATATACCATCCTAATATGAAGAGTTCTAATGGTAATATACCTGCGCAACAGTATGAGAGTTCTAAGGTTCTCAGAAGGGATAAGTTGGCATGAAGGGTAAAGGAGAGGTAATTCCGAGTCACAATCCTCGTACTAGAATGATAACAGGGTTTGAAGCCGATAGCTATAGCTAGGGAAAGCGATTTTGAGGGACTAATATATGTGGACTAATATAATCACAACATTAATTTCATATGCGTAACCATTAATCAAATTGTCTATTGTATATTTAACAACCACAATGAGATGATTAATAATTTGCTCATTACATTTGAGGCATATGGTAGTACCCTAATAACTATATGTTGGCCCATTAAACTATTAGCTCACATCATCCTTTAAAATGACACAATTAACCTATTCTACTCCTTAGGGTAGAACGTGTCATAATATATGACATATCATGAGATTGTTATACATCTAGTGTGTGTGGATATGTAAAGCTCATTATTGGGTCTTCTACCATTAGCTCTCTATTGCACAAAGGATTCTTGGCTTTCTTTGATAGGTTGTGTTGAAAATAGAGAGAGCTCAAGACTACATGCCAAGTGTTGGAGGTATGTCATTTTCTTTGTGTTGTTATTCTCTAAATAGAATGAGATATTGGATGTGTGATGTTGATAAATGCATCATAAAATATAGCAATTGGTATAAGCGCTTTGTCATTTGATTTTAGGGCTCGGTTTTTTTAGTTGTACAAAACATTTTTGGTTCAAATCGATTTTTCGTGTAAACAACTTCTAAATGATGTGCTATTGGTTCAAAAAATATTGTTGGTTGTTGTTGTTGCATTTTATCTTTGTTTTGGACAAAGAATCAATATTTTTTGGATGAGTTTTTGAAAAACTTCGTGTTTTCTTCCATGGCTAAAATGAGTTTGATGTTTTCAAAATTTGGAGTACTTTTGGCTAAACTGGATATGGGAAATCCATAGATCATTAAAAATGGAAGAAAACACCTCAAAAATCGTCAAAAACGGAGGTCAGGAGAGGGAGTTACAGGCGGGTAAGACCGTGGGTCCGTGGGTCAACCCGCCGACCCGACAACAAGTTAGGGACGACGCCTCCCGCTACCTGTGCACCCGACACAATTTATTATTTATTTTTATTTTAAAAAAATTCTACAAGTGCCCCCATTTTTGGACCAATTTTTTTTGTTTTTTACTCCATTTTTATTCTATTTTTCCCATATGTTTATGCAAAAGATTAATTAGTAATTTTTATTTGATAATTCTAATTGTTTTAATCTTATTATGGCATAAACATGTTTTTTGTTGACAATAGTGAATGCTTATTTTTACCTGTCACAGAATTGAGCGTGAGAAACTATTTATGATGAAGAATGTTTTAAATATTAACTTATATTTAAAATTTAGTGTTTTTTCCTCTAAAATAACGATAAGATCCATACGGCTAATTAATTATCCTGTCGATAATTACTACTTAGTAGGATGCTTAATATGGTGAAGAAATTTTTTTGAAATATTATGAACCGCACAATTTTTCTATCCTTTTGATAGTATATTGATGATTTGGTTTTAATATTTTAATATATTGTTCTTACCTTTGAATGAGTTCTATATTTGGTTAAGGAACTTTAGCATGAATGATAAAATTAATTTTAAGAAAAAGAACACGAATTGCATGATTATATTTTAATATGCATATCATAGTTATTGCTCTTGGTTCTCATTCAACTTTAAGCAATCCGAGAGTTTCTACTATCCTGACGCTGAATGGAACGAACCAAAAGTAGTGGGTTGAATCTCTTATGATGAATTTAACTATCATGTGAATGGAATTGGCCTTGAGAATTGATCCACTATCAAAACCTGTTGATGATGCTACTGAGAAGGAAAGGAAATCCTATGAGGAGTGGAATCGCTAAAAACATGTAAAGTCTATAGCTAGCCCAATAACGAAAGTTTTGTAAGGGGACTAGAGCAGGCTACCATGAGACAGAAGATCTTTTTTCTAAAGAGATTCGATTCGGAATTATTATATGTCCAAGGTTCAATATTGGAATAATTTTAGATGTTTTCTTTGACTTTGTCCATAGGGGGATACTCTAACCAATACTGTTTGGTGATTACGAGGTATCACATGGATGAATTCATTCGTGATAGTATTCTCGAGGTTGATAATACAAAGGATTTTCTTGCTACCATTAAGAAGAAGTACATGAAGTTCTCAAAGAATGAGAAGAATGAGTACTTAAATATGCTTCATCACACCATTTATGATGGTGTAAGTGACATTAAGGCTCAAATCGATAAGCTCATGGGTTGCTACCATAAGCTTAAGGTTATAAAGATGGACCTTGGTTAGGATTACATGGTATGGTTTGTGATGGGAACTCTTCCTTATAAATTTGATTCGATCAGATCAAGCTATAAAGCTCAGAAAGAGCAATGGACTGTTGAGGAGACGACTGCTATTCTTGTCAAGGAAGAGGATGACATGAAAAGGGGAAGGGCAAGAAGCATCTCCATGATGACAAACTATAGCAATTCTCAAAAGAGAAAGTTCACTCCTAATAGCTCAAGTGACCAAAAGGGAAGTGTAAAGGAAGTGGACAGGCAGGTACATCTTCTGTTAGTCAGAAGAAAAAGTTTTAAAAAGGGAAGTGTAAGTTTTATCAGAGTTTTGGGCACAAGAAAGTTGATTGCCGAAAACTCAAAGCTCATTTAGAGAAGAAAGGTAATTGTCTTGTGATGGTTTGTTTAGAGTCTAATGTTATTGTTGTACCCTTAAATACTTGGTGATTAGATACTGGAGCAACAATTTATGTTACGAATTCCTTACAGAAACTGACAAGTCGAAGAAGGCCGACTAGTTCTGAGCAACTTGTATACATGGGAGATGATACCAAAGTCAAAGTTGAATTTTTTGGGACAGTTTAACTATAGTTAAATACAGGGCATCTTTTGGTATCACATGATGTCGCTTATTTACCCTCTATTAGGAAGAATTTGATTTCTGTATCCATTTTGGATAGAATAGGTTATAGTCTTCTTTTTGGAACTGGAAAACTGACTTTATATCGTGACTCTTTTTTTGTGGGAAATGGAATTTTATATAAAAATTTATACAAACTTGAGTTGAATGATGTTGTTACTGTTGCTTCTTCCTCTTCTCTTAATATTGTTGTAGGTTCCAAACGTATGAGGTTAGATTTGAGATCTTCTATGTTATGACATAAACGTTTAGGCCATATTTCTAGAGACAGAATGGAGAGGTTGGTAAAAGATGGTGTACTTCAGGATCTTGATTTTTTAGATTTCACTACCTGTGTTGATTGTATTAAAGGAAAGTTGACTGACAAGGTTAAAAAAAGCAAAACAGACAAGAGCTCAGAATTGTTAGAGTTGATTCATACTGATATATATGGACCATTTATTCCACCTGCTATGGGTGGTTATAAATACTTCATCACTTTTATTGGTGATTTTTTTAGGCATGGTCATGTGGAGCTCATTCGTGAAAAATTTGAATCTTTAGAAGCATTTAGATTTTCAAGACAAATGTTGAGCTTTAAAAAGGGAAGAAAATCAAAGTAGTTAATTCTGACAGAAGTGGAGAGTATTATGGGCGTTATGATGAGAGCGGAAGGAATCCAGGGACTTTTTCTATATACTTGCAAGAATGTGATATTGAAGTAAAATATACAATGCCAAGACCACCTCAGTAGAATGGAATCGCTGAAAGAAGAAACCGCACACTTTTTAATATGTTGCGGTGTATGTTGGTTCATTTTAGTTTGCCTGAATTTTTGTGGGGTGAGGCATTGAATGCAGTTGCTTATATCTTGAATCAAGTACCTAGCAAATCAGTCCCAATGACTCCATATAAATTATGGTCAAGTAAGAAACCAAGCTTGCGCCATTTTCATGTTTGGGGATACAAAGCAGAAGTGAGGTCCTATAATCCAGAATCTAAGAAGCTCGATCCGAAAACTATTAGTGGCTACTTTGTAGGCTACACCGTCGGATTAAGGGGTTCTAGATTTTATTGCCCATCTCACACGACCAGAATTATAGAATCAGATAGAGTTGTCTATTTTGAAGATGAATTTGGTTTAAGTTAAGGGTTCAAGAGAAATTGTATTCAAGGAAGAACGCATTGTAATCCCTGTACCCGTCGCTTCCGCTCCTACTGATGACCCTGTGATTAAACAGATTCTAGTAGAATCTCATGATGAACCTCAAAATCAAGCACAGGATGAAGTCATTAATACTGGGGATGATGAAGTTGTTGTCAGGAGATCACAAAGAACACGTAGACCTGTCATTCCTGATGACTATATTATCTATTTGCAGGAACATGAGTTCAATATGGGAGATACTACTGAACCAGTCAGTTTTCAAGAAGCCATGAATAGTCCTCAATCTGCGTTATGGATGAATGCAAAGGAAGATGAGTTAAGTTCCATGTCATAAAATAGAGTTTGAGAGTTGGTTGAACTACCCAAAGGTTGCAAACCCATTGGGTGCAAGTGGGTTTACAAAATCAAAATCAAATATGACTCAAGTGGACAAGTAGAAAGGTAGAAGGCAAAACTTGTAGCTAAAGGATATAGCTAGAGAGAAGGGATTAATTTCAAAGAAACCTTCTCACCAGTATCTACCAAAGATTTACTGCGAATCATTATGGCTATAGTTGCTCATTTTGACTTAGAACTCAATCAAACGGATGTGAGGACCGCCTTCTTGAATGGAGATCTATACAAAGATGTTTATATGACCCAACTAGTTGGTTTCGAGATAACTGGTAAAGAACACATAGTTTGCAAGCTCAAGAAGTCTATCTATGGGTTAAAACAAGCATCAAGGCAGTGGTATCTCAAGTTTGATATAATTGTCACTGTAAATGGCTATAAGGAGAATGTAGTTGATCAATGTATACTTATGAAGTTCAATGGGAGCAGTTTCATTTTTCTGATACTATATGTTGATGAAATTCTACTTGCTTCTAATGATACTGATATATTATTTAAGATAAAAAAATTGTTATTTAGTCATTTTGATATGAAGGATCTTGGTGAGGTCTCTTACGTAGTTGGAATTCAGATTCTCAGAGATAGAGCTAATGGGATTCTTCGATTGTCTCAAAAGGCTTACATTGATCAGATCTTGAAAAGATTCAATATGCATTCTTGTTCTCCTGGAAAGGCAGCAATAGTGAAAGGTAACAAATTCTCAAAGGCATAATGTCCACAAAATGATAAAGAGAGAGATGAAATGAAAGTTGTTCCTTATGCGTCACTTGTAGGCAATCTAATGTATGCTCAAGTATGCACACGTCCTAATATTGCTTTTTTCGTAGGCATGTTGCGAAGATACTTAAGTGATCCTGGTCTTAGCCATTAGAAAGCGGCTAAGAAAGTCATGAGGTATCTTCAATGTAGCAAAGATCATATGTTGACTTATTGGCGAACTGACACTCTTGATATAGTTGGGTTCAGTGACGTTGATTATGGAGGATGCGTGGATGATAAAAAGTCTACTTCAGGCTACATCTTTATGATGGTTGGAGGAGCTGTATCATGGAAAAGTGTCAAACAGACACTCACAGCATACTCTACCATGGAGGTAGAGTATATGGCGTGCTATGAGGTAACTTGTCAAGCAATATGGATGCAGAATTTTATTTCATCATTGGGTATTGTAGACTCTATTTCGTATCCGCTGAAATTGTATTGTGATAATTTCGTAACTGTAGCTTTCTTTAAGAACATTAAAAGTACTTCTCGCTCAAAAGGCTTGCCTATATATGTGTTTGCAGAACACGTCTCCCTCATAGGATTGTCAGGAGCCTAGCTTGATAAGATTAGTGGGAGTTTGCTATTTTATATTGAACATGTTAGCACTTTGTACGGATTGCTTATGAATTTTATATATGAAACATGCATAATGATGTTTGGAGTCATTTTTGTTAATACTGACATACATATGTTGATGCATATATATAGTTTAACAGAATAATAGGTACAGAAGGAGACAAATGCAAAGTCTTAGTTATTGTACTATATGCATGTTGTTTTAATAGTTATTGTGGTATTTGAACATCTCTAGGGCCAAATCATATGTAGTATATATATCCTGTTGATATGATATTGCATATGATTTATTTGACTGTTTTTGGATGATGGAGATTGAAATGATGGTTTGATTATATTGTTCAAGTGGAAGAATGTTAGAAATATATGTGGATTAATATAATCACAACATTACTTTCATATGCATAACCATTAATCAAATTGCCTAATGTATGTTTAATAACTATAATGGGATGATTAATAATTTACTAATTACATTTGAGGCATATGGTAGTACTCTAATAACTATCTGTTGGCCCATTAAACTATAATTCACACCATCTTTTAAAATGACACAATTGACATATTATACCCCTTAGGGTAGAACATGCCATAATATATGACATATGGCGAGATTGTTACATATATAGTGTGTGTGAATATGTAAAGCTCATTGTTAGGTCTTCTACCATTAGATCTCTATTGCACAAAGGGTTCTTGGTTTTCTTTGATAAGTTGTGCTGCAAATGGAGAGAGCTCAAGATGACATGCCAAGTGTTGGAAGTATGTCATTTTCTTTGTGTTATTACGCTCTAAATATAATGAGATTTTGGATGTGTGACGTTGATGAATGCATCATAGAATATAGCAATTTCTTCATCAATTAATATGTGACCAATGTATATTATGCAAATCCTAAGTACGGAATGAGACTTCGTTAAATAATTTTTGTTTCCAAATCACAAAGGAGACATGTTTGTCTCCAAGTCAAATTCACCCTCGTTCTTGATATTTTATTTCTTTTTTTCAAGTAGCCTACCACTTAAAGAATATTGAATTATACTTAAAGCTATGTAGGTTCATATACCCAATTAAACCTTTAGGAAAATTTCCTATTTATTATAATCTGGAGATCATCCTTAGGATAATTCTAAATAAACTATCAAAGGAAATTTAAAAATGGAAGAATCATTTCTTATTCCTATTCTAAAATCAAATATGCAAACCTTGATAGGTTGAAAGAATCCCCATCTTGTTAAGGATAAATTTCTTATTTGAGGTTTGTATTATAGATCAACAAACTTGTAAGTTTCTTATTTGCATATCATTACATGTTATATAGCTAGTTTGAGACATAACCAATTTGTATGTGCTTTCTTTTTATAGGGATGGATCTACAAAATCTTGTCTTATATGACTCATAGTAAGGATGATGCTACTAAGAAAAGGAATATTGCTAGAGGGATGCCATTGATTTGCATTGTTTTAGATTCAGATTATGTCAAAAAGTGTTCCAAACCTTCCTAAGCCTTAATTAAGGCTACTCAGTTAAGTTCCTCTAAACTTACATTTTTGAAGGACAAGGGTAAGAAAATTAAGTTTAGGGAAGATATCAAAATGAGCGGATTCTTCGTCAACACTTACCTAAAGATGAAAAAATTATTGGAAAAGAAAATTTTAGGAGACCATGTTTGAGTAAGATGAAGTGAACTTCACCAAGGTATAATCCTCTTAAACTTCCTTAGTAAGTTCAAAACCCATATAGTCTTATACAAGCTACTTTTTATGCAAGTTCTTAGCTCATTTTTCATTCTTAATAACAAAGATAGCGTAAAGAAGGAAAGGCTTTCTCATAGCAATGCATAGATGAAAAAGAGTTAAGAGATAACCATAAAAAAGTTGAATATGACGATTTACGAGATGGATAAGGACATTGTGGCTGTTGATGGTAAGGTTTAACGTTATGATATTCATACCGTACCGGCCAGTATCGGACAAAAAATGGTATGAAACTTAGAGGTTTGGTACCGGTCGGTACTAGGAATTTCACCTAGTACTAATCAGTATTTAAAATACCAGCTAAATACCAGTCGACATCATAAATTTTAAAAAATTCAATGACTTGTTTGCAAAAAAAAAAAAAACCACAACACTCCCCTCCCTCCACCGACCTCTTTTTTCTCTCCCTCCCATTTTACTCACTCTCTCTCTCCCCTTCTCTTACCAGGTTGGATGTAGCACCACCTCTTTAAATCTCATCTCTTTAAGGATTCACTTGGGCAGTGGGTGGTGACTCCATGATGATGGAAGCTTCCGTCAAGTCCATCCTTGTGCCAACTATTGAGGCTGGTGAGGATCTAGAAGACGAAAAGATAGGAAAATATAGCTGCAGTAAGTAGGAGGTAGCAGCAACAAGGGATTGTCTTGGGACAATTTCCTGTGATGATGATCCCACAGTGAATAATTTATGCTATGCCACATCATTATCTCCTAAAAGGGTTTTGAAGCTTAGTTGTGTTTTGTTTTTCGATGCCCTAAAAAAATTCTAAACCTTCTCTTGTTTTTTCTTGAAAAAATCCCAATAAAAAATTCTTACGTAAGAAAACATGCACAAATGATGCATGACACTTTGATAACCTTTTTTTATTAGTTGAACTCACAATTTAATATTTAATAAATCAACTTTTATCGCGTAATATTGAATGTTAAACTTGTTAGCCCAAAAGTAAAGAATTATCGTAGAACATGTCAATATAAAGATCAAATATGATTGATATTACCAATTAATTAGATTAATAAAGTTTATACACAAAAGTTAAGGTAATTTGTTTTCTTTTCTTCATTTTTGAAATTATATTGACTAAACATATATAAATTAACCAACTTATTTACTCCCGTAAATTAAGTCAGAAAATTAAATAATTTGAATAATTAGTGTTATATCTTAAATCCAATTCCACCTATTGAGTATATGGCAAAATTTTATCTAATAATGAAGCTCAAATAGTTAAACTCCAATATTGAGTTATTGTTGATAATATATCTATAAAAAATATTCTTTTTGTTTAATGTTTTGATGTAATTATTATTTATTACATGATAAAATTGTAATATTTTAAAAACTCTCTATTGTTCCTAATTTTATATTTATATGATGATTAAATGGTCATTTTCATATTAATTTTGGTTATTATTTATACGTGAAATATTTGAAAATTAATGTTAATAAAAATAAATTGTTATTTTAAATTTTTATTATTATAATATTTGGAAACATGATTGACGTAAAATTATAGAGTATATAGTACAATATACTATTGGACTACTTTGTAATTTTTAAAAAATTCAGAGATTATTTTGTAAATTTAAAAAATTGTCCGAAATGACTCTTGTTATTGATCCATACCAGTACAATATCATACCAGAATCTAATCCGGTACCAAAGCCGATACGGTATTCATAACATTGGTAAGGTTAACTTGATATGGTTGCTTATAATTAGAGCAATTACTTCAATAGAAAGTAGTACAAGATTGAAGTGTGTCAAAAATTCCAAAAGAGTAATTATTTCAAAACCTGAAATTATGACAATAAGGACATATCATTTACGAGGCTTTAATAATTGTAAAGAGTTGATAATGATGAAATATCCAAATCTACCATTCGATGACTTAAGTGCTAGTGATCTGCTTACACCAGAATCCATCCTCGAGCCTGAGACTACAAAAGATGACTTTACTGATATCCTGAAGGACCTAGGTAGTCGTTTTAAAGGCGAGGAATCTGAAAGCCAAAGACCCCTATCTTTTGATATTGCCTATTAAAGTGATTTTTTCCCTTTGTAATAGCTTTTTGGACATGTCTACTTTGTAATCCTCCCTTTAGTTATCTAAAGGTACATTTTGTTTTCTTCTTCTAAAAAATGTACCTTTTTGACCATTAGGTCTTAATTAATAAAAAACCTTCTTCTTTGGATAAAACTATTTGTCTTGTACTTAATGATTTTTTAATTGTATGATCAATTCCATTCCCTTTTTTTTAGTAAAATGATAGCAATAGTCTTTAAAAGCATTCCTAAATTTAACAAAACATTATTGTTGCATGATAACCATAAAGGTTAATATGTTTTTTTAGATAATGCATTTTTATCTTTATAAATTATCCTATTATGTGATCTTCATATAGGAAAATCTATATTTTTACTAAATGCTTTTTGCCTTCGCAAAATACTTTATTGTGTGATCATCTTATATACAGATTTGCATCTTTAGCAAATCTATTTTGCCTCTACAAAATATGCTATTGTGCAATTAGGATGAAGGCATATTTATGTCTTTAATGAATACATTTTGCTTTTACAATATATATTATTTCACTATTATTGTCTTCTATGATGATTAATTGATATATTCATAAAAAAGATATGAATATCAAGAGAAAATATAATTTATTAATAATTGGAGCATAAATGTTGCCATTTTATGCTTTAGGTATTTTACTTTGGTTTTGGTTATGTTCTCTACTATCCTAAACAAGACTATAGCAAGTAGACCTATTGTTTTGTAATAGTATAGTGATAGGTAAAGATCGATCTCCCAAAGATAGTGTAACGACTAAGTCTACTCTCTTATTATTACTAGTCAATAATAATGAGATTGGTTGATTAAAAATAAAACTAAATTAAGCCAAATAGATTGAAACAACAATAGAAACAATAAAAAAGTAATCAATAAATAGAAATAAGATAATAATAATAATAGCTAGCTTAGTATTCCTTATACTTTTGATTCAATTGTTTAGAAATTTTATTTTAGACCAATAAAATTTTCTAGTATAATGAATTGTCTCTTTTTTATGCACATTCACCTATTCTTTGACTAATTGATATATTTATTTGATTAACATCTCTAAGAAGGACTAAATTCTTTGAAACATCATAAAAGGTTTTCCTAATACTTGAAAGTTGACATAGGTTTATATCTAGTTCCCTATTCAATTCTTAATATTTGTGCATATTTCAATTTAAAAATAATTTCTTTTGACAATGTCTATATACAAATTGAAATGAGTCAAAAATAAATTAGCCACAAATCATTCTTGAAATAAAAAAATAAAAAAGACTAGAAGAACTAATTGAAATTTTTTTTCCTTATTACGATCTCAATCCTTTGACGTGATTTGCTTCTTTAGAATGATTCTCGATCTTTGTCTTTATTAAAAATAGCTACAATATGTGTATTCTCTTTAGTGACTACTAAGCCTAATTACAACTTGAAAAGAAGTAAAACTCATCTATACTTTATATGTTTTCATTAAGGTTTTTGTTGCCTATTTATAAATTGTTCCTCCATAAATATGAGCTAGGACATGGTCTTATCCCAAGATATGTACTTCACCAATTTTTTTGTAAATCTTTTTAGAGAAGAGTATGAGCTTTAATGAATATATGTTCTAGGTTGTGTATCATTATTTAGCTTCTCCTTCAGTTGACACAATCTCCTATCTGCTTAAGTAACACATTGTGTAGAATCCCGTTTTCCCATGCAAAGGGGTTAGAACCTTAGAATATTGTATATGAGAAATAGCAATGAGAAATTAGGAAATGCATTTCATGCTCATGCATAATATAGCATACATACATGGGAATTTGATATTTGCACACATTACAATGATTGATCATGCATTCAATTGATATTTTTCTGGTATAATTGATTTTTAAATGAGTATGATGTGAATTGTGGATTATATGTCTTGAAAAGTGATTTGGTGAGTATAAATATTGATTTAAAATCTTTGGTGAAATTTTGGGTATTTTGGACTAAGAAAAATGTCAAGTGGTAAGACAATTAATAAATGGTAGTAGAAATAAGTGATGAATGACACTAGAAATAATTGGCACGTGGCTTTAGGATTTAATGATAAGAGTCATAAAAAATTGGGAGACAATTGGATTAGAAATTAGAGACAAATGGATTAGCTATTTAAAAGGGTTCAAGTGAAGTCATAAGACTAAGACATGTGGCAAGTGACAAGTGTTATGCCACTTGCCACACATCTCACCCACGATTATTTCACTTAATAAAAGACTATCCTAATTTGTCTTTCATCTTCACCTTCTTCATTTTTCTTCATCTACGACACTCTCTTCTCCAAGCATCAACGTTGAATCTTGCTCTCACCCTTCACTTGCTACTTCCTTTTTTGTTTTATTCTTCATTTTGTCACTAAAGACCTAACCTAGTCCATCCTCATGATGATGATCATATGATGTTTGGAAGCTAGGGTTAAGTTGTGATTTGAAGAACTTGAAGTTAAACAAGTAAGTGTAAAGCATTATTCTTCATGGTTTGTTCAATAACAACTTTTATGATGATAGTTAGAGGTTGAATGATTATAAAATGGTGAAGAGTATATGCTAAAACGTGAATAAGAAACGGGGGTATATTCATGTCTTGTTTTTTTATATATGATGATTAATAATTCATAAGTTGTTGTAGAGATGTTTTGAGATAGAATGATCCCTAAAATGGTGTTGAAAGAATGCAAAAATTTTATAAAGAGATGATATACTCATGTTTTGTTTTTAATGTAGAATCAAGTGAAGTTTTGGTAATTGTTATTAAGGTAAACTAAAATGAGATTAAAGCTAAAGAAAAGGAGCAGCATAGTGTCTTGAAATGAGAAGAAATTAAGGTGATAGTTTAGAAATGAAATGAAGGTGATAATGGAGTTAAATATGTGTTGAAACATTGATGATGAATGTGTATATATGGATGTTCTGTTTTTGTGTTTATGATCAACCATAGATTTGTTTAAAAATGATATTAAGCTGAAATGGAGGGAAGAATGCAGAGGAAATGATGAGGATTTAAGCTAGAAATGATAGACTAAGCATAAGATATGTTAGATGTAACTTGATGAACAACCCACGATTGTGGGAATGCATCCATGATCGTGCGAATGCATGAAAGAACTGAAATATTCCGTTAATAAACCCCACGATCATGGGAAGTTATCCATGATCGTGGGAATGGATTTTACATGAATTGGTTCTCCTTTTATTTGAGGTTTGAAACAACAAATGTTTAGGTACTTTCCTATGATGCATTTAGGCTTGAATTAAGCTTGAAATGAACTTAATTTGATGATGGATTAAGTGATTAAATGTGTCATATGTTTAGGGTGATAATTGAGGTTATAACTTAAGAATGGATTGTTATACATCAAGTATTCAAATATGGGAATTTAGAGATGGTATGGGAATGAAAGTGACCCCTATGAAGGCTAATGTTGTTAGGCCCCGATTCCTTTTCTTACTAAATAAGCATGTGTTCAGTTTATTTTGAGGTTGAGTTTGATTAATTTGTTTTGGT
>JAOTAY010000008.1:18153813-18172237 GCA_025629805.1 Erythroxylum baracoense
TTGTTGAAGTTTGGTGCAGGTGCTGTCAAATTGCAAGTTTCTGGGCAGAAACTTTGAGTAAATTTTTGACCCTCATAAAGTTTGAAATTGTTCTTAGGGTCTTCATGGAAGTTGTGGATTTTCTTTTATCTTTCTGATGATATGAAGTTTGAGATTTTCGGCCCATAGAGTGGAAAGTTATGGTGTTTAGAAATTCTGATACTGTTTAAGATGTTTTTAACAGGCAGTCTCTTTGCAGTGGTTTTTAACGCTCTTAGAGACCAAATAGGTTTTTACATCCTTCATGGAAGTTGTAGAGCTTCCTCTTAACTTGTTATTGATACCAAATTTACAAATTTTGGAGTTTTGAGTAAGAAGTTATGGATGTTTGAAGATGGGTTGTCGTTTTGAGCCAATCCAGGGTTGGCCTCGCAGCTCCTCGCGAGCGCGAGTGCTCGCGGTCGCCAGCGCGCGCTGTGCAATCGCGAGGCGGTTGCGAGAGCGGGCATGGATTAGCCTCGCAGCTCCTCGCGAACGCGAGTTGCTCGCGGTTGCGAGCACGCGCATCCAGCGTGCGCCTCACGATCGCGAGCGCGCGCATCCAACACGTGCTTCGCGCTCGCGAGGAGGTCCCGAACGCTAGCATTTAGCCGCGTCTCTCGCGGCGGCGAGACGGTCGCAGTGTGACGAGGCCTATACTAATTTTTTGATTTTTCCTTTCAGATTTTTGACCCCTCTCTACTCTTTTGGCCATAACTTTTTCTTCCGACCTCCGATTGACCTGATTTAAAAACGTTGGTTTTCTAAGACATTTTTTCTACCTCTCCATATGAATTTATAACTGTTGATATTATTTTTGAAATTTATGGATTAAATCAAAGTGAAAGGATCGGAGGTAAGTGAAATGAGTTTGTTTTTTTTTTAGGTTTGACTTGGTGGGGAATTCCTCCCTTGTGGGATGCGCGTCCAGATGTCACGTAGGACGTCGGGCTCGTAGCTCTCCGGGGTGGGGTTCCAACAAATGTGATTCAAAGAAGAAGAATGAAGTGTATTGAGTAAAGATGAATGAGAATTTAGATGTTTTATGGTCTCTTAATGTTAGAACAACCTTGGGGAATGATTGATTGAGTAAATTTAGAATAGTCAAGTATACTTGAGGTATAAACCTTAGAGTAAGCTAGATATATATAATGAAAATGTTTGAATGATAGAGACACATGAGTAAAGTTATGCATATCTGGGATTGTTATTGAGCATGCATTATACATAACACATATAAATATGTGTATGATTGAGTACTAATGTGATTGTGCAAAATAGCAATGTGTAAATGTGTATGTGTTGCATGATATAGAACTAAAAATAAAGTGACCACATCCAGACATTGTTGGGACGTCGGGACAATAGCTATCTAGAGCATACTATGAGTAACCTAGATGGTCTCACATTCATTAATTGTTTTGTTTAAATTTTCATATTGAATTATTATTGATACGAATGTGTTAATTCTGGATATTGATTGTCCGAGGCGTTTGATGCATGAAAATCACATTGGAAGTGCACATTGTATGTGCATCTGACATAAATAAGTACTCAACTTAATTGTTGAATGCCGAACTTAAGTCCGATGATATGTAAAAGTGAATGTGCATATTGAAACAAAATAACTGATTGAACATATGTGATGTGGTGCATTCATTACATAATATGCATGAGAAGATAAAGGCAGTTGTGATCGGATTCGCCAGCGGAAAAGAGTTTAAAGCTCAGAATATGGTAAGAACCTCTGGCTAACTATGTATAATGAGTCTGCTATCTCTAACGGATACGAGATATTTATTAATAAGCCCGATATCTACAATGGATACGGGACAACTAAAAAAGCACTCGGTACAACAACGTAATAATTGAAAGTGAGTCTCATGTGCATTGCATATATATTTGATATGAATGTTTAAATGATCGAAACGAATTGTTTGACTTGTTCTGAACAAAAAATGTGAAATGTGAAATAAGTGAACATAATTGTATTTGATTCAATATGATGACTAGTGAAGTGAAATTCATTATGTGGTAGTATGAATTGTTTGTGAATTTGGAATATGAATTGTTGTGTTATGTGATATAAGTGAGCATATCAATGATCGCTTGCTCACTAAATTCGCAAAACTCATCAAAATTGCAATATGACTTTTCAGGTACGAGAGATGAGACTTAGTTGCTAAGACGTTCTAAAAGAAGAATAGTTCTTGTGTTTTTGGATAGAAGAAATGGCTCAAAGGTCGGTCAGCTGAGACTGAAGTGATAGATAGAGTTTTTTTTTGTACAGTTCCTCATTCATGTAGCATATTTTGTAAACAGAGCTATAGACTTAGATAAGTTTTTGGATACTGTATATATATGGATGATGTATATAATGCTACAATGTACATTGTGCTTTATGAAATGAAAATGAGGAATTGAGTGTTAATTATCGAGTATTTATGTTTTAGTTATGATGCCATGATAAGTGATGTGATTGCTCTAACACACTGTTTCCACTAGGTATGTGCTCAAATGTTTGATAGACGTACATGCACGTGTCGGATGTGAGTGGGGTGCTACACATTGCGTTTGTAATACCTAAATTTCTAATAGGAACAAGTTTTAGAATACGACTATGTGCTAGTTCATGTTTAGTCTTATCACTAATTATTATTTCATTAAAATACAATTAATTTAATTTCTAGAAATTTTCTAAAATATTAATTAGAAATTAATTTAATTATTAATCTTAATCTAATTAAGAAAATAAGTAATTTAATTTAAAAATAAAGTCTCATCATAATTAGTATAATCTCATTATACTAATTATATCTAATATAATCTAATTATGAAAGATGAAAACATTTTCTTAAAAATTAAATAATTTCATTGCTTGTAGTAATTAAAGTGAATTACAATAGTTACTATTATAAGATAACTTTTAAAAGGGACTTTATGGTCCTAATAAACTCTCATGGGAAAGAACCAAAGCAATTAATCCATAAATAGGACATAACTTCTTTAGTGGTAACATGACTCACACACTAGATACTTATCCTCCTTATGTCAATGCCTGAAGCAACAACCTGATATAGCTTCTTATCTTCAACTAGGACCATTCGGGGTATTTTGTTCTCTCTCTCTAACTGAACACTTTGCTCACTTAATATATGTACCAATGTACTCATCAGATGATTATAGCTCATGGATCATCTTAAGCCAGTTTCCTCTCTTTGCTTGCTAGTTAGCTCATCCATTTCCGTATAGGAAATCCTCCTGTGAGTTATTGCTTACTCTCCATGATTATGGGATACTCTACGGCCGGTACTTAATATTCTTTTCTTATAACATTAATTGATTTTCTACTCTTACATATGCAATTGATATTGTTCACCTCATCAAAAATAGGTATGGGATTTTGCTTATAGTTGATGGCGATCCAATTACACACAATGCCTAAGATCACTTCTCTAGTTTCACCTACCTATTAACTAGGTACTCTTGAGTCTATTCTTGAGCTTCTTTAGGACATATGCATATTTGGAATATTCAAACCAATACATTTATGTTTCATATGCTTCATATAGCTAGAAGCTACGATAAGTTTGATTGTGAACATGGGAACAATTTATTCTAGCCTTCATGTCCTCTTGATGTTCCAACTAAAATTTTTGGAATCCTTATATAAGTTCCCTTATGCTAGGAATAGTTATGATGAGAGAGTAATAGGAGCTCAAGGTTGCTTAAATCTTCTAGCATTATGTTCCTTCCAAATAGAGCATAAACAGTTAACAACTCTAATAAGATAGGTAGTAAGTACATCTTTATAGAGCTTGTTATAATTAGTTTTTAACCACTGTAAGATATCCAGGAAGGAAATCATATTATACTCCCAATTGAGGAGGCTTTTCACATAACTTTAAATTGCCATCGAGTAATTGCATTCAAAGAACAAAAATGGCAAGGTTTCAACTATTTCTTCACACAAAATAGAAGTATCTTAAAGTTGTAAAAAATGTAAAATGTCTATAGTTTTAAGTCTGTTTAAAGCTGTTAGCCATAAAAGAAATGAATTCCTAGGAAGAATGTTTTTTATTCTAAATGAGTGCATCCTAAAACACCTTTTGTCCTCTAATTCTTATCAATTCCTTATAGCTTCTGTTGGTAAATTTACCCTCTAAGTTATTAATATAAATGTAGCAATCTTGGAGCTTGACATTTTGTAAGTAATTAGGGATCACATATCCCATTTCTGTCAAAAAATTACATCATTAGCTATCTTTAATATGCAAATTCACCTTGGTTTAAGGTGATGTTTGAGCTACAAAATGAGTAGCTTATGTTATGTTTTTTATAAGCCTCTTTCATTTCCAATTATTATAGAGTAAGAAAGAAGAGATGCCATCCCCAATTCTACACCCCATATTTAGCTCAATTAAGCTCCTTAGTTTGAGAAGTTAGTTAATGAACCATGAATAAGAATCTTTGCTAACAAGGTACCAAATTTTGTAACCTTTCAAATGTAGCTATGCATCCATCTCATCTATAAAGATTCCTTATTAACCAAGGTTGTCCAAAACCTTTTTAACAATAACTCCTTATTG
Organism: Erythroxylum baracoense; assembly: GCA_025629805.1. Lineage (NCBI taxonomy): Eukaryota > Viridiplantae > Streptophyta > Magnoliopsida > Malpighiales > Erythroxylaceae > Erythroxylum > Erythroxylum baracoense. The sequence continues at coordinate 18,158,421 of JAOTAY010000008.1, forward strand.
GTAATGCTAATAGGAGTGATTCCTAATTCTCTTTCATCTATAAGTTTGCACATCTTTGACCACTTGACTTTTGCATTTACCTTGTTTAAATTTATTTTTCCTCACAAGAACTTCCTCTTCAAGCCTTCAATAGTCTAAATAAGTCCTTTTGAAAGGAATATATGTACGCTGTAATAAATGTGCATAGAATTCAAAATGGATTAGATAAGTTAAAGTTTACCTCTAAAGGATAGCTCCCTAATCTTTTTTGTATTTTTTCACTAAAGGCAACCATTCCTCAAATTTTAATCTCTTTGTCACCAGTGATAAGCCTAAATATAGTAGAGGGGGGTTGTTTGATATCAATTCTAGTTAAAGCTTTAATTCTCTTTAAGTTTTGTATTGCATTAGAAGGGACACTAATATGAATTTTGTTATAGTTTATATCAAAGACAAAAATCTTATTGAATCTTCTTAAGGACTTCATCAATATTTGAATGAAATTTACATTAGCCCTAGAGAAAAGAAGCAAATTATTTTCCAAACATAAAATATTTAGTTTAATCCTCTTTCATTTGCTAAGGTACTTAAAGATGTCACTTCTCCTAATATTGTAGTTTAAGAGTGATGTTAAAGCTTCCATAGCAAGTATAAATAGATAAGGAGAAAGGGGGTATCCTTGTTTAATACCGTTGACACCATCAAAGATATTTATAGGCTCCCTATTCATCAATAAACTATAAGTAGTAAAGGAGATACTGCAAATATCCATTTCCTAAATATAGAAGGGAAGCCAAACATATCAACTAAGTTGAGGATGAATTCCCAACTAATACTATCAAAAGCTTTGTTAAAAGCTAAATGATGGAATAATTTCAGGATGAATTCTTTCTAGAATATCCTTTTAAAAGCTCTTGAGCAATAAGGATGTTGTTACCAATTTGCCTACCTTTAAGGAAAACGCCCTGATTTTCACTACTGATTGATTAAAATGCTCCTCTCAATCTATTTGTTAAGATCTTTGCTATAAATTTTATATTGGAAATTGCTGCAAAAAATAGGCAAATCACCAAAAGAAAAAGGATTAGAAATCTTAGGGGCAAGGCATATGAAGGTCTTATTGATCTCTTTTAAGAGGCTCCCACTAATGAAGAACTCCTTTACTTCTTGTATTACTAAAGACCTAACCTGTTGCCAAGCCTTGTGGAGGAAGAATCCATTTAGTCCATCTGGATCAAGGGCCTTTTTCCCATTCATTTGAAATACCACTTATTCAATTTCTTAATAATCAACTTGCTTAATAAGAAAATTTCTATCCTCCTGGCCAATTCTGGCATCAATGAAATCCCTTAAAAGTTCAACCAAATAGGAACAAAAGGAGCTAGAACTAATAGAGATTTCAAAGAATATTACTTCATCTATAAGATCAATTTGGTTAGAGATTAGAGCACCATTATGAGAGACATAGAGCCAAATATGTTAATATCCTTCCTTTCTATGACTAAATTAAAGAAAAATTTAGCTCATTTGTCACTTTCCTTTAACAATAAAAGCCTGGATGTTTCCTTGAAGAGGGAAGCATGTTCCTCAACCTTAGTTATATAGTCTCTTAGGGTAGTCTTCTCTTCCTTTAGTAACTCATCACTTCTTAGGTTATTCAATAGTCTTTGTTAAGTCCTTGATAGCCTTCCTTTAGCTTCATTTATAGCAACCATATAATTAGGACCTCTTTTTTCATTTAAAGACTTAAGATCTTTCTTCATAGCCTTAAGCTTTTGAACATATATGAATTTCTTAGAGCCATGAACATCAATTGCCAACCTTCTGTCAACTGTCTATTTAAATCCATCATAAAAAACAAGGTAATTATTAAATAAAAAAGGATACCTCTTATAAACCTTTTGGAATAGATTCCCAATCCAAATAGGGAAGTGATATGAGAAGAGTGGATCCATGAATTTTTCTTTGCTTTCCTGAAAGTTAGAGAGCCATGCATGATTCACTAATGATTTATCCAATTTTTTCTAAGCATATATCTTCTTTTCTATTTATTGCTCTAAGGGAAAGTGTGTCCCTGATATCTTAAATCAGCAAGACCCAAGTCTTCAACACACTCTATAAAATCAAAAGTATAATTCCTTTAGAGAGTTATGTTAAAATCACCACAAACAAGCCATAGGAAGCTATCAACTTGATTCTGTGTTAAACCCTCCTAAAAGTTAATTCTTCGAAAATTAAAGTTAGAACCATACACAATAGAGACATAGAATTTACTTGGCTCATTCATAAATTTTATTAATACAGGCATAACTTGGTCAAAAGAATATAATCCCTCCACCTGAATACAATTAGAGTTATAGGCTTTCATTATAGTAATGTTGGTGATTGAGATTACGTTCCAATTAACTCCTAACATTTTTAACGTATTCCGATTTTTGGACCTAATCTTTGTCTCTAATAGACCTAAAAGCCATAGATGTTCCAAAGTGACAAAATCCCTTAAACCTTGAAGCTTTTTAAGGCAATTTAAACTATAAACATTCCATATTACAAAATTCATATAAGAATGGCTCTACCTTTAGAGCTCTTCCTCTTATTTCTTCTCCCTAACTTTCTATTCAAAAAGCTTTGAAATTCATCTCCTTTATCATCCATAAGATGATTCTCCTTTGAATCCATTGTTGCTGTATTCACCATATCAAATAATTGCTTGTCATGCAGGAGATTAACCTATTTCTCTAATTGTTCATCAAATTTGTACCCATTTTCTTTTCTTACAATTCCAAGATCTTCTCCTTCTTTATTTTTCTCCTCTGGATTATTTATAAGGTCACTCACATCTTTATTAATAAGAGAGTTCAAAGCCTCATCACAAGCCAGATTTATAACATTTTTATTCACAATTTCCATTAATTATGAATAAGATCCATTGTCAATGTGCTGAAGGTTTTGCGTGACATTAATTATCTTCTAATTCTTCACCTGATCCTTTTCCTCCCTACATTCCTTAATCCCCATTAGCTCAAGTAATCTCCCTTCTTAAAGATTTTTCCTACAAGTTTCCACTTTTTCCTTTACATTTAAGAGAGAGCTTCCAACTATATATGATGGAAATAAAATCCTTACAGAGAAAGTCATTTTATCCTAACCTTATTATGGAAATAGATTATGGTAATTCCTTTCTAAATCTCACTTCAATGTACACCCTAACAAATTCAATCCTCTTTTTCTTACTTATTTTCTCATCCATGCATAATAGTTTACCTATATAGCTAGCTAGCACGGTTAAACCTTGTATAGTCCAATATTTTAGAGGCACACTATGTAAGTTAACTACCCATATTAGAATGCTATCTTGGATAATCATATCAGATCTATTTTAGGTTCCCACTTTTACAAGAATAATGGAAGTTGTCTAATATGACAAGGCTTGTTTTCTAGCAATTTCAAAGCTTTAAAGATAGAAATGACATGATTAAGAGATTGTCTTCAGTGAGTAAGACATCCGTCAGCCCTTTATTCTTCCACACCTTATAAGCCCATATTGAGATTATAGGAAAGCGGGCATGTTCTTATGAATAAACTCATTACAGAAAACTCCTATACAATAACTCCAGCTTTGAGAACATTTATTTTAGGTGCTATTATAGTTTTACCACCTATTACCTTTAGAGGAAAAAAGTGTAGTGAAAGATCTTAGGAATCCCTAAGAACCTACTTCCAACTCTTCCGTAAGGGAGGAGTAGAAGGAGGACCAAATTTTGCGTCCTTATTGGGATAAGGAATACGAGAAGCTAAGGATGAGGGTAAAGGAGGGAATTCAGGGGAGGAAAAGATAGGGATTTGCAGGCTTTTTCCAGCTAGCATATCTTAAGAGGTTAAGTCAACTTTTAGATGGAAAAAAAAGCTCAAAACTAGTTACCCTAATCAAAACTAAAATTCTTAGGGGAGATGGAACCAAAATGAACTGACTAAAGAACCCTATAGTCATAGGTAAGGAGCAAATGGAGTAAAGGGAAAGAGAGAAGCATGGATGGAAAAGAGGAGAAGAAGACAATGTTGAATGTTAATAGAATGGTGAGTGAATTAGTTGATCAAAGATGAAAGCGAAATATTAAATGAGGAAGGGAAGCAAAGTCAAAGCATGGTCGTGGAATAAATGTAGGTTAGTCAGGTTTGAAGAGAGAAACCAAAGCATGGTTACCCTGGTATAATAAGGAAAAGTTCTAGACATAGTATTTTGAGAGAGAGCATGATGTTGCTAGTCTTTTCAAGAAAACTTTTTAAAGCTTTACTTAATTCTAATTATTGAATTGATAGTTGATTTTATTTAATAATTCAACTTTTAAAATTTTAAATTAAATTCCAAATATTCCTAATAAAAATGAACTCTTTTGAAAACAAAATTTAATCAATTAGAAATTTTTTAATATTTATTAGGAATGTAAATTGATTTAATCCTAATATAATAAGAAACATTAATGTAATTTAATAAAAATAAAATAGAAAAATAAAAGGAGAAATTGTGAGGACGTGCCTAAGACAATGCTTCTGTTGCGTTAGCCACCTGATGCATCTTTCCTTTTCTCCCCATCATTTTCATTGATTTAGTGTTCCTATACTTCAAGTTGTTGTCGCCTCATAGTTCCTTCATCTCATCTCACCATCAGTGCTTTTTAGGTGGACATCTTGCTCCATCACTTATATACTTCATTATGTTAGCTTCTTGTTTAGATGATTTTTACCCTTACTAATGGTGGCTATTGTCATTGGAAAATGTCTCATCAACAGTGATTACCATCACTGGTGGAAGAACAACCTTCAGTGGTTATGGGATAAGGCTTATAAGCCTCATCCATCTTCTCTCATAAACACAATCAAACTAGAATCACATTCTTTCCAAATTAAACCAATTACCATAAGCTTTAACCTAGTTTTTCAAAAACTTTAATATAGATTTAGTATTCCTAGACTTCAAGTTATCATTGTTTCATAGTTCCGTCATCTCTTCTCACCATCGGTGCTTTTTAGGTGGACATCTCGGCCATCATTTGTATACTTTATCATATTAGCTTCTTTCTTTAGATGATTTTTACCCTTGTTAGTGGTAACTATTGTCATTGGAAAATGTCTCATTATAGTGATTACCATCATTGGTGGAAGAATAGCCTTCAGTGTTGGTGGGATAAAGGCTTTTAAGCCTTATCCATCATCTCTCATAAACATAATCAAACTAAAATCACATTCATTCCAAATCAAACAAATTACCATAAGTTTTAATTTAATTTTTCAGAAACTTCAATATTGATTTAATGTTCCCAAACTTCAAGTTATCATCACCTTATAGTTCCTTCATCTTTTCTCATCATTGGTGCTTTTTAGGTGGAAATCTTGCTCCATCACTTGTATACTTCATCATGTTAGCTTTTTTCTTTAGATAATTTTTACCCTTGCTAGCGGTGACTATTGTCATTGGCAAATGTCTCATTAACACTGATTACCATCACTGGCGAAAGAATAACCTTTAATGGTGGTGGGATGAGGCTTCAGAAATAAAATCAAACTAGAATCACATTCATTCTAAATCAAGCCAATTACTATAAGCTTTAATCTAATTTCTCATAAACTTCAATATAGGGGATATGCATATGATTTTCAAGAATAGTCCAAATAATTATTCAAAAGTAATAACCATTGGGCATGTATAAAGTTCTTAAGAAATAGAAAAGAGCATGTAATTGATTTTAATAAGCATAAACGCAAAGGAAAAAGGGCACGTGTTCAATCAAATTCAAAAGAAAAAAAAAGAACTTGAAATAAGTGTTTTTGAAGCTTTATAACAAGGGAAGGCGCGTTTGAATATCAATTAAAAAATTAAAATCGTAATTAATTATGCCTTAATCACTATTAGACAAATTTATAAAACAAAAATTTAAGCCTTAATAAGTTATTAAAATAATAGTTATCAAACAATTGATTCAAAATAAATAATTAAAGGAGACTTTAATATCACTGTTGAAAAATCAAATATGATCGAATCATATACATAATAAACCAATATTGTTACAATTTCCTATTCAAATCTATTTGATTGAATAACTTGAAAAATATGAATAAATATAAAAGGGTTAAATGGTACTTGAATTTAATTCCTATAAAAATATTTATTCTTAAACTTTTAACTATAAATTGTTCATGTGTCCAACCTCTACGATATCCATTAAGTAAAGAAAAAGAACTCAAAACACTTTTGAGAGGAAAAGACATGAGTGCTACCTCCCTGATGTCTACTCCCTATTTATTACAAAAACTCTAGAATTTCTTTTCAATGAAAATTAAACTCCAATTACAACTTAAATCTAACTTTAATTATAATTACAATTTAATTTTAATACCATCGAATATCTAATATTTAATTATTGAAGTTTTTTAAACTTTCCAACTAAGTCAAACCTAATTTAAATTGATTTTTCATTTAAATTACTCTTTATGTATGACCTATTAAGTTCTTCACTTATCTATGCATCGTTATAATGTATAATTTAATCATTTTGTCATCTAATATCCAATTTGACATAGAATATAAAGTTAGTGTCTACTATATTTAAGTCCAATCATGTTCATTCTTACTAATTAGTAATCAATTTATAATTGATATTTAAAAACAACTTTTCAAATGTTAATATGATTAATTATAAAAAAATCTTAAACTTTATTCAATTTTATAATACTAATCCAAACTTAAAAAAGTAGCACTAAAATAATCAAACTTTCAATTTTTAGCAAAAATATCATGACATTAAGTTCTTCATTAATGTGGAAGATTAGATTTTTGCTACATGGATACCACATAATATATTTGTGCCACGTATAAATTTTATTTTAATAAATTAAAAATATTAAACACCCTAAAATAATTATGTCATAAAATATATGACAGAGTGTATGATTATTTGAGTTTTTGTTGCTTTTAATTTAGTAAATAATAAAATTCAATACGTGACACAAATATAATATGCGACAGTCATATGACAAAAATACTAATTTGACGTGACTCGCTACATTATCCATATTAAAGGAGAACATAATATCGGGCTATTTGTAGTAAAATTAAAAGTTGAAGTATTTTAACGTTATTTTTTAAAGTTCAAGTTAGTATTGCAAAATTAAATAAAGTTTGAGATTTTTTTAACGCTTTCTTAAATTGTCACTAATCAAGAATAATAGAACATTCTTCCTAATTACTTGAAGGTGACGAATTATTTATTGACTTACTCAACTATCTCCGTATGATTTATGTTATATCCAAGTACTATCGATTGAACTACTTTATATATAGTGGGTTATAACTAGCATCAATACGTATTAATTTTTACATAAGAAACTTTGGTAATCTCAATTATAAGGATTACTGATACAATCATCATAATGAAGAAATTCATATACACACACAAATAATGTTCTATTTAAGATACTCATACTTGAGTCAATTTAGTGAATTTATTCTCTAATAAGTATCTATATGTTTTATTTAAGTTTCTTTATATTTTAGCTTATGAGATTAACTACTGTCTTCATAAGGAAAAAATTTGCATATATTTACAAGAACAATTTAGGAATAATATATAAATACAATATAAATCTAATAATTATAATCATATTATAATTTCATTTACAAAATATATTTATCTCATGAACTTTATATTATATAATAGTTAATTAAACAAATATACATAATATGAAGTCTTTAATTAATTTTGTCACAAAATCCACAACTAACCTATTGATTGTAGGGTTTAAGCCATCACAAGTAGAATTTAACCAAATGGCGTAAAGTTATATATGTCATTGTATGATTGATTTTTTGTGATCACAAGGTTATAAATTCAAGTTACGAAAATAACTTTTTTATAAAAATATAAAAAAAAGATTGTGTATATTAATAATTTTTTCTCCATTCCCGAGAGTTTTGTGCACAAGATATAATGATTTTGACTTTGTATGATAGGCTTAATATAATCGTACATTGTACACAGCTGATCTACAACTTAGAAAAGAAGAAGAAGAAAAAGAAAAATTATTTGTTTCATGACTTTTGCCGCAGGCAAACAATGCTGAGGACTACGATGATATTTTAATTATTGATACTGACGTTTAGTCGTACCACTTGTGGTTGATTGTGCAAACAATAGGTGTCTCACTTTCAACGGCTCCCATTAATTAGAACACAGAAAATACTAACTCTGTTCCAGGTCTTTTATTATTCTTAGTAATCCTATCCCACAGCCACGTTTATTGTTGGACGTCAGGATTATATGATTTGATCTTAAAGCAGACAAAAAAAGGAGAGTTGAAAACTACACGGTGTTCACACCTCACTCAGGTAAAACGTGCGTTGAACAGAAAAAGGGGTTGATGAAGTAAATAAAAGTTAGTTCACAACTAAAACGTTAAACGCCTGATTTATAGGACCAGTTAGGCTCTGTTTTTAAAGGTTAAGATGCGGCGACTTTGGGCAGAAACTTTTTGACGAATGAACACCATATTACTGGAAGAGAGTGAAACATCAACTATACATTCAAGGGGAGTTTTATGCTTGTATTCATTACATAAAACCATTTCAAAAATAAAAATTGCATATATATTAAATTACTCTGTTAAGATTCGTTGTGATTCAAATTACTCCTACAATATTAAAATATACATCTTTTATTCACTCCCCTACAATTTAAAGAAAAATATCTATGAAATTACAATTTGTTCATTTTTTAAGAAAATGTTAGCATATCATCTCAAATTAGATGACTAAAAATTTAGTAGGATAGTAAAAATTAGTAAGGATAGTCATGTTGGTGCTGACAAGCCTACTTTCTTGCGAAATCTATATCATAAGTCTCCTAAGAGAACATAATGATGAGTTTTAACATGATTATAGTGATACGTGCAGATGCAGTACAGACAACAGAAGGATACGTAAATGATTTACTTGAAAAGATTACAATTTTTGGTTTATAAAGGTACCACAGTGTTAGGAAGCCATGAACTACTATTAAGACACTTCTAAGGCCTGCATTTTCATTTTGCAACAACTTTAACAAGAACTGTTGTGAATGCCAGAGAAAACTTGTACGAGATTAATAGAAAACATTCCAGCTTATTCAGTCGTACAAGCCCTCCTGGTCCCAAACATCTACAAGAAAATCCACCATTTCCTGCCATTTGAAATCCCACAGGCAAACAGGAAGGTAAGAATATATGACAGTAATACTAGGATGGGGAAGACTAGACCTAACTTACTGCAAGAGGTATAGGTCGGGGGAAACGCTTGTTGCCTCCAAGCAAATTTTCATAAGTGGCATTCCAGCTGCAAAACAAACAGTAGTTGAAACGATTGACTCAACAAAAATATAACATGCAAACATTAATGCAGCCAACCAAAAATAAACGTCAAAACATGCAGACAGAACAAAAGCAACAACCACAACTATTGCAAGAGTTTTCTCTCACAGTAAGGATTGTGTTCAGAGAAATGGACATAAGATGGTAAGAACACAAGTTTCCACACCAAAGTTTAATATAAAAAGACAGATTGAAAGAAAATTAAGAGTAGGGGCAGCGTAAAAGGAAAACATTCTTTGTGTACCCATATTCTGGTCAAGCAGCCAATCGTTTTGATTCAGGCCAATCAAAATTCTGCTATCCTTTGCCTCAGGACATCATACTATTGCAACTTGAAACATAAGTCAACAGAACTAAAGAAAAATTCATGGAAGACAATTGCCCAAACATGTTTCTGCTTCATCTTTATACAAGAGAGATATTCCACCTTATTGTGGGTTCTCGAACTTCCTTCTTGTTCTCAGAACTTCTACTCCCAAGCCATTCCTGCCTTGTTTGGTTCCAGAAAAGAGAGCCTACATTCAACAAAGCTTCCATTATCAATCAAATGGATCAGACAAGAAAGCACAAGTTAGAAATGAGAATCTAAAAGAACAAAAACTATCACAACTTTAAACCACCACTAAACAGACGGCGATTAAACATTGAGATAGTTAGACAATACCTTAAAGGAATCATAAAATGGCAGTGCCATTGCTTTAAAGATGTTAAACATACAGGATCTATTTTCTGAAGAGTTTAATGAAAATGTGCTTACCATAATTAACAAATTCTGAAGGGTTGCTTGAGTTGCCAGGATTAGAGAGAGGATTGCGTGACTGGTTCAACGTGCTGATTGAAGAAATGCTTCTCTGGGATTGCACTGCACTATTGTCCATTTCTGTAGTACTGGAACTCCAGAAATTATCCGCTTTGCTAGATTTCCTTACTGGACAGCGTTGAATTCTAGTCCCCTTAGATGACTCATCAACGGAAATAATAGTAGAGGGTTTAGCAAAGCATCCAAAGCAACCTCTGCTCTGTTACAAAAGAGGTTTAACCATGGTACAATTAGCACCTGTTAAAAACTAACTCAATCCTCACTTTCATAACCAGAAGAAAGGTGTGGGGAAAGGCAAAAAGGGCACCAAAGAGATGAGTCCATTATGTGAAAAGAAATTAGAAGATCAAAGCAATATAATTGTTCCAAAGAAGCCTTCCCACATATCATCCTTCCAATGTTTTCTAAAGAGTACGAATTATATTGGTTAACACACAAATATATAATTCAAGTTCCTCATAATATTTGAACACCAAATAATTGGAGGGAGAGCAAGCAAGAAAAAGCTATTTACTTTGAATATTTTAGCTACCGGTGAAAGTTTTCCAGTGGCCAAAACCATTAGTCTCACATCAAAATACAAACCTATTAGTGGGGCAAATGCATGGCCCTGGATCCAACAAATTTTACAACTTTAATACTGCAATCCACCAAGTTGTCTTATGAAAATCCAAATTACAACCCTGAATGAAGTATGCATCATCCATCAAATTTTAGGACAACTTCTCACGATAATTTCATTACGCATTAGGAATGCACTGTTTGAAGGAAATGATAGAGCAAGAACATTTCTGAAGCAGCATAAGTATCGTCCTAAATAGCTTCAAATCTTTACCCATTGCAACAAATAGTTACTCATTTTTGAAGCAGTATAAGTATCGTCCTAAATAGCTTCAAATCTTTACCCATTGCAACAAATAGTTACTCAATCAGATTTTCAAAATCATCAGAAAGAAGTGAGCCCAGATAGATGTTTCATAAAGGTGATCAATTATTATTTTCTTTCTAACCAGATATTCAATTATATAATTAAAAGAAACAGAAAATTCTCACACCGAAAGAGCCTTGAATTTCTTCTTAAAAGATTCCATCGTCATAAGCAAAAGTGCACGCAGATAAGCTTCAGTAAATAGCACAAATGAGCAACAGGGATTCCGGCCAAAGCATCTCTGGGTTTGTATCAGCAGACAACACCTAGAATCCATGCTTGTAAAGAATATCTATACAAAAGAACAACCCCGCGTATAATCCATCCAATTGGCAATTACTTCAAGGAAAGAATGCAAATATAGAAAGCCCCTACGCGTTCTCTCTTCATCCAACTCAACCTCGCTTACACAACAAGCAAGCACAAAAAGACAAGATTCCTCCACGGAAAAGTATAAAACTACCCAAAGAAGCCTTACTTTCCTGTTCATCTACCCAGAAAGCCGTTGAGAGCAAAGAAGATATCCTTTAATCTCATACATCTGATAAAATGGGAAATAGACATAAAAAACCGAGAGAGTGAAAGAGCTCACCCCATGCATGCGATTAGTTGAAGCATCCAAGGAGGAAGGGATCTACACAAGTGCATTGACAAGAGTCAGGCCAGCGATCTTTGGTTCAAAGCCCTAAATTAGGCTCAAGTATCCTGCACCATAGTGAAGAGAAATAAGTGACATATTATAACGAGAAAAGAATCGAAAATTTTTAAGCAATAAGAAAACACGTGGATCCAGATATTACATCAGGAAAACAACATCTCCAGGACCATCTTCTATTGGAAATCAGGTAAAACAAAACAAAAGAGAAACCTTGTAGAAACAACGAAGTAACTTGCTACTAAAATAACCCAAGATAAAAGAAATAAACCAAGTAACGGTGTGACTTCGGTGAAACAGACCATATAAATGGCATGATGGGTCGAATAGAAAAGGTAGGAAATTGATGGTTTTCTTCTGGGTTTTGATTCACTTCTTCAAGAAACAGTTGGCCATCAAAACCCAGACCCAAAACCATTCACTAAGACTCTGGTTGTTTCCGTCTGTGTTTGTCTTGTCTTCGCTAATTCTTTTACCCTCTCCAGATAAGTTGGCGATGGCGGCCTTCTGTATTGCAGGGATAAAACAGAGTTAGTTACTGTAAACACGTGCTTATCGCGTAAACGGCCGTAGTATTGTGGTAGGGAGTAGCAATTAAATGCGCTTTCATAGTTGGCTCCCCCACCAAATTAAAGCCATTATATTCGTTTCTTTCTTCTGGATTTCCACAGAATTAGAATCATGGATTTAATTTATTCAATACCTCTATTTCGTTATAAACAGCTCGGCACAAAATCCTGCTCCCCAGCAACTATGGTATCATGATTCTTAAACGCTAAAATTATAGTCCAAAAGGAACTAAATCAATTCTATAGTTGATGTTTACTTTTTAGCAACCAAAATAACTGAATGCAGTGCTTTGCTCTCATAATTAGTGTATTGAAATCTATTTTGTAATAGTCGGTACCGACCAGTACGGTGAATTAGTTAATATTTACTTTTTAGCAACCAAAATAATTTAAGGCAGTGCTTTATTGTCATAATCAGTGTATTGAAATATGTTTCGTATTGGTTAGTACAGGTCAATACGTATTGTACTAGACATAAATTGGTACGAGACAAGGGCATCTGTATCGAGAGTAAATACCAATTGATACCAGCGTTTTTCACTTGGTATCGATCGGTACTGTCGATATTTAAAATACAAGCTATATATCGACCAATACTGTAAGTTTTACAAAATTGTAGGATTAAGTTGCAAAACAAAAATTTTTTTAACACCCCCTCGTCCCACTCCCACACCTGACTATACTCTTCTTTCTTTCATTCACATAATTATTTTCTCTCACCTCACTCACTCTTTGTCATTCACAGCCCCATCATCCCTAGTCCCTCCTTCTACTCTCTCCTTCTCCCACCTTTTTGTTTCCCTCTAACAGACTCACACATCTCATCCCTCTCTCTCGACCACCACACATGATGCCTGCCACCACCACGGACGCCACCAGAGCACCACCGACACCCCACTAGCCCACCCACCACTCTTGGAGTCTCAGGTCTCCTCCTTCATGCCATATTTAAATTAGTTCCATATCTATTTTCGACCCGACCCGATTTGTTGAATTGTTGTTGAATTCTGAAATAATTAGGTGTGTGTTTATGACTTTATGTATTTTTTGTGAACTGTGAATATAATTGTTGGTGTATTTTATGAATTGGGAATGAAATTTGTTAATTTGTTATTGTGTATTTACGTTGCTTCTTATGTGGAGCGGAACTAAAAAATGGAAATTGATTCATTGAAGTTGTTTGCTTTCATTCACAGAAATTGGAAAGAGCACCGGTTATTTAATTCAGTCGGCAGTGCACTAAGTTTTTTTTTGACAATTTTTTATCTTAAAATATGCTATTGTGGGACAGACATAAGGTTACTAATTTAGACTTTATAGTTGACATAAATGTTTTTTAAATTGACATGCTAAATAATGTGGCATATTTAAATGTATATCTTATCTTATGCTATGTTGCACGGACACGGCTCCATTGTGCCGTGTCCGTGTGTCCGACACGTGTCCGACACGGACACGCGATGGACA
>JAOTAY010000008.1:18172337-18187551 GCA_025629805.1 Erythroxylum baracoense
AATTATTTATGTGCTTAATATTTCTTTAATTTTAATATTACAGTACTAAATATAATGTTTCCATATACAAAAGAAGTAATGCAAATTGTTGACGATCTTGACTACAACGATTAACTGTTATCTTGAGTCTCCACTCTCCACTCTCCACTCTTAATCTTTCACAATCCTAGACTCCCAGTCTAGAACATTATTTCATTATTTTATCTTGAATTTTTGTAAATTATATCATTTTAAAATTTTGGATTATCATTTTTGTAAATTATTTCATCAATTAATTAATTTTGTTCTTATCATCAATTAATTAAACTGATCACTTTAATTATAATTTTTCTTTCATTTTCCATAATTCTATCCTTCTTCATTAATGAACTTGTTTTCATCTTATTCATTTTATCAATATATGTACATTTTATATTTTCATTTATTATAAAATCTCAATTTTTATTAATTAATTAAATTTTATAATTTCAATTAATTAAATTTATAACTTTAATTATAATTTTTTCTTTCATTTCTTATAATCCTATCCTCATTCATAAATTAATTTGGTTTCAACTTATTAATTTTTTCAATATATGTACGTTTTACATATTCATTTATTATAAAAAATTTTATTAATCAATTGAAATTCGTAGCTTCAATTAATTGAATTGATCACTTTAAATTGATAATCTTTTTCTTCCATTTCTTATAATCCTATCCTCCTTTATTAATGAATTTGATTTGATGTTATTCATTTTATCAATATATGTACGTTTTATACATTTATTCATTATAAAATTTTAATTTTTATTATTCAATTGAGATTCATAACTTTAGTTAATTGAATTTCTTATATTTTATTTTTAATTAAATAAATTTTTATTAAATTTTAAAAATAAAAAAGTCAGCCAGCTCGAGCCTAATCAGGTTATAGGCTTAATAAGCTAGATCAAGCTAGGGCATTGGGCCTGACCTATATGGTCATCGAGTCGGCTCAGGCTAGAGTTTTGAGCTCGGGACTTGGATACAGGTTTAACCATGGGCTGGTCAGGCCTTAGGCTACCTGGCCTGATTGGGCCATGGCTCTGGCCCGAACCCGACTCGACCAACTACCATCCTTGCTCTGATAAGTCCTTTGATCTAATAATTGATCTACTTGAGATTTGAATCAGTATTGGAAGAGATTGTGATGGAACGAAGAGTAGTGGGCTACTCAGCTTTAAGACGTTATTAAATTGTAAGTTGATTGTGGTAGTATTTGTTTTTTCTCATGTTGAGAAGGTACTTGAAATCATCCATATCATCCATGTAATTTGGATCCTTGTAGTAGGTTGTTGGGACTCAAACTTAAGAGTTTGAAGAGTAGGCGTTGTGAGGATTTTTCCATTGCTTTCCTTTTATCTACAAGATAGAAAATTGTCAAAAAAAAGGGGTGAGGGAGGGGAAAGTGAGGAGTCAAAGGATCTAGTTTTAGAGTAATTGGGCAGTAAGGTTGAGGTTTTTTGAGTTAACTACAGAACTTCCCTAATTTGAGAGAGAATATTAAAGAGGAGGTTAGGAAGAGGAGAAGGAGAATTTTTAAAGGCTCTTTTTATTTCTCTTATACCATAATTGAGTGAACTCAAACATTAAAAATGGTTTTAAAGAATAGAGAGAAAGAGGAGTTAACAGAGGAGAGATGGAAAAATCATGCGAGTGTATCTATAAAAGTTGAGTTATTTAAATACAAGTGTTAAAAAACAATAATTTTAAAAGTATTTATTTTTATTGAATTTATCCAATATATTGAAATTTATTTCATACCGGTCGGTACGTAACATATCGGATGGAAACTAGTACGAGGCAGGGGATCTGTTTCAGGAGTAAATACCGGTCATTACCGATGTTTTTACTCGGTACTGTCCGTATTCAAAATACTGGTCGGTACTGACTTTTTTCGCTTGGTACCAACCAATATTGTCGGTATTCAAAATACCAGCTGGTACCGTAAGTTTTATAAAATTGGAGGACTAAGTTGCAAAAAAAATTTTTAACACCCCTTTCCCACTCCAACACCCACACCCACACCCGACGACACTGTTCTTTCTTTCTCTCCCATAATTATTTTCTCTCACATCTCACTCACTCTCTCTCATTCAAACTCCGGCAACCATCTCTCTTCTCCGTCGATGTCACAACTCCACCACCGATGCCCACCACCGGCGACCCTCCCTAGTCCCTCCCTCTGCTCTCTCCTTTTCCCACTTTTTTATTTCCCTCTCACAAACTCACACATCTCACTCTCTCTCGACCACCACACCTGCGGCCTGCCGCCGCCACCGACGCCCCACTAGCTGACCCACCACTCTTGGAGTCTCGAGTCTCCTCCTCCACACCAGATTTGAAATAGATCCAAACCTATTTCCGACCCAATCTGACTCATTGAA
The DNA here is from genome assembly GCA_025629805.1 of Erythroxylum baracoense. Lineage (NCBI taxonomy): Eukaryota > Viridiplantae > Streptophyta > Magnoliopsida > Malpighiales > Erythroxylaceae > Erythroxylum > Erythroxylum baracoense. Next base: position 18,174,746 of record JAOTAY010000008.1, read on the forward strand.
ACTGTTGTTGAATTCTGAAATAATTGGGTGTGTGTTTATAACTTTATTGTTTATGACTTTACGCATTTTTTGTGAATTGTGAATAGAATTTTTGGTGTATTTTGTGAATTGTGAATGGAAGTTTTGGTGTATTTTGTGAATTGGGAATGAAATTTGTTAATTTGTTGTTGCATATTTGCGTTGCTTCTTGTGTGGAGTGGAATTGGGAAATGCAAATTGATTCATTGAAGTTGTTTGATTTCATTCATGGAAATTGGAAAGAGCAACGGTTATTTAATTTAGTCATCTGTGCACTATTTTTTTTTTGACAATTTTTTGTCATACAATATGCTACTATGGCACAAACATAAGGTTACTAATTTAGACTTTAGAGTTGACATTTTTTTTAAATTGGCATGCTAAATAATGTGGCATATTTAAATTTATATCTTATGTTATATTTATAAGACAATTACATCTTTATTTATACGAGATTAAAAATTAAAATATTTAATATAATTACTTTTACAATTAAGTTATGAAGTTTAAGCCATTTAAAATATTAAACTTAAACTTAATAAAAAAAATCAGAATCTAAAAAATTTTTAGTAAAACATGATTAGCATTGACTTTGTTTGTTGCCTAATAAAATTATAAGTTTACAAAAAAGTAAGCATCATATGCATTGAGTAACACATTTTAATTATGATTAAACAATTTTTTTAATAACTCTTTCTTATACTTGAGTTATTAGTATGAAGGCGAAGATGTGTGAGTTTACCAAGATTAGACAGCTTAAATCTATGGTTTGACTTCAATTATTAGCTTGACAAATAATTTAAATTACATAATTAATGTATTAACTATATAATTTTTACAAGTTTATTAAAAGTATTGACTATTACGTGCAAATTTCAAAATTGCTATAAATGAAAATTGTTTGTGTATGTTTTGTAATGGTTTATTTGAAATTGTTGAAAATTGTTGGAAGTGGAAATTGTTTATGTATGTTTTGTGATTATTGGAAATGGAAATTGTTGAAAATTGATGGAAATGGAAATTTTTATGTATATTTTGTGATTGTTGAAAATGGAAATTGTTTTATGTATTTTTGTGATTCTTGGAAATGAAAATTGTTAGAAATAGAAATTGTTTATATATGTTTTGTGATTGCTTGAAATGGAAATTGTTTTATGTATGTTTTGTGATTATTGAAAATGGAAATTGTTTATGTATGTTTTGCGATTTTTGGAAATGGAAATTGTTTTATGTATGTTTTGTGATTATTGAAAATGGAAATTGTTGAAATGGAATTTGTTTACGTATGTTTTGTGATTGGTGAAAATGGAAATTGTTTTATGTATGTTTTGTGATTATTGGAAATGGAAAATGTTTATTTATGTTTTGAAATTATTGGAAATGAAAATTGGTTATATATGTTTTGTGATTATTGGAAATGAAAATTGTTTTATGTATGTTTTCTGATTGTGGGAAATGGAAATTGTTGAAAATCATTGGAAATGGAAATTGTTTATGTATGTTTTGTGATTGTTGGAGATAGAAATTGTTTTATGTATGTTCTGTGATTATTGGAAATAGAAATTGTTGAAAATTGTTGAAATGAAAATTGTTTATCTATATTTTGTGATTGGTGGAATTGGAAATTATTATGTATGTGTTGTGATTATTGGAAATGAAAATTGTTTATGTATGTTTTGTGATTGATTGACATGAAATTTATTTTATGATTATTGGAAATGGAAATTGTTGAAAATTATTGGAAATAGATATTGTTTATGTATGTTTTGTGATATCTGAACTGAAATTGTTCAAAATTGTTGGAAAAGGAAATTGTTTATGTATATTTTGTGATAGTGATTGTTTGAAATAAAAATTGTTTATGCATGTTTTGTGATGTTTAAAACTTTGAATTGAAATTGTTCGAAATTATTAAAATGGAATTGTTGGAAATGGAATTGTTGAAAATGGAAATTGTTTATGTATGTTTTGTGTAAGGCCCTAAATTATACCCCAGTTGGAATTTTACATGTTCATGAAAGTACATGTATGATAGGTGTTAAAAATTATGATATGATTGAGAATTGCATATGACTTGAATTTTGGTTTAATGGATCATACTTAGTGAATTGGAATTAATTAACATCATTCAAGAATTGAGGTATTAAAATATACATTTGGACTAGAAAAAATTGTCAAGTGGCAAGATAGTTGGTGCATGGAAATTAGTATGACTAAGACTAAAATTGGGTGACAATTGGACTAGTAATTAATTAACAAATGGACCAATTATGGAGTGACAAATGTCCTAATAAAATTGTGACATTTGGTAGCCACATATGAAAACTTGTAGATGGCTTGATTGAAGGACAAGTAGCTTACCTTCATGTGTGACATGTGTCAATGGAGGATGAAGACATCTTATATTGCATGAACCTAAGGTGGCAAATTTTCGGCTGGAACTTTCTTCACTCTCTTCCTTGCTCCTCTCCATAGAAACCACTCACTCCCGCTCAACTTCTAAAATTTTGCTTGATTTTGGATTATCTCATAGCACCCTACTCCCTTCAGACATTTGTGTCCGTATGTCCATCAGACATTCGAGTACATACCCGACAGAAGCGACGCGCTAACTATATCACTTTCACTAATTCATGGCATCATAATTTAAAACATAAATCTCATGATCTCCAAAACACAAAATTCCTCATTTCATTTCATAAAACATAAGATACAATGTAACATTACATACAACATCCATGTGTATACAATATAGACAACGTATTAGAGTCTATAGCTCTGTCTACAAAACATGCTATATACATGAGGAAGTATACAAAAGTTTAGTCTAAATTCTTCAGTCCTAGCTAACTGACCTTTGATCCATGTCTTCTATCCAAAAGTAGTACTAGATATCTTCTAAGCTACCTTAGAAACTATGACGTCTCTCTCAAACCTGAAAAGTCAATGTTGCAATTTTGGTGAGTTTTACGAACTCAGAGAGTTAATCATCCTCGATGGTTCACCCATGACACATATCACATTAACACATACAAACATATAATTCACATCATTTCATTTTGCATATAGCATCACAAAACACTTTGTACATGAGTTTTTCACAATTTTCATTCAACTCAATTCAACATTACATTGCAATCATTCAAGACATACAATTTATGTGTATATGCAATGTTCATGAGAATCACATTTGTTTATTACATTTTTGTGACCGAGTGCCTTTTTATTGTCCCGTATCCATTGTAGATACCATGCTCATTAATATTGTCCCTTATCTGTTGGGGATACAGGACTCATTTTGCATAAGAGCTAGAGGCTCTTATCACATTCTGAGCTTTAAGCTCTTTTGCACTGGCGACTCCAGTCACAACTGTCTTTATGTTTCATGCATTTATGTAATGAAATGCATCAAATGTATTAAATTATTGTATTTAATCAATCACATTCACATTCATATTCATATTCACGTTCACATTCATCATTGGATCTTTGGTCTGATATTCAATAATTAAGTTGAGAAACACTTATTTAGTCAAATTCACATTCAATGAGCACTTCCAATAAATTTTTCATGCATCAAACACCTCAAACATTCAATGTCCAAAATCAGTACAATCACATCACATACCAATTCAATACAGAATTTAAATAAAAAAAATAATCCAAGTGAGACCATCATAAGTTACTCACAGTTTGCTCCAGATAACTTATTGCCTCGAGGTTCCAGTAACATGTAGATGAGTTCACTCTAATTGCTCATCTATATCATGCAACACATACATTTACACACATTACAACTTTGTATAATTACATAAGTACTCATTTATACACACATGTATATATGGATTGTGTATAATGCATGCTCAATGACAATCCCGGGTGCATTTCTTTAAAACACTTCTCATAATCAATTAACATCATCTTTCAATCATTCTTTAATACCTAATACACTTTCCTTACTTTAATTGCCTCATTCACCATCCACTAGGCTCATTCAAGATCTTATTTAAGCCTCAATACATTATAGAAAAGCATCGATAAGTCAATAACTTATATATATTTATGATTTTGGGACAATAAGCATAACTTTTGTTATGGATTTCGGATTAAGGGCATTAAAGTATGTTTTCGAAGAGAACTTTGAGTTATACAACTTCCGTGAAGACCCTAAAGAGAGATTTTACCATCAAAAGGGTCAAAATTGCACATTTATGTAGATGTCCAGAAAATGTCCGCCCGGCGGATCTATGTCCCTTCAAACGGGCATGAATGGGGCTGGAACGTTGGAATTCTAGAGAATGTCTGCCCAGCAAACTTATGTCTCTTCAAACAGACATGAATGGGCCTGGAATGCTGGAATTCCAGGAATGTCCACCCAACGGACCTGAAGTGCGCCTAACAGACATCTACTGGCCATTTTCTAGATTTCTAACTCCTACAATCACATCAAACACATATTATGCATATCTTATCAATCCTGCTATAATTCATCTTCATTTTCACCTCCATTCCAATTCAAAACATCCACAAATCACTTCATACAAGATTGTTGATCATAACCCCATAAGCAAAACATCAACCATATCTATACATTCTACAATATTTTAGCATACATTCAAATCCATTATCACCTTCCCTTTATCTATAAACTATCATCCTAATTCTCCTCACTTAGAGACACTATACTATCCCTTTCTTTCTCTTTTAACTCACTCTACTTCATCTCTATTACAATTACTAACATTCACATAATTACACACCAAAGCAGAGCATATTCATAGATACATTCATCTTCAATTTTTTGCACATGTTTCAATTCATTTTTCTCCTTCATTTCATTCCTAAGTTCACCGTAATTTATCTCATTTCAAAAAACCATAGTACTCCTTTTTATTTGCTCTAAACTCATGTTAGTTCATCTATAAAACAATCAAAGAAATTCATGTAATATACCAAGAAAACAGAATATAAGTATCCTATTTACAAGTGAGAATTTCTGCACTTCTTTCTATGTCGTTTTAGTGATCTTTGAAGTTCAAACTCATCTCTAAAACAACTTATGAAAGGTTAATCATCTTATATGCAAAAACAAGACATTTATATGCTCATTTCATCACTCACGATTCACAACATATAATTTCATGATCAAGTCATCAATCTCAAATTATTTATCATATTAGTTTCATTTAACACTAGCCATGATGATCAAAGCATAATTTACTTGATAAGACCCCGAGTTCTTCAAGATCTCACTTAGCCCTAGCTTTCTTCTCTCACACGTGCATCATCATACGAAGGTGGGAGGTTAGGTCTTTAGTGAGAAAGGAGAGAGCAAGATGGAAGCAACAATTGATAGATGAAAGCAAAATGTAACGTTGATGAAGGTTTGGTAATTCAAAATTTTTGAAGAAGGAGAATGAAGAAGAAAATCACTAAGGAGATGAAAGAAGATAACAAGTGAAAGACAAAATTATCTTTCACTTGTTAAATGTCGTATAAGTCATGTGGGGAGTGGTAGTGACACTTGTCACTCTACCATGGTCCCATTTGGACACTTTTTAATAACTAGTCTATTTAACTCCAATTTCTAATCCAATTGTCTCCCAAATTTCAATGACACTTGTCAATAAACCCTAAAGTCGTTTATCAAAATTTCTATTGCCATTTGACTCTTATTTCTACTACCATTTATCAATTATCTTGCCACTCGGCATTGTTCCTAGTCCAAAATACCTAAATTTTCAAAAATTTTCCTAAATTTCACCAAAAATCCTAGATCAATACTTTTTACAATCTAATTCAATTTTCAATACATATAAATCACAATTCATATCAAAAATCACATTTATAAATTAATTATACTCGAAAAATGTCAATAAATGCATGTACAATAATTTTAATGTGCAAAAATCAATATTCACATGTGTGTGTATGCTATATTATGCATGAGCATGAAATGCAATTCCTAACTTCTCAATAATTTCTCATGTATAGTATTCTGGGGTTCTAACCTGTACCATGGGATAATGGGATGTTACGTATCTTCACTTGGATCTTTATAAGTTACTGCATCAAGAAGTAGGACCTACTATTTTCAGTGCTATTTTCTTGTTAGTGCTAAAGTTATACCTTGATTTTAGATGTGTGTTGATTGCTTGGAAGTTCTGTAAAAAATAATTCTAGTTTGACAAATGCAATGTTGATTCAGTTTTTGCTAGATTAGCTGGTTCTTTGGAGTTAAAATTTAAAGATAAGAAGGTAAGGGAATGCTAAACTTGATTTCATGTTATAATATGAAATGTTTCATACTTGAATTGATTAGAATGTGTGTTAAGATGATGAGAATTGAATGCTAGAAAAAAGTGATTAGAATATGTGTTAAGATGATGAGAATTGAATTCTGAAAAAATGATCTTTGTATGATAATTTCTGGTTTGGTTTTGATGTGTGAAAGATATTGATTTGTAAAATCCTTAATGAATGATTTTTTGAATTGGTTATGGACATGAGATTGATGTGGAATTGAGGCATAAATAAGGTGGAATTGAAGTGGAATTGATGAACTATGGTGAAGGGGTGTTGAAGGTGTATGACGTGAGCTAATTGTAGTGGTTCCACTAAATAGACATTGGTATTATAGTCATAACTTGACCTGTAGATATCCAAATGGGGTGATTTTAATTGTAGATTAAACTACATACATATGTATACAATTTTTATGAAGTAATAAAATTTTATTTCTATCTCTAAGGGTTTTGAAATTTGGATTAAAGTTGAGTTTTAGTTACCATCTCTATTTGAGAATAGTCTGTAGTATTTTAGGTATAACTCTAGGAATAATGAACCAAATTATCTTAACTTTAGTTCATTAGAAACTTAACACATAGAGGAACATTTGTTTAGAAGAACATATTGCCTAGAAACCTCAGTTTCTATATCAGAATGGCCATACAAAACTGACCTGAATCCTGTCCTGAGAAAATCTAGAAAAAATGCTAAACTTGGTTTTGTGTAATTGTTGGCATATATAAGGTTAAGGTACTTAGTAATGGTTTAATTAAACTTAATTGAGATTGAAAATGAACTTAAATGATATTAGATTAATTGAGTAAAAGTTGGTTTAGTTATGGATTATTAATTGAAATAATTACTTAAAGAATGTGTGGTTAGTGAATAATGTGTCCTTATGAATACAAATGTGTTTCAAATGGTATATGTGATGTGAATTGAATATGATTGATTATGAATTGGAAATGTGTGTAATTATATGTAATGTGTAAATGCATTATGTATTTAATGGTACATTGTTACAAATGTTTGTGCTCATAAGGTATGTTAAGTTTGATCGGATGTGCATGTATATGTTCAATTCGAGGAAAATGAAATAAAGTCATATGTTATGCACTACATCTTGTGCATTTGATTTTAAAATCTGAAATTGTTTGTTTTAAAACTGCCAAGTTCTAGTCGTAGATAAAAAGGCATGCTTAAAAGGGTCTGCAGCTGCTCCTATGATACTAAGGTGTCGACACTTCGGTGTCTCCTAATATAAACATTTCGGTGTCTGAGACATTAGTCTCTCCAAATATTGACACTTCGGTGTCTCCTGATATGGACACTTTAGTGTCGAGACATAAGTGTCTCTCTTGTTCTCTGATACGTATCTCCTGTTCTGGTCCCATTACCTATTTCTGTAAAAAATGGATTAGTAGGCTAATATGTTTTGTATTCTGATACATGTTTAGTTTTGACATAAACAAGTTCTGATCTGAAATAAGATAAATTCCGAGCTAATACAAAATGAATTTCGATCTGGTACAGTTTTGGCATAATTATGTTCTGTTTGAGACTTGTGTGTTCTGTTCTGAAGCAATGACATTCTATTATGATATTTATACATCTTGTTCTGTAATGATGAATCATATTCTATTATGAGACACACAATGTTTGGATTGCTCCATAATATGAACAATTAAAGATTGTTGCTGACATGATCTAATTCTCTATATGTGAATGCTAGACGATTGTTAGAGACAGTCGCCAATTTATATCTTGTTTAGTTATTCCCCATTAAGCTATATGCTTAGCACGATGGTTTGCCTCTGTGTAGGTTCTGATAAGAAGACTTTAGACTGGGACTGAGACAACTGCAGTGGCTAAGAAGATTGTGTTTTATTTTGGAAATGTTCAATTTGTTTTTGAGTTGTTTTTCAATGTATGAGACATCTTGTATTTTGTATTTTGTGTTTTGTTTATTGGTTTGTAATACATTTTGGATTTGGATTTAAGGCTTGTATGTAATAAGTAGCATGTGTATGTTATGTTCTGAATATGACCCAACCATTGATGAATGAAATGCATGTTCCTTGAGTTTCTAGAAATGCTTTAGTATGTTTTGGATTATTTTGGTTTTGTTTTGTGTAGCATCTGCATATCCTCCCAGGGGTATGCACGTGTTACATTTTGTTATTGTTGGAAATAGAAATTGTTTATATATATTTTATGTAATTATGTATATTGAATAATTGAATTGTTAGTTTTTGACTTATGGTGAATTGTGTTGATGAAATATAATTGTGTATGATGTAATCACACAAAATGAGTTATATTACATAAGATGGACACGTGTATTTTGTAATGAAATTATATGTTTTTTGTGATGTTTGATATATACCTTCGTTTATTTTTACAGATAAATGGAAGAAAGTTCAAGTACTCCTGATTAAACCGATTCATGAAGATATAACGATCCAACTTGGGCTTATGTTGCATTGGTTCCCGGTGTGAGGAACCATACTATTTGCTTATTTTGTAACAAGCATTTGAAAGATTAAGAAATCACCCGATTAAAGAAGCATTTAGCTGGAGATAAAAGAGATGTAGAACCTTGCAAAAACGTAAGTCATGATGTGAAGTGGCAAATGAAAACATTGCTTAAAGAATACCAACATAAGAAAGATAAAAGGGAAAGGTTAAATTTTGAAATTGGTAGTGGAAGTTCGTTTGCTAGTTTTCATGGTGATTATGGAGATGTTGAAGGTGGTAATGGTAGTGGTAGTGGTCGTGTTCCATCCCAGGCTCAAGAAGAAGTGATGTTACACCTGGATGTAATGTGAGGAAAAGAAGAAGGTAGGTGACTAGTTTTTTTGCACTATAAACAACTCTTGAAGCCCAACCTTCAATTTGTAGTGCAATGTAATCAAGAGATGTAGCTCATAATGTCGACATGGCAGTAGCTAGATGGTGGTATGATACAGGTTCATCATTCAATGCTTCTCAGTCTTGTTATTATCAACTCATGGTGGATACAATAACTTCTTACGGTCTGGGCTACAAAGCTCTTTCGACTGATGAATTAAAGAGGCAAACTTTTAAGTTGCTCAGTTTCTAAAATTAAAAGTTATTTAGCAGAAAGAAGAGTAAATTGGGCTACTTTTAGATGTCCAATCATAAGTGATAGTTGGACAAATAGGAGACAAGAGCCTATTATTAATTTTTTATTTATTCTGCAAGTGGCTCAATGTTTTTGAAGTCTATTGATGCACCTAGCCTTATTAGAAATACTGATACTTTATTTGAGACATTTAATAAAGTTGTGAATGAATTGGGGCTAGAAAATATTGCTTAATTCATTACTGACAATGATTCTGCTTAAAAAGTGTCAGGAAGAGGGTTACAGAATACGTATGATTCTTTCTTTTTCGACTTCTTGTGCTGCACAATACATTGACCTAATGTTGGAGAATATAGCGGATTCTAGGTATTTTCTTATTATTGATGAGACTATGCAAAAAGCTAAAAAGGTAACTAAGTTCATCTATAATCGTGCATGTGTGTTGAATTTAATGAGAAAGGAATTTACCAATGGTAGGAATTTATGTCATCCTGGTGTGACAAGATTTGCAACAAATTTCGTATCACTTCAGTCTTTTGTTTTGATGAAGAAAAAGTTAAGACAAATGTTTACAAGTGATAAGTAGGTTGCATCTCAGCATGCTAAGTCTAATGCTGGATTGGAGGTTTTCAGCGTTATATTGGAAGATTAAGAATTTTAATCTCAATGTCAATTTGCTATCCAAGTTTGTAAGCCTTTGGTAAGGGTGCTTCGCTTGGTTGATAGTGAAGAAAAGCCAACAATGAGTTTTTTTTTATGCCATGAAAAGGGTGAAGGAAGCAATTAAGGCTAATATGAAACATAGACCTTCTTTGTACACGCCGTATCTTGCAATCATCAATGAGAAATGAGAAAGACAACTTTTTTTTTCATTGTTTGCAGCTGGGGTATTTTTGAATTCTAGTGTATATTTCAAACCAGTTTTTACAAAGAAAATTAAAGTTATTAAAGGAATGTTATTCACTATTACAACAATTGTTAGCCATAAAATGATACAAGATGTCTTAAGCTCACAAATGGAGCTTTATAAGTTGTGTTCTGGGAATTTTAGATTGCCGATTGCAATTCGATAAAGAGCAAAACTTTCTCCAGGTATTAGTTGTTCCCTTTTTCTTATTTGTTAAAAATTAATTATCACTTTATTTTGTTTGTAACGCTACTTTTTTTATCTTCCGACTTACAGTTTCTTGGTGAGATCAATTCGGAAGTGGTGTTCCAGAATTGCAAAAGTTTGTAATTCAAATTTTAAGTTAATGTGTGAGTGCAACAGGTATGAACGGAACTGGAGCACATTTGAATTCATCCATTCTAAGAAAAAGAATAAATTGGGGCACAAGAGATTGAATGACTCGGTATTCGTTCATTACAATTTAAAGTTTCAGAAAAGGTATGTTAATATCATTATTAATTTCGATATAATTTCTTATAATTTTCTAATAATTATATTTTATTATTTTCTATGACTCTTAATAACACAAGTAGTTCAACAGATCCAATTTCAATCGATAATATCGATCTTTTGGTGGATTGAGTTTTTGAGGAATCAAGTTTGGTAGATGTGGATGACTTGGAATATATTCTTGGATGAGAAATCATTGACATGTCATTGATAAGATCTCATCTTGAGTAATTATTCGATATTATCTCCTTTGTTTTGAATTTATTTTTGTGCTTAAATATGGAAATTAATGTTTGTTTTGTTTTAGGAGATGAAAAGTAGAGATTAAATCAAATTGGGAATCTATTGATGATAATGACAAATTTTGGATAAAGTGAAGAGATTTTTGCAGTGGATTAGGCTGATCACTTGAAGAGTTGGAGTTTGACTAGAAGACTTCGCCTTATCTTATCATGAAGGAATTTGATTTTGAATTCGTTTTAAATAGACATCTTTACAAGTTAGAGTTAGATTATGATTAGATTAGAAAACCCTATAAAAAGGGTGTTTCTTACTATAGAAAAAGGGCTCTCTCTTCTTACGTTTTTAGCAATTCTTTAGTCTTTCTTCTATTTTTGTTATTAGAGCAAAAGTCATGTATGGCTAAACTCATCGTTCTGATTTAATGGGATTCAATACTCTAATTATAAACTTATGAGGTTTTGTGTTTCAAAATTTTATTCACGTTTAATTCAAGTATTTCTTGTTTTGAGTTCTCATATTTTATGAATGATTGATATTCGATTAATCTAATAATTTAATTTAATATTGATTATTCTATCGCTATCCAGGAATTTAGTGATTCGTAATTGTCAGGAATGATTGGTATAAGTAATAAATAGATTATTTATGAATTTCCATATTTAACTTATGATAAACAAGAAAACTAAATTGAATAGTTACAGCTATCTTAATTATTTAATTTAGGGTTTAGTCTTTTTCATGGAGCTTATTGCTATTATTTATTCAGTATGGAATGCTATCACACCCAGTCAATAGATGATAAGTTTTGGTTTGAATGCTGGGTTTGAACCAATTAATTTAGGAAATTTTAAGACTTATTACGACTACCCTAATATGTTTCAGGCTAACTTCTTGAATCATGAAAATATTCTTTTTAGACCAATGATCAATGTTATAATTAGATGAGATCTTTCCCTTCAATTGGAATTTGGTAATCTTGACTTTCTCATATTTAAATTCAGTTGATTTAATTTGTTTTCGTATTGATTTCAGTTAATTAGTTATTTAATCAAAACCCTCCATTTAATTTCATTGGTTAAAATTAAGAAACTAGTGTTCAGTTCTCTAGGGATTTGACTTGGTTCCATGTCTACTACAAAAGTTTAGAGAATCGGTATTATTTTGGGGGCTTCAACAACCTGACAAGTCATTTGGTACATTAAATTTGAATGATGATGATGATGAGGCCCCTCTTAATGATTAGGATTTTCTACCAAATAATAATTGGGGTCAGTGTAGTTATAGCAGATATCCTCCCGTAAATGATTAAATGAAGTTCCAAGTTTTTGTTTTTCCTTTTCTTTTAGTTTTACTTATATTTGATGTATATGTTAAATTCTATATATGTAATGTAATTGTAAATGTTTTTTTTTTCAGGTTTTATATCTACTTGGTTGTTTTTCATCAGGAACTCTTGTAAAAAATTGTAATAGTTTGAGAGTCGATGATACTATTTTTTCTTTTTATTGGATGTTTTGATGTAATTATTATTTATTATATGACAACATTGTAATCTTTTTAATACTTTGTATTGCTCTTAATTTTATATTTGTATGATAATGATTGCCTTTTTTTCATATTAATTATGATTATTATTTATATGTGAAATATTTGAAAATTATTGTTATTTTATACTAATTGTGGTTATTATTTATTATTATGATTTTTGGATATGTAGTTGATATAAACTTATAAAGTATTAAGTATACTCAT
>JAOTAY010000008.1:18187651-18211387 GCA_025629805.1 Erythroxylum baracoense
TTATAACTGTTAAAATTATGCATTAACCATAATTTAAATATACTAACGGTATATATTATACGTTTAAAAAAATATTGCTGTTAATTTACCGACGGAATTATCTACGTTACCGACGGATGCTCAATTCACAAATTCGTCGGTAATCACATACGAAATAAGTGATTATGTCTCAATTTTTGCTGACTGAATAACATATCCGTCGGTAACCTTCTACCAAATTTACTGACAGTAAATTTCTTACTGTTGGTATATCTACCGACATAATATAACCTATCGTCGCTAAAGTTTATCGACGGTAGGTGACAGAATAAACTGTCGATATATTTATCGACGGTAATAACTATACCGTTGGTAAAGTTATTACCATTGATAAATATTAGTTACGGCTATTTCTACGACGCCTTTGTCCGTCCGTAAAGTCCGTTGATAATATGTCTTACCGACGGAATATTTATGTTTTCCGTCGGTAATTTCCGTCGCAAAATCGCTTTTTTTTTGTAATGAGTTGTTTTAGTAAGAAGCAATTTTGATGAAAAAATTTAAGAGATGATTGATTATGAACAATGAAGTTTGAAAGGTGATGATGTGTGGATGAAGAGGTAGGTGGAGTCATGTCTTATTTTTGTGTTGTAAGGAATGATAAATTATGAATTTTGAGTTAAGAAAAAGGGTGTATTTTGGTGTTTTGAATTGAGATAAGTTAAACTGATAGTTAGGGTTAAAAAAAAGGTGTAAATGAAGTAGAAAAAAGTGCAGAAAATTTATGATGGAAGAGTATATGAATATGTTCTGTTTTAGTGTTGTGATCAATCATGGGTTTGAATTGTGTATAGATAATATTGAACTGAAATTTAGGTATAAATGAAGAGGTTATCAACTTGAAATGATGGAATTTTGACAATGAATTGTTTGATACTATGTATGTGATATTATGGAAAAAGGATAGGAATGCATGAATGATAATATGTAGTTGAAGATGCTAAATCAAATGATTAGAGGTTTGAGAAATTAATGCAATCAAATTGGTAGTTGAATTAGTATGGAATGATGTTGTGTTGGAAGTAATGGATTTTGGAAATTTGGTGTGAAATTGGTGTTAAAATGTGTGTTGAATTCGAATGAATGGGGAGGAAAATTGCAGGGCACAATCGTGCCCCCACGATCATGGCCTGACAGAAAATGGTTCTGTCACGATCGTGGCCGGACAGAAAAAGTTTTTGTCACGATCGTAGCAGGAGCACCATAATTGTGGCCAGCTCCAGAAGTTTCTGTCACAATTGTGGCAGGGATACCACGATCGTGGCCAGATCTATAAAGAAAGAGAGTTGTCTTTTGATTAATTTATGAACCAACTAATGCTTGGGAGTTTCCATATGAGGTATTTAGGTTTAAATAAGATCTTGAAGGGACCTAGTTGATGTTAAATGAGGTGATTAAAGTGGACAAAGTGAATTAGGTATTGGAAGATGTTGTTAATTAATTCTAAGATGTGTATTAAGGAAATATACCCAGGTCATTAAACATGCATTATACATGACATATATATGTGTGCTTTTGATTGAGTATATATGTAAATGTGCAAATTAGTAATGTATGAATGTGTGTGATTGCATAATATAGAAAAGCACATTGAGCGACTGCTTCCAGACATTGACGGAACTTCAAGGCAATAAGCTAACTGGAGCAAACTGTGAGTAACCTAAGATGGTCTCACCTTGATTGTGTGTTTATTAAACTATGTATTGACTATTATGTGATGTGTATGTACTCATTTCCAGACATTAAGTGTTCGAAGCGTTTGATGCATGAATAATATATTGGAAGTGGTCATTGAATGTGAATTTGATTGACAAAATGTTCTTAACATATAAATGTTGAATGCTGGACCAAGGTCCGATGACAAATGTGAATGAGAAAGAGAATGTGAATGTGATTGATTGGACATAATGATTGAGTACATGTAATGCATTTCATTACATGAATACATGAAATATAATGGTAATTGTGACCGTAGTCACCAGTGAAAGAAGAGCTTAAAGGTTAGAATGTGGTAAGAGCTTTTGGCTCTCTATATAAAATGAGCCCTTTATTCCAACAGATAAGGGACAGTAATGATGAGCCTGGTATCCACAACAGATACGAAACAGTGAAAAAAGCACTCAGTTACAACAAAATAATAAACGAATGTGAGTCTTATGAATATTGCATGTACGCATGAATTGTATGATTTGAACGATTGCAATGTAAATTTGAATTGAGTTGAATGAAAAATTTGAAAACTTATGTACAAAGTGATTTATGATGATATATGAAAAATGAAATTATATGAATTATGTTTTTGTATGTGATGATGTGCTATGTGATATCGGTGAACCATCGAGGATGGTTAACTCACAGAGTTCGTAAAACTCACCCAAAATTGCAACATTGATATTTCAGGTTCGAGAGAGACGATATAGCTTCTAAGTCAATTTAGAAGAGAACTAGTACTACTTTCGGATTGAAGATATAGATCAAAGGTCAGTCAACTGGACTAAAGGATCTAGACTAGATTTTTGTTAAATCCTCATGTATGTAACATGTTTTGTAGACAGAGCAGTGGACTCTGATAGGTTGTTGATATTGTACCTATATGGATGATGTTGTAAAGCTACAATGTATAGTCATAGTGATTCTTATGTTTTTAGTCATAGTGATTCTTATGTTTTAAATTATGATGCCATGAGATAATTGATAGTGATATAGTTAGCGTGCCAGTCCGTCGAACATGTGCATGAACGTCTGACGGGTGTACGGGCACGTGTGGAAGGGAGTAGGGTGCTACAAAGGCTTTGATGATTTTATCAATATCGTCGATTACCCTCTTTGGCAATAAAAAGTGTGTAGTCCAACGCACATGCAAGCTCTTGAGGACTAAATTGATTAGAGTAAGCCTAGCTGCAAAGGATAAAAACATGTTTAGCCATGCATTAATTATGGATTTGTATGCTTCAATGAGAAGAATGCAATCATAAAATTTTGGTTTAGTAGAAGTAATAGGGATGCTAAGGTTTTTAAAAGGAGGAGTATGAATTCCAAATCCTGAGGTTATACTTAAAACAACTTGGTTGCTCACATAAGAAGAGATAAACATTTTATTCTTATTAGCATTAACTTTCAAACCTGACCAATCTGCAATAAATTCAAAATGTTCAGCAAGATTTTGTTGAATTGAATGGCAGCCCCACTCAATAGCTTAAAGTCATCAGCAAACATCAAGTGAGTGATCTTGAGCTCCTTGCATTTACGGTGAAATTGGAATCTACCATTGCATGCAATAAGCTTGCCAAGCATTCTGGAAAGCCCTTCCATCACTAGGGTAAATAGGTAAAGGGATAGGGGATCCCCTTTCCTATTTTCCCTAGTATTCCTCAAGGATTAAGTAGGAGCTCCATTAACAAGGATGCTGAAGGAAGAAGTTATGATGCATATTATAATTTACTTAACAAACTCATATGGAAAACCAATAGCATCAAGGCAGGATTGAATGAAGCTCCATCTAATGGGGTCAGAATCTTTGTAGAAATTGAATTTGGTCAGGAGCATCTTATTCATTATTTAGATATAATGAGATCCTGGCCTCCCTTCACTTTTGACATACACAATTTTTTCTAGTTAATCTTGGCTTTAATAGAGTCCATTATGTAACCTATCCATAAGAAGTTTTCAAGAGCTCTTTCAATTTCCTTAACTATTTTTATTGGAAAAAGGATTTCTATTATTCCAGTTATCTTTCTGCATAAGATTGAAAAGTGGTAGGTAGTCATCATAGCAACTCTAGTTGTTGTAATACAGAACCTAGAATATTAAAGAGACAGCAAATCTAAATTGAATCCAATATAATGAGGGTGTTAATTGTTTCAATGTTACCTTCAAAAACAAACACTCAACTCTTACTAGGATTAATCTTGAGTGGTGACAAATTTTTGAATTGTTGTAAAGAATATAAAAGCTTTTAATTGAAAAGATGTTTGTTTTGCAGAATAGAAGCAAATTATTTACGAATAAAAGGTTAAACAGTTTCAAGTTAGGAAAGAAAATATCTTAAAAAATGGTTAAGAGAGAGAGAGCCACTTCTCTTCGCCTTTAAAGACATCCAAGTTTTTCATTGATGAAAATGTTGGAGAAAGTGGTGGTGATACATTAAGCCTACCAATTAAGAAAGAGAAGAGGAAGCCTGAAGGATATCAAGGTATTAATTATAACATTCTGGTTCACTGAGTCAAATGATTTTTGGAAGTAAAATATTTAGAAAACTATAGATGTTGGGCAACCTTAAGGTAGTTTTTTAAGGTTTGCTGCGTCTATGGATGAAGGTTCCTTGAGAAGAACATCTTCAGCACCTCTTTTAAGTCTGTCTACATACAACTTAAAAATTATTATATTGCAACAAGAGATTCGTCTTAACATAAAAGAAGTAAATCAGATTAGGAACTTTTAAGAGACGAAGGCAACGGACATCTTATTAAATTTCTTGAGAAGTTTGCCTTCCTACCTGGTTGAAACTAACTTTAAGAAATTCATGAAATTATAATAGGCGTTTGATCAAAGTAGAGAAATGTTAATTACAAGCTCAAAACAGTTTAAAAGCATCTTGTTACCAAATATGGCAGAGTGGCCTTGTGGCAAAAATTGGCTTTCATAGCTTCAATGCGTCACATTCGATCAGCAACGTACTTGGCCAGCAAGTTAGCCGGTTTAACAGGGTCAAAATTTTCCATTCCGCTGCACTTAATCTTGATTCGAGCAAGGTAATCAGCGGCTATCCAGGCAAAACTTAACATCGCAACACTGTTAGCACCATCTGAATCTTGTAGCTCGAGTGACTTCCTCACCCACTGGGGATGGTAGGTTACCTGGTACCATGCTGATGCTTTCTGCTCATAAAGAAAGTTCTTCTCATCATCACTTATGTTCTCTAAATCAATGTCCAATTTCTCAAATACTTGCCTAAATTCTTTCTTCAGTGCAGTATATGAATGTTTGATCTTCTCCT
The DNA here is from genome assembly GCA_025629805.1 of Erythroxylum baracoense. Lineage (NCBI taxonomy): Eukaryota > Viridiplantae > Streptophyta > Magnoliopsida > Malpighiales > Erythroxylaceae > Erythroxylum > Erythroxylum baracoense. Next base: position 18,192,687 of record JAOTAY010000008.1, read on the forward strand.
TAAGTTCTCCTTGCTTCCTGCTGTTATATTTTGGCATAGACCAAATGTGTCCTGTTACAATCTCCTCTTCCCTCTTTACTTTATACTGTCCTAGAAGACCATTCAACTGTCCATCATAAGAGAACTTCTTATCCCATGCATCGATAATAAAATCAGCAGATCCCGGAAGTTCAAGATTTTTGTCATAAGGAATATCACCAGGAACAAAATTAAGCTCCGAAGAAGTAGCCACATCTTCATCATAAGCATCTTTAATCTGGCGATATAGTCTTCCCAGAATTTTAGTTGACTTGTAGGACTGATTTTCATCTTTCCCCATGAAATCTGGATATAATTTTGGTTTCAACTCTGAAGGCATTTTAACTAGCTTCCCAGTCTTGGGAAAATCAACAGCTGTGGCTGCTAACTCTGCTAGGGTCAGACATTTCTCGTCCAAAGCCCCATAATCACTAGAGTCAGCATGAACCACATGTGCATTGCATATTGCCCCCAAGTGCTCATTCGCCATGTTTTTGGCAAAGAAATCTATGATGTCCTGTGCATGAAACAAATGCAAAAGTGAGAAATTTAAAACTTGCAATTCTAAAGGCTGTCCCCAATTAGATAAATCATCACTGAACTAGGACCTGAATCCTCAGCAGAACATTTCAAACCAAAGTCGCTACTGATAGGCTATTCCACAATCCAAATCATAAGACACGACTAATAATCTTAATCCTTTTTGACGCCACATCACATTAGCTCTACTCTTAAGACTTCTGCTCATTTCAGTTTATCGAATACTTTGAAGGAAATATAATAAACGAAAATGGGAAAAATAAATCCTTAATGTATATACCTATGAACAATTAACATTCTCAAAAGTTCAACCCAGCCCTAATCAATAATCAATTAAACAATTTAACTCTTATTTGAGTAGACTGTGAGCTTCTCTGCACCCAAAAAGAAAAAAGTACGTCAAACCACCGAGGATTGACTTCAAGCAACTTAAAGATCTGCTCAAAAGTTCACTCCAATATATTGACCAAGATAACTTCTAGGACTAATTAAACCATGGAATAAATCCAATTGCAAACCAAAAGAAATTAAATTGTTCATAGTTAACTTTCAGATAGACTATAAGGAAATCAGATAACTACCTTTTGATTAACTGGGCGGGGGAGCTTCCTAGCTTCTGCAGCATCATATTGCATGGGAATCCAGCTCCTTTTACTTGGAGGAATAAGGTTTCCATCCCAAGTAACGAAGTATAAATCCCCATCAAGGTCACTTCCTGAAGCTTCATTGGTATGTGGCCTGTCACCCTTTTGAGGGAAAACAAGACAATCATACAAATGATGTAGTTCAGGAAAATCAACTGCTTCCAGAATCCTTATGTCCCCTGGGTGAAGGCAAGGATTCTTAGCAATCACCACAGTGCCCTTAATTACTTCCATATTTTTCTTTATCTCACTGAACCTTGATCCATGCTTGTAGAAACAGTTCTCTAAAGATGGGTTGGATACTTGGATAAAGCATTGCCCATGTTCAAGCACCCCCAACTCATCCAAGCAGCCCATCAACCATCTCCCTGATGAAACAAAGATCCTAGCTTTTTCTCTCAGGCCCCAAAGCTGAGCAGCTCTAATGCAAGTAAGCATGCCTCGTAAATGAGGCTCCATTTGAGGCTTGAAACCTGCACTCAACATGATTGCAGCAGTATTGCCTTGCTCAGCGCAAGATGCAGTCAGGACATCAAAGGCCATGTCTGTATCAAGCAGCATTTGATTTAGTTTGGAAACCATTGAATCCTGCATCTTCCAGAATATTTCGTCAGGAACTTTCAAGGTTGAAAGCAATGTTATAATCTGCCTATTTAAGAAACCAGGCTGAAATCTAGTCCATGAGCAGATTTCTAAGGTGGTATGCTTGGACTGGAACTTATCCATGCTATGCCTTAGAGATAAGCGGATCCCATCTCCTTTGGAAGGCCAACATGCAACAACCCCTTTGTAACCAGCATATCTGATCTGGTAAGCACTAGGTAGATTTATCTCTAATTTCAGTTTCTCAGCAACTTCCATGCAAAGATCTTGGGTAATCATACCAATCCCATCAGAGAAAACATACCCATTTCTCTTAATATCAGGCAGATTAGGATTCACCTCATCTATGGGAACCTCTACAGTTGCATAAGTAGATGAGAAGCATTGGCCCATCCTGGCAGCACATTTGGCAACATTCTTGTTGTCAAATTTCCCCATCCAATTTTTTATATCGAGGACACTAATCTTCTTATCTTCAGCAAAAAACCATGCGGAACGATCCCTTAATTGGTTGGACGAGAAGGCCAGAAATGAGAACCTCCGACCGCATAAATAAAATCCTTCATTTAAAATACTTGTCACTCTTTTGAAGATTCTTGTTTTTTGAGGGTAGGAGTTAGAGGTTATATCTCGCACAATTGGCGCTACATAATAAGTAAGAGCATTTGAATTGATAGTCTGCAAGCCCTCATCCATGAATGTAACTCTTAAAAAACGGTCAGAAACATCTCTATATTTTCTCAGCACTCTATTGGACAGTTCAACTTCAGGTGGGAGGCAATAGGCTTTAGTTGGAGTAATGACCAACCTTCTGATCTCTAGAATATCATCCGACATTTTGCATCCCTTTACAAGCCCAGGGTTCTTAAGTATCCATTCCTGAACAAGTTTCAACCTCTTGCAAGCATCAAAAACTGGGTGCCTATAAGAACAGATGTGCTTGAGTGCAGTCACATTGACTTCGGTAGACTGTTCCCTCAATAAATCAAAGAAATTACCTGAGAGTTGATATTGATTGAATATTCCCTTATGCATGACAGCATTCACCAGGAAAATTACCTCAAAAGCTATCCTTTCTTTGTAATGAATACAAAAGAATGGATCTGTCATGGGCATCCCAAAGTCAGGTTCATCCTTGACCCTTAGTGGCTGTTTTAGAATCTCCTCCCGCACCCTTCGCTGTCTAAGATAATCCAAAGCTTTTTTTAACTTTGCACCATGGCGAGGTGGGATTGAAACTCTATAAGAATTACACCGATCAATGGCCCCACTAGGGGTGAAATCTGTTGTTCGGATCCAAGGATCATCATCATCCAACAAGTCAAATGGAACCGATATTTCTATATCATCATCAGCAGTCCTATAGGACACCCAGGGGGCTGATGCAAGCTGTAAAAGAACAACTAGACAAGACAATTCTCTATATTGCTTGATCTCCATGATCTCTCTCACCAAGAACTCCACTTTGAAATCGCATTTTACCACTGCATTTGCCTTTTGGTTTTTCAAAGAAAAGGCTGTATCCCTCGTGAAGCAAAACTTGCATGTCCCATCAAAAGGATCTATGAGAAAATTGACCCCAGAAGGAGGTCCTCTCCAACCAACCAAAAACTCATCACGACTGATCAATGTTCCAATTTCCAGACATACATTAGACAGCTTGAAGGGAATAGTTTTCCTCCTCCTCTGATTCAACGTAAATGGATTTTCAGGCCCAAGACTAACCTTTAATGGCTTGCCATCAAAGAAAAGTTTACAGCGGCCTGCAGCATCCTTAGCCCAAGCTGCTGATTGAGGCGAGGCAAAATGAACAAATGCATGAGGCTCAACCCTCTTGTAGTCATCAGTCCTTAGAATATCTGTCATGCTAATGATCTCAAAATTTGGGTAGGACTCAGGCGGGGTCCAGGAAGTCTTCAATCTACACCGCCATACAAGTCCAACCTCCTTCTCTAAGTATTCCATTAGTTCTTTTGCACTAACTTGAGAATCAAATCCACCAAAACTAACTTGAGTCACAACAATGTCCTTGACATTATCTTCTGCCTCCATTCTCTTCATGTGAATCTGAATTCCAGTAGCAAAGGTTATAGATAAGCAAATGCATAAAAAAAACTCTTTTGTAACAACAATTGAGCATAGAACCTAAATAATGGTTGACATACATTATGTGAAGTCTAGTAACCCCGTACTTGGACTCCAACTTGTTTCTTGTAAAAAGGATGCACAAAAGAAAACACAGAGCAAGCAAGACTGAAAAGAAAAGAAAACAGAATGGTATTGTATGGTTCTATTATCATTCAAAAACTGGAAGAATATCATAAAACATCAAATTTGTATGACATCATAAAATATATTTGTCGTTTCCTTAATTTTCATAAAGCATTTAGCACTGCTTTAAACGGCAGTACTAATTACAAGAAAAATTAGTTTGTTTTCAAGAAAAGAGAATATCAAAACAGACAAAAACGTGACTACACTAAGACTGACCACAAAATGTAGAAATCAACTTCACTTCTTTCATCCTATACTTAGATGTTGATTATACCCAAAAAAGGGACAGCAAAAACAAGAGATTATACGATTTCACATGCACCATAAAGTAAAACCAAGCACTGAAAACTGAATGTTAAACTTTTATTTTCTAGAAACTACAATAATTACATAACATCCTATTATCTTTACTTTGTCAAACTTTGTCACCAAACGGTTGACGTAACAGCAAGAAATCAGTAGCAAAAACTTTTAAGCTCAATCATATGAGAATCTAGGAAAAGAAAAAAAAAAGAAGAAGAATAACTAGAATGTCACGGTAAGGACTAAGTTTCAAGAAACTATCATTTAAGTTTATCAAAGAAAGATGTATTACCAAAAAAGGAAGAAGCTAAGACTAACAAATACGTAACCTTCGGTACACATGAAACAAAATTTCACATACTTTGATTCCCCAGACAAAGCTGGATCCGATATCGACTTTCATAATTGTGAAGAAAACATAGGGGTAGACATGCAATTCCAAAAGATTCAAGAACTCACCAAAGAAAAACAACTCATCAAAAGAATCGAATTTTAACACAGACCTCATTGATCAAGAATAGAAGACAAAAACCCAAGTTTGCGTTATCCCTTTACGTTCTTAGTAACCAGATATTATATCTGTTACAACCCAATAAAACCCCATTTCTAAGACGCACTCCCGGAATGGGGAAAATTCAATCATTAAAAGAAAAGCCAAATGAACGAACAATGCAATTGAACTTATCATAATAGTTTCAGATACATGAATCCAGAATCAGAACTAACCTGCTAATGATCAAACTAGAACAGGAACAGTTTTCAAGAATTCCCAGTGAAAGTCAGATGAAAAAAGGAAGAGGAGGTTGTGAGACACAGTTGTAAGGCCCGCACAGATTCATTTATAGTTTCTTTTAGTAACTTCTGGGATAAGTTGACAGGATGGCTTTGCCTTCTCAAGGAAGTTGTTACGTGTGTGGGAGAGTGTGTCGCGAGTATTACTTTTCCCTTCGTGAGTGTGGTTTTCATAACTTTTCTTCAATGTACAAATAAACTTTGTGACTAACATATGGAGGAATATAAATATGTCCAGTTTGCATTTGATAATACAAACAATTTATTTCAAAATAACTATCAAATAAATATAACTCTTCATGTAGAATTTAATTGGAATACTTCATAACTCCAATTTAAATATAAATGGAATTAAATAAATATATGTAAATATATAATATTATTCTAATAATGTTTAGCATCAGTTGGTTTTTTGAAATCCACTAAATGAACTTTTTTAACTAAATTGTCATATTTTAATTAAATTATTTTTAAATTAAATTAAATAAAGATCTTTATACCTTTTACTTTTATAAAATCAAGTTAAATACATATAATTTTCTCATTTTAATAGTACACTAGTATAACAATTTTTTAAAAATAAATTGATAAATGACTCAAAGCGGAGAACAAAAGACTAAAGCTAAGTACAAAAATATCGTTAAACCCTTTTAAAGCTTTTGCGTAATTATTTAGATAAGAATTGACACCAAAAGTTAGAAAAAAAACAAAGTAAAGCAAATCAATTCAATCAAGATTTTTTATTATTTATTTTAGTGTGAATAAATATTTCTACTTCTTTCAAAAAAGAAAATATTTCTACTTCTTTCTTCTCTAACTAGATCCTTAGCCTGTCACACCTATTCTTGACTTCTTTTGACAAACTCCCTTCAAGCTACTTTATTTACAAATTATAGTAATTAGTTAAAGAAAAGAAACTGGATCGAACTTCTTCGACCTAGCTTTTATTCTTCTGCCTTTTATATATGGCAACAACTCCTTGTTGCTCAATTATTAATAGTTCCTTTCCCACTCTTTCTAATGCTACTAACCTCTCACCATTTTCATTTGTCAAGTCTTTCCAACAATGCCCAAATCCAAGTCCAAGACCATAATTATTGCTTAAAAAGCTTCGTGACTTAACAAGCTCAACTCCCTAATAACTAACATATCTAAAAGCCTAAAGGCTTCACCAAAAGAAGAACTTGGTCTCAGATTGTAGAAGACTCAGTCCTGCATGCAAATTTAACTTATTTTCCCTAACAAGAAGAAGGAAAGCTAAAAAATTTTTCAAGTTGAAGCAATAAGATGGACCACTTTGCTTGTTGGATACTTCTTGAATAAAAGAACACCTTATCTTCTTATGAAGAGGTTGGCATAAGAAAAATGGAGCAAAAATGATCTAGAGAAAGTCCTCGACGATAAATAGGACTTCTACTGCCTTAGATTCTCAAATAAGGCTCTTAGCATGTTGGTAGAAACCACAAAGAGTAGAGGTAATAAAAATAAAGAGCACAATTTACCAGATGGATATAAGCAAGAATCTTAAACATATACCAATTTGATAACCTAAAGGAGAATCTCCAATCATAAAATAGAATAAATGACCGTCCTACATGTACCGATTTAAACACTAATTAAATAGAAATGGAATAACTAATTCCTAAAACTAAGACACGTCTTACGACAAATGTTTCCTACAAATACTGACACGTACAACATTAACTACCCCTGAACTATAGCTCTTAAACCACGTTCTCCTGGTAATTGTATAACAGCTGTATAATGGAAAGTTGGTCTGAGCCCAAGTCATGCTTCTTCCTTCTAGTGTATGTTTTGATGGGCTGGGTCATATCATTGCTACCCCTCTAGAAAAACGCCTTGTCCTCAAGGTGAAATTTTAGAAATTGCTGAGTCAGCAAGTCATACTCCTCCCAACTAGCTTTCTCCAATAGTTGTCCCTGCCATAGTATTAAGAGCTTCAACATTGGTTTGCGTGAAATTGATTTCCAACGATGTTGTAGGACTTGTGCTGGCTATAATTGAAGTTCCCACGTGGTTGTGAGTGGCAGATCAGTTGGTGGTACGGTGGGGGAATGACCAAAAGCAGGCCGAAGTAGAGAGACATGAAAAACAAGATGTATTTTGGCAGAAGGAGGAAGTTCAGCTCATAAGCTACAGAGCCTATGCAGTTTAGCACCTTGTAAGGGCCAAAAAATTTGGGAAAGAGTTTTACATATTTCCTTTTTGCTAAGGACTGCTGGCGAAGGCTGAATCCGAAGAAAAACTGCATCCCTAAGTGAAAATGATAGTTCTCCTCTTTTAGAATCTACTTGTGTTTTCATGAGGGCCTGAGCTTTGGTCAAATTATCTCTCAAGAGTTTAAGCATATCATCTCATTGCTGTAGCTGTTCCTCTAGATCAGCATTGTTTGTTTCTCCCCTAACAAAAGGATGAAGAGTTAGGGGATCTCTCGTATACACCAATTTAAAGGGAATGGTCTTGGTAGAAGTGTGAAAACTTGTATTAAAAGAATATTCAGCCCAACTTAAATATTTGCTCCAGGTATGAGGTTGCTCATGCGCAAAGCATCTCAAATAGGCTTTCAAGCATCTATTGACCACTTCTGTTTGGCCATCCGATTGCGGATGGTAAGCAGAGCTCATATGCAATTTGGTTTGACTTAGTCTAAATAATTCCTGCCAAAAAGTGCCAAAGAAGATGGTGTCTCAGTCAGATACAATGGAGCGAGGTACTCCATGTAAGCGAACAATTTCCCTACAAAACACAGCAGCCACAAACTTGGCAGTATATGGGTGAGATAGTGCCATAAAGTGGCTATATTTGCTGAAACGATCAACAACCACAAGTATGGTATAGAAACCTCTAGATTTGGGGAGATGTGTGATAAAATTAAGAGAAATGTCCTCCCAAATGCGATGAGGTACGGGCAGAGGTTGTAAAAGTCCTACTAGTGCAAGTGTTTGATATTTATTTTGCTGACAGACTAAACACTGCTGCACAAAAAGTTTAACATCATTTTTCATTCATGGCCAATGAAAGTTGGAGCTTAACTTGTGCGATGTTTTCAAATACCCTCCATGAACACCAGTGAGGGATTCGTGGGCTTCTTCCAATAGCTTTTGTCGTAGGAGAGGTTGGTGTGGTATCATCAAATGCCCTTTATAGAAGAGCTTGTTATCAGCCAGGGAAAAATCTGGTGATGATGAGGAGTTTTGTTGTAGTGTCTGGATGATAGTCTGTGTATGAGGATCCTGGCGTAATGCATCAGAAAGATCTGAAAAGTCTTGCCAAATTGGCATAGTCAGAGCAAATAGGTCAGCATGTTGTGGTTTTCGAGATAAAGCATCCGCACCCTGATTGTCTTTTCCTACTTTATAATTAATTGTGAAGTCAAAAGGCAGTAACTTCATGATGAGGCGTTGCTGTTTGTGGGTGTTGAAACGCTGCTGTAGGAGGTGCTTGAGACTGTGATGATCAGTTCTAACAAAGAAAGAATGCCTAAGCAAATAATGTTTCCATTTTTGAAGTGCTAAAACTAGCGCCAAGAGCTCCCGATCATGGGCTGATTTGAAGCGATTAGAAAAAGATAGATCCTTACTAAAGTATGCAACCGGATGATCGTTTTGTAGCAATATTGCCCTAACTCCTTTTGTTGATGCATCACATTCTACAGTGAAGGGTTTGTCGAAATTTGGCAATTGCAACACAGGGACAGAAGTGAGGGCTCCTTTGAGATGCTCAAATGTCGCAGTTGCTGAAGGTGACCAGCAGAATCCATTTTTCTTAGTGAGTTCAGTTAAGGGCTCGGTAATCATTCCATAATTCTTCACAAAGTGACGGTAATAACCCGTAAGTCCTAAGAAGCCATGAAGTTCCTTGACATTATTAGGTAAAGGCTAATTGAGCACTGCTTGAATTTTTTTCAGGGTCTACCCCGTCTCCTACCTTGGAAATCACATGACCTAGGAAGTGTACCTATGACTAGCCAAACACACACTTATTAAAGTTATCATGATAAGAGTTAAGTTGGAGAGTGTGTAGAGTAATTGCTAAGTGCTTTAAGTGTTCCTGCGAAGAGGGACTGAAAATCAGTATATCATTCAAGAACATCATAATGAATTTTCTGAGATAAGGATGAAAGAGGTCATTCATGGCCACTTGAAAGGTTGATGGTGCATTGGTAAGGCCAAACGACATTACTACAAATTCATAATGGCCAGAGTGCATGCGGAATGTCATTTTAGGGATATCTTCTAGTGTTACCCGAATTTGATGATATTCGAAGCGAAGGTCGATTTTTGAAAATATTGAAGTGCCATTGAGTTCATTTAACAATTCATCAATATTCGGGATTGGATATTTGTTGGGCACTGTTATCTGGTTGAGACCCCTGTAATCCATACATAATCGCCAAGAGGAGTCTTTTTTTTAAGCAACAGAACTGGGTTGGCAAAGGGGCTGGTGATGGGGTAAATAAATCCAAGTTGCAACAGATGGTCCACTTGTTTCTCAATTTCAGCTTTTTGGTAATGAGGATAGCGATAGGGCCATATATTGGGTGGTCTTGCTTCTGGAAACAGAGGAATAGAGTGAGAATGACTCTTGAAAGGCGACAGGGAGGTGGTCTCTTTGAAGACCACTGAATATTTGCTCAGGAGATTTTGAATCTCTTTTGAAGAACTTTCTGTGCTAGTATCTTGTAAAAATAAACTCTATAAGGCTGCTCCCCCTAGATTATTCTTAGGCACCCCTTGCAACTTGTCTTTTCGTCCATTGAGATGAAAGATAAGAAACATCTCATTCCAATTTGCTTGCACAGTGTTTAATGAAGCTAGCCACTTGATTCCCAAGACCATGTTTGCACCACCAATAGGGAAAGGATAGAAATCCTCCGTGATGGTAAGTCTAAGTAATTTGACCTCTAGGTGTTTGCATATGGTGTTACATTTGATTACATCTCCATTCCCAATCTGAACACCAAATGTAGGGACATTTTGTATAGGTAAACTAAGGTCAGAAACCAAAGAGCTAGAGATGAAATTGTGGGTCCACTGTCAACATGAAAAAATACTTCCCTGACATTAAGCGTCCCCTTGAGCTTCATCGTTATCCCAATTGACTTTCCCAAGATGGCATAGAACGAAATCTCAGCTAATTCCTCAGATACTAGTTCGACATCGGCTCTGCCTAACTCCTCTCCTTCTTTTAGATCGCCACCATCGATCAGCTCCATCAAGACGAGGTTCGATGGCTTGCAGCGAAGTCCTGGTGTGAATTTCTCATTGCACCTGAAGCATAATTGTTTATCTCTCCTTGCCTGTCTCTCCGAGTCCCAAGTTCGACTAGTCCCTAGTAGATTTATGGAAGACGAGGAAGAGAATCACAAGGTTGGAGCTGTGTTCTGTGAAGATGGAGGAACCTGTGTGAATGATGGCCTAGATGGATTTGAGGTTCAGGTATCCACGTTAAACGAGTTATCAGGTTGACCCCTATAGCCTAAGTTGTTTTTCTTTGATCCATGCATTGATTGGGCTTTAGTCTCATATTCTAAGGCTAAGCTGCAAGCCCGATAAACACTTTTGGGTTTGTGTATCCTCACATCCGCTTTTAGTTCTTTTTTGAGCCCATTAATAAAAACACCCAGCAAGCACTGTTCAAGCCAATTTTTAACTCTAGCAGCACGTTTGGCAAATTCAATCCTATATTCTTGCACAGTTCCCACCTGCTTAACGCTGCAAAGATATTTGTCAAAATTTTGAAATTCCGCAGGGCCATAGTTTTCCTGCAACGCCTTCACTAACTTTTCCCAATATAAAAGAGTACGTTCATTGTTAATCCAAGCAAACAAATCTAAATCATCTCCCTCTAAATACATTGCTGCGATATCTACCTTCAGTTTTTCAGGAGTTTGGTAATACCTAAAATATTTTTCAGCTTTAAGTATCCAATCTTTTTGGTCCCCTCCTTCGAATTTCGGGGACTCCATTTTGGTATGAGGCCTGCGAGATGGGTTTTTAAGCCACCAAGGACTGTTTGCATCATCCTCTTCTTCATACGGGGCCTTGCCTCGATCTTGGTCTCGCTGACTAGTTCCGACATATGGATAATTACTAGAGTGCGTCTTAAGAGCAACTACTTCTGCTGCTAATTGATCCACCGTATGCAACTTGGATGCAATGGCAGTTAATTGCTGGAGAATTGGATCTGATTCATTGGTAGGTTCTAGGTCGTTGATGGATGCATTAGAGAGTGTGGTTACCATGGTGACCAAGCTTGGCTCTGATACCAAAATGGTAGGAACCACAAAGAGTAGAGGTAATAAAAATAAAGAGCACAATTTACTAGATGGATGTAGGCAAGAACCTTAAACATATACCAATCTGATAACCCAAAGGAGAATCTCTAATCATAAAATAGAATAAATGACTGTCCTACATGTACCGATTTGAACACTAGTTAAATAGAAATGGAATAACTAACTCCTAAAACTAAGACATGTTTTACGACAACTGTTTCTTACAAATACTGACACGTAAAGCATTAACTGCCCCTGAACTATAGCTCTTAACCCATGTTCTCCTGGTAATTGTATAACAGCTGTATAATGGAAAGTTGGTCTGAGCCCAAGTCACGCTTCTTCCTTCTAGTGTATGTTTTGATGGGCTGGGTCATATCATATGTCAATAGGAAATATATGCTTCTCTAGCAATGTAAATCAAGTATGATCCTTGACAAAACCAAATAAAAAGTAGGGTCATATCTAATATGCCCTAGAGTATTATAGCAACTTAATATTGAGCCACCTAACAAGCTCAATTGACAAACTATCATGTATAAATATAAAAATACAATTTCTTTAAGTAAAATAGGATTCGTTTGAATATGCAATGATTTGGAAACATGTAAGGAACTAACTGAATCATTAAGAATGAAGAGACTAGAGGAAGATGGGACTCTTTTAGAAACCAAAATTTTAGTATCTTACACATGGAAACCCCCAAATACAGAGGAGAATTCTACCTAGAGACCATTTAGGAAGCCTTTCTCAAGAGGGGATTATGAAGAGCTAAATGAGGACACCATCTTAAAGGGTATAAATGAGAATACTTGGAAACTTGTGAAATGGTTAATTTTTAGGTAAAGAAAGTAGGCATTCTTGCCAATATAGATTTGATTGATAGCAATGAGCAATCTTCTGGTTTGTTAAGAGTTCCACCTACTAGCACTCAATAAGCAATATAAATGGAAAGGAGGAGCTAAACTAGAGTAGCAAAATATAAAAGGAGAAGTAGGAGATCTCATAGGAGGGGCACTCTAAAGAGCTTTAGCCTCTTGACATTCTTATGGAAAGTCAGAGTAACTGTATCAATGAAGATTTCACACTAAGAAAGAAAAGGAAATTAGGGAGGAAAGCAAAGGGTAAGGCCTAAAATCACCTAAAAAAATAATATTTATGTCCATAATAGCTTAGAATATAAGCGGCATAGATTCTTCAAAGAAGTAGCAAGTTATAAATGATTATCTGAACATTTAGAAACCAATATTGGTAGGATTTTGGTGGAAACAAAAATAATGGAGAGCAATCTTAGAAGGAGATTATGGCTTTTGAGTAAGTCATGGGGCACTATGACGAATCATCAATACCATGTCAATGGAAGAATCATTATATATTATAATCCTTATATGATATAAGTGATTAATGTCAGGTATTCTGATTAGCTTATTCATTTGTTAATTTAAGTTTTAACCTACAAAGGAACCTTGAACATCATCTTTTTTCTATACTATAAATTTTGCTTTTCAAAGAGCTGATATCTGGAATGATTCGAGTAATATACATACTAGATTGACCCCTCCTTGGTTGATATTAAGAGACCAACAACATTCTTCTCTCACAAAAAGCAAAAGAGGAAAGCTTAAGGATTAATCTCTTCAATAATGGATTTAAAGACTATGTTAATAAAATTAAGCAATATATCTTAAATTTGATGGTAATCGTTTCACTTGTAACAACAATTAATAAGGAAAATGGCTATTTAGGAAAAAAGTTAGATAGAGCTTAGTAAATGCACTATGATTAAACCAAATCCTAGCAAGTAAAGCACTCTTTAGTAACTCTCCAACTTTAAATCAACACCCTAATTGAGATCCAAATTGATCAAATATCTTGTATAATGAATTATCCATTCAAATTCAATAACTTTTTAGTTAAACTATATGGATTTGACGAAGTAATTACCAAGGGGTGCAACTAAGCATTGAAGGATTTGAAACATTCAAATGTATGTGGAAATTGCAAGCTTTCAAAGAGGAATTGAAAATTTTGAATAAGAGGAGATAAAATAGCACAATAAAAAATACACAAGAGAAAAGGTATGACCTGATCAAATTTCGAAGTAAAACATGCATATCCTAACAATGTAACTCTTAAACTTCTAGAAATGGAAGCTTTTAATAGTTATACAGAGACACTAGAAATTCACTCCTCAATCTATGATAGAGATCGAGGTAGTTTATGAACTTTCATCTGGTAATATGCTTATGAACTTATTTCAAGTTGTAATATGCTCAGAAAAGGTAGAGCCCATATATGCTTTAAAATTTAGGTAAATATATCTCATGAACTTCTTTTAAGTGGTAATATGCTCAAAAATTTAAATAGAACCAATATATGCATCATTCCAAAAAAATCTAACTCTGGTAACTTGTAAGATTATAGATCTATCCTTCATTTTAATGTCATTTACAAGATTCTTCCTAAGATGCTAGTCAATAAAATGAAAAGACTCTTAACTCCATCAAACTAAGCTAAGGAGCCTTTATTTAAGTTAATACCATAGAGGAAAACATATTTCTTTTACCAGAGTTAATCAATGATTACTATAAGTTCAAAGTTACCAGTAGTTGCTCATTAAAGATTGATATCTGTAAAGTATTTGAATCAGCTTAGAGCTTCATTATAAAGGCACTAGAAGCAACAGGATTCCCTCTACTCTTCATTAAATGAATCAAAATATGCATTACTTCCACTTCTTTCAACATCTTTTTCAATAAAGGAACCACTTAAATATTTAAAGAAGAAAAAGGATTAAAGCAGGGGGATGCTTACTACCTATTCAAAATTTGCATTAAAATCATCTCATGGCTAATAGATAAGTTATAAGAGAAGGTAGCAACTTCTCTTACCACCACAAATGTAAAAAGATTAAGATCAATCCATTTTCAATTGTTGACGATCTTATTTTATTTTATAGAGCTAATTAAAGTTCCATAAGATTGCACATGGAGACTTTACAACATTTTGTTGATAATTCTGGCCTTAGAATAAACTTAAAGAAGAGTACAATCTTTGTATAATGAAACAATCCCATCCAAGCTGAGTACTTAACAAATATAGTAGGCCTAAAACATAAGAATCCCCCTTTTAAATATCTTCATATCCCAATCACTCCCATAAGGCACATTAATAGAGACTATTAACCCCTTTTTGATGCAGTCTAGAGAACAATAAGAACCTTTTATATACCAGTAGATTATAATTAATAACATTTATTTTAAATATCTATGTGCAATAGTGCTCCACTTTAGCGCACCTTACAACATTTTCAAATTAGTAAGGAGATTAGTGAAGACCTTCTTACAGATATGAGATATAAATGACTCTACAAATGCTAAAGTTAAGTGGACATTAATGAAAATGTTAAAGTTGAGAGATACGATGAATCCAAACATTAAATACATCATTAACAAAGGAAATGTAACTTTTTTTTGGTTTGATAATTGGAATAACCAAGGCCTTTTGTACAATCTTTTAGACTTCTATAATCATAAGCTTTTGTTCAATGTCAAAGTCAAGGAGGTAGTAAAAAGTGGGGCCTTGAGCTACCAGTTGAGGGGATTCTCATCTATAATGGCCAATGTACTAGTTTACTATCCCAATAATGTAAGAGAAGATAGAACCACCTGAATTGTTAATGAATTAGATATATGTAAAAATAGAACATTCCTAAGATTGTTTAAACCTTCTTCTCTAAGACTATATTGGCTTAAACTAGTTGAGGATCAAAATTGTATCCTAGGAGTAACTTTTCCTATAGATTTTAGTGAAATAAAAACTTAAAACTTAAAACAAGATTAGAGATACTCAAATCAACAACATTTCCACCTCTTTCAATAGGAATATGAGTCTATAAACACCTATTCTTCAATTGCAACTACTCAGTAGCATTATGGGTTTAGGCAATGCATTAGTGAATCATATTTTTTCACAAAAATTTTGGGAAAAGATCTTCAAATGGGAATTCAAAAATCAAATATAACAATAAAGGAGACTTGAGCTTTTTAAGATAACTCTAAGTTATAACATCTATATGAATTGTAGGCAAAGAAACTTAAGAAATTTCCTACTTACTCAACTAGACATTGGGAGCTTAATAATAAACTTAACAATTGGATAATTGAAATTGTTTCAACAAAGGCTAACATATTACAACTAAGTTAAAGATGGTAGAGGAGTGGAATATGCAATATATGGTGATGCTCAAAGCTCCAGGAATTGAAATGTAGTAGATGGAGTGGTGGACCCCAAACTTTTCTTAGAAATTAGAATTTATTAAATTAGAATCTATTGGAGTTTAGTTATGAATATTTTTATCTCCATGTGTTTTCGTGTATTAAACAAAATGTTAGAATTGAGTTAAGGAGTAAGTTGGCATTAAATTAAATATGGAAGGGTAAGCTTGGAATGACAAAAAATTGTCTTAAATTAATGAGAAAAGAAGATGAAGAGAGTCGTGTAAAAGTAAGAAAGAAAAACCCAAAAGAAACTAGAAGAAGAGAAGTAGAAACTGAAACAGAAAAAGAAGAAGAGGGAAAGAAAGAAAAAGGAGAAAGAAGAAGAAGGAAAAGGTTCAGGAAACCAAGAAAATCCAAATACGCAAGAGTAAGAAGAAAGGCAAACTTGAGTTCGGATTTACCATTAATTAGGTGGTTAATATGTTTATAGTTATTGGGACGATGGGCTAATTTATTTACTTGTATGTATGCTTATTTGCTAAACTTTGAATCATTGTGAATATGGGAAAAATGCATTGTGATTTGTTAACTTGTTATGCTTGAAAGATTGCACTGCATTTTGTATTGATGAAAAACAAAAGAGTGCAAGAAGCATGAAAGTATGAATATGTGATGAAATAAGTTAAGCATCAAAATTTGCTTGTGTGAGCCAGAGAGATACCATTTCGTTCGTCAAGTGCACATTGCTTAAAGCCTTCTCTCGGTTGCCTGCTTGTGGCATATGAGCTCCTAAGAATCAGACTCATTTCGTTCATAGTGTAAACTTCAGTTTCTTTATTTTGTTTCATGGGATTCTCTTAAGCCATTATGTTTGTGCATTTCATTGTGATTTGATTAAGCACGACATACATTTGAGTGTTATGTTTTGATGGCTGAATATACATGAAATGATTTATGTGATAACATGTTTGCTTATGAGTATATATATATCTATGCTTGATTTTGTACAGCCACCAATGACTATAAGCGTATTAGCCACTGAGCTTTGTAGCTCCCCCCATTATTTTTCCCACTCCTCAAGTGAAGAACAAGCAGATCATTGAACTTTTCAAACATCAGCAAACTCCAAGATATTTATCTTTTGTAACTAAGTTAGTTCGAATACATTTGGTAACTTTGCAAGCATATTAAGCATGAGCATTCATTTTGTATTTTTGAAATATGCTATTGTTTCGATCCTTGATGTGTAATTAATGCTATGTACAAACTTGGTTGTGTTTGAGAAATGAAAATAAGAGTTGAATAATTTCTCTTTTGTACATGTTCAAAATTATCTACTGTGGTTGAGTTATTAATTGTGGTTGAGAATAAAATTGTAAGTTGTTAGATGGCCCTGGTTAGTTTAAAATGAATTTTTATGTTGGGAGTTTGTTATGTTATGAGTCATGTATGTATGTTTAGTGATTGCTGGATTCGAGTCTTTTGGAAAATGTATAGAAGTTAATATAGGTAGTAGAGAAAAAGGGGGACAGAAATTGTGTTCTAACTTCTACGAATAAACTATATTAATCTAGGAAGAATTAGAAAAAGTTGTCTTAATAAAAGTTGTAGCTTGTTCTCCTAGATTTCCAACGATATAAAGTTTGTAATTTTTGGACATCGGAATTGAGAGTTATGATTTTTACAAGTTTGAGTGCTTATTAGGGAGTTCACGATCGTGCACTGGGTCTTCAAAAACGGGAGAACATGATCGTGCACTGGCCCTTTTTGTTAGCCCCGGGTCTTAGTTTTTATTTCTCAGTGACAAGGCACCAAAATTTGGGGACTTTAAAAAATAAAAGTATATACATAAAACTAACATTAAGATAAAAAGAATTAACTGTTTTGGAGGGAGTAAAAACAAATAAAAAATAAAATAAAAAAGAAGTGAGAATGTCATAGCCATGCATTTGAAATTGTCATGGACGTGACAACCAAATAGTAACGGGTGTGATCTAGAAGAGTTGCGGTCGTGCTTGTGCACGATCGTAAGCTTCCAATTAAAATGCCATTTGCACGATCATGCACACGGTCGTGCAATTTGATGAAAAGTGCAACTTATGCATACCCATTTCTATTCTTCATAACTTTTAATCCCGAGGTCCAAAAATTTTAAACTTTATGTCGTTAGAAAGTTAAGAGAAAGAACTACAACTTTCATGTAGAAAATTTTATCAAATTCTACCTAAATCAATATAGTTTATTCATTGTAGTTTTAGAACACATTTTTATCCTTTTCCCTTTCTGTTATCTATAAAAACTACTACTTATAACAAAGGACCCAAATCTAGCAAACACAATCCATACATACAAAACTCCCATTAAACAATTGCTTCAAAAAAATCTATTCAAAGATCGTCAACCTCTATCAATTTCATTCCCAACCAAAAAAAAAAAAGCAATTTAACAGAAGAGGAATTTGGACATGAACAGACGAACATTTCTTCTAACTCTTACTGTCATTCATTTCTCAAATAAAACAGAGTATGTACATTGCTCCAATTACAAAGAAAAGCCACATCAGTAGCATAATACAAAAATAAAACATGGATGCTCATGCCTAACATACTTATAAAGCTACCAAAAATGATCCAAACTAACTTAGTTGCAAATGAAATATTTCTTGGAGATTTGTCAAAATTTTTGCAAGGTTCACTATTGATCTGCTTGTTTTACAACTGAGGAGTGGAAAATGATGGGGGTGAGCTGTGAAGCTTAGTAGCCAATATGCTTATAGCCATTGGTAACGAGCCACAAATAATCAAGCACACACACACATATATATATATATATAACAATTGCTTCAAAAAAATCTATTCAAAGATCGTTAACCTCTATCAATTTCATTCCCAACCAAAAAAAATATATAGCAATTTAACAGAAGAAGAATTTCGACATGAACAGACGAACATTTCTTCTAACTCTTACTGTCATTCATTTCTCAAATAAAACAGAGTATGTACATTGCTC
>JAOTAY010000008.1:18216625-18231767 GCA_025629805.1 Erythroxylum baracoense
ATAATCATACCCCCTTACCAAACTCAATCTTTCATTCCATACCCATTCCTCTTTTTTCATACCCCCTAAACAAGCACTCCCTCAGTTATACAATTTATATACGTCTTTGACTCCAAATGTGATAAAAGGGGAAACTGTACGGTAGAGAACTGCTTTTTCTACAGAGCTCTAACAGCATTTACTACGCAGTGTTATACCCACATTCATCCCACAAGGCGGTACTACTCGTCAAATGTGCTCATAAAACCACCAATAAAGCCTGCTCCGTTGCAGTTCCCGCACAACATATCCTTTTTGCCTCTGCAAGATATTCCCTAGTTATTAATTTATATGATCTAAACTAAGGTAGGAGGAAAACAAAAAGCCAGTTTGGGAGTTTTGTGTAATAAATTAAGAAATTTAATTATGAGGCTATCATGTGGTTACCCGCAAAGCCAACAGGAATCACCAGCTTTGAATTGACCATTGAAGAGATCAACAGAATTCAGTCCACTACCTTTGCATTGTGAGCACAAAACTGCACCTGCAAAAACGAAGTTTAATAAACTTTATTCTCGCACATCAAAGTACGCGGAATAGTAAGGAAAAGAACCAAGTTATAGAGTTTGCATAAATTTTTCCCTAAAGGCTGTGGATGACCCGAACCTTATCCTTTCACTAAAGCATCCAGAAAGGGGTAGCAATTTATCACAAGGTTTGCTTCGTTCCAGTCATAGCAGAAAAAGTTATTATATTATGGCATACTGCTAGTGGAAATTGATGATAAGAGGGAAATTTTGAGCACTTGAACTATATATGATTAGGATCCTAAATCTACAACGTAAGACGAAAATGGGAAAAGGGCTTTGGTTCACAGGCATGCAAAGTTAGTTGGCTTACCATTACCATCACAATCTGCACATATCACACTCTTCCGTTTCGGGTTAGAATCACTTGGTGCAGCTGCAGCCTATCATCAGAAACTCAAAACATTCAACTAAACTTAAGCAAGGATTCAGAAATGGTGCAGAGTCAAAATTTTCACCTTAGTTTTCACAAGATAACGTTGTGTAACTGTGACAGATGATTTGTGAAACCCAAGAATCTCCAACCGCTCTCCATTAGTCCCTGTACAGCAATTTCCACGACAAGTGAAACTTTGATTCGAGTTAGCTGTAGGTTGGCGCATGGCTTGCAGTGGAAGAACAAATGTGAAGGCGGTAGCAAAGGCCATTCAGGGAAGGTTTTGTTCTTCTGGGACAGAGACTATTATTGTTCACACCCTCAACCACAAACATCTAATAGAATAGTCTACGGCCGTGTGAACTTTTTCGTTTAATACAAATTTCTTCTTCCTTTTTATTTCTTTCAGTAATTCATTTGATTACAAAAAGATAATTGTAATTGTAAGCTTATCAATAAACAAAGAGCATACTTATCACTCCACCACGGGCCACTCTGACTCACCAGTCACTAGTTCCAGAAAAACCAAATATTGACCAAAAAAGAAGGGCATTTAGGTCAAACGTCTCTCTTGTAATATATAAACCCTAGCACGCTCTCTTGCTGGATCTTTGTCTATCGTTCTGTTCTGTGGTCTCGGGTGTCTCAGATCTTTTTCCTCAAATCTCTTTTTAAGGTATCTAACCCTTTCCCTTTGCAGCCTCTTTAAACCCAAACCCCAACCCTAACACTCTTTTCCATCTTCCCACTGTCTCAGGTATCTTCTTCTCTTCCAATTTCGCTCTTTTTCGTTATTAGTTTCTGCTTGATTGCTATTGGATATGTGTTTTAAACCCTAATCTTTAGTTTTTCTAAACTCTAATTCGGATCAAAATTTATGTAGAATTATTTACTGTTTCTGCCGATTATTGCCTTCTTTTATTTGGCAAAATCTAAAGTCAGATCTGTGGGATTAGGTAATACAACATGGGAGAGACAAGAGACAACGATGCGTACGAGGAGGAGCTTCTCGACTACGAGGAAGAAGAAGAAAAAGCCCCCGATTCTGTTGCTGCTAAAGTCAATGGCGAAGCCGCCAAGAAGTTAGTTGTCTGCACCTATTTAACCTTTTTTTTGTATTTAACACTTTGCTTGATCTGGTAGGTGTATCTAACCAATGTATTGAACTTTGAAAATTTGCTTGTACACTTAAGCTAAATTAAGAACGTGAACTAGTTTATCTGCGTCCTTGTAGGTTTGTGCCTGCTACTGCAAAGGAGATCACTAAGATTTAGTCTTATTTTGTATCTTAATTATTTGGACTCTGATAAAGCTGGAAAATTTCTGTTGTGGTGCTAGTTAATTGATATTTTGGGTTTTGGTTTGGCTTGCCTACATTGTTTGCTTTGGCATGTTACTTTACTACTACTTTAAGGAACATGTTTTACTTAACTTCAGCTTTAACTCAAGGTTATTCATGTGAAAGTCTGTACTTTGGTATGCAGGGGCTATGTTGGTATTCACAGTTCCGGATTCAGAGACTTCTTGCTGAAGCCAGAGCTTCTTCGTGCTATCGTGGACTCTGGGTTTGAGCATCCTTCCGAAGGCAAGCACCTGGTCTTGTCTTTTGATAATATGTGTTTCTTCGTTTGTTGATTAATATATGTGTTTCTGTTTTAAGAAAACTTTGGAATTAGCTTGGGCACTGTGTTTTAAGTGTGTTTTGTTGTCTTGTTATTTGATAACACGTATTTCGTAGTTTGTTGATTAACATATGTGTTTCCGTTTTGAGGAACTTTGGGATTAGCTTGGGCACTGTTTTAAGTGTGTTTTTCTGGACCTCCATCTTGAGATTGGATGTTTGTGTATGTTTTATTGATGAACTTTGTTTCACACTTCTGCAAAACTGGTTTGAGAAGAACATGTTTATTGGCTATACTATATTGGCGTCATGTTCTATTTTTTCATGCATGACAACAAATTTGATTGATTCAGACTCTTCATGTTTAATGAGTTGAACCAAAAGATAGAATTTCAGTTATGGCTCCAGCATGTATTTCTATAGTGTTTTGCCATTTTGCGTTGTTAGTAATTTTTGCATGGTTTTATTTCCTGGATACTTGAAAATCTCCTTCTTTTCTCTTCTAGGTAACATATTCAACTCTTCATTTTGGAGCAGTATTATCGTTTGGTAAACATTTCCATTAAAGGATCAGGGGGTTATGTTTTACTTACCAAGGGTTCCTTCGGTACAATTTTGTTTGGTTCTTCGTCAGTTCAACATGAATGCATCCCTCAAGCTATCTTGGGCATGGATGTGATCTGCCAAGCTAAATCTGGTATGGGGAAGACTGCAGTTTTTGTTCTATCAAGTCTTCAACAAATTGAGCCGACTTCTGGCCAAGTTATTGCCCTTGTCCTATGCCATACAAGGGAGTTGGCATACCAGGTAGCTGCAACTTCTACTAATATTTGCATTTTCTATGGAGATTGGTGGAAATAATTTATACATCTTTCCTTATTTATTATTATTTTGTATTGTAGATATGTCATGAGTTCGAGAGGTTTAGTACTTATTTGCCAGATATCAAGGTTGCTGTCTTCTATGGTGGTGTCAACATCAAAATTCACAAGGATTTACTAAAAAATGAATGCCCACATATTGTTGTTGGGACACCTGGAAGAATACTTGCATTGGCAAGAGATAAGGACCTGTCTTTGAAAAATGTGAGACATTTTATCCTTGATGAATGTGATAAGATGCTTGAATCACTTGGTAAGTGGTGAAATACGTTATGTTCTGAATGGATAATTGTGCTTCCCAACGTCTTAGGTCATTTGGTTCTTAAAACAATTCCTATCTGTTTTGCAGATATGAGGAGAGATGTGCAGGAGATTTTCAAAATGACTCCTCATGATAAGCAAGTCATGATGTTTTCTGCTACCCTCAGCAAAGAAATTCGCCCAGTTTGCAAGAAATTTATGCAAGATGTAATGTCCCATGGCCAGATCTACTTGAATTTAGAAGTCTATCTTTTTATTAATGCCAGTTTCTGAGAGTCCCGTAGATAGTTATAATCAAATTTCCGTCAGAAGTGGCTTTATCCAGTCAATTAAGGGAAGGATTGCTTGATCGGGGAGGGCGAAGGAAGCTGAGTACATAATATATGGAGGGCTTCAGGGTGAAGTTTATTTTTTATTTTGTTGTCTTACTTTTACTTTTACCTCTGGGTCTTTCCTTTTATGTACTTTGTAGACCTGTAGTTGGCTATTTAGATGATTGAAAGTTGTAGATGGGGAGAAACTGTGGGATAAAAGAGGAGGGAAGGGAGGGCTCCATTCCATTTAATGCAATCTCAGTTGCAGTGATAAACCTGTTGAGCAATAGCAGCAATTGCATGCTGTGACTAAAATTTGCATCTGCAAGGAGACACTTCAGATGGACCAGAATCTGATCCAAGAGATGTGAATCAATCATTGATTTCCTTGTGGATTGCATTAGCTTGAGGAAGGCTCCTAATATGATTTACTATGACATTTGTTCATTTCAGCCTATGGAAATTTATGTCGACGATGAGGCAAAGTTGACTCTTCATGGCCTCGTGCAGGTATATTTCTCATTGTTGAATGCCATTTTACCATATATCATTAGTGTTTCCTATCTCAGCCTAAGCATTGAAAATTGCAGCACTACATCAAATTGACTGAGCTGGAGAAAAACCGGAAGTTGAATGATCTCCTTGATGCGCTGGACTTCAATCAAGTTGTTATATTTGTCAAAAGTGTGAGCAGGGCAGCGGAACTGAACAAGTTGCTTGTGGAGTGCAATTTCCCCTCAATATGCATTCATTCTGGCATGTCCCAGGAAGAAAGGTTTGTATATCATTTCTGTTGGTCTAGTTCATATTTCATGGTTTAAATTAATTGCTTCTTTTTCTTTATTATTTTATTATTTGTTCCTTGTTTTGTTAATACAATTGAGGGTGAAACTGTCTGCCGAAATAATTGTTTTCATGTTGATTATACTTGGATTTTTAAATTATGAAGTAAAGACCAGTTGTTTGCTTGTTTGCAATTTTGGGACTCATTATGTGGTGAATGGGATATTGTCCCACTTAAAGTTATACGGAGTTGTTATTGATATTAGTTTTACTAGTTGCAAAGATCCACTTAAAATTGCTGGTGTAGTTGCTTATTTGCACACTAATAGAAAGAGCTTTGGCAGTGCTTATTTCCAACTGCTAGTCAATGATATGTTCCTGACCATAAGCATGTAGCCATTTCTTCCTGGGCCTGGAAAATAGTCATTTGTAATGATCAACTTATTTTTTATTTATCTTGTCCATTTCCCTACCTTTTTTTTTTTTCCCCTGTAATCCTGTATGGTAGCTTTATGTGGATATGATTGGCCCCACTCTATGCAATTTCTATATAAGGCATTGGTACTTTATCAGGAAGGCGATTGCTTGTTAACTAGTTTGTTAAGCATGTATTTGGACTGGGGACTGAGGGGTCTCTGTATGTTTTTTGGTATTTGGGATCTTTTTTGAGCTCTAATGATATCTGGTGCACTGTATCAAATCGTTTCATATGTACTTTACGATTCACTCTCCTTTTCAACCCATCAAGTGAAATTGTTGTGAAATAAATTTATCTTGTGTGCAGGTTGATGCGCTACAAGGGTTTCAAGGAGGGGCACAAAAGGATTCTTGTGGCAACAGACTTGGTTGGCAGGGGAATTGATATTGAACGGGTCAACATTGTTATCAACTATGATATGCCAGACTCTGCTGACACTTATCTTCACAGGGTGGGTTGTATGTACATTGTTTAGTCTTATTAATTCCTGTCATGGTAATTTTGTTTGACTGGAGTTACTTCTTGTGTCATGAACAGGTTGGCAGAGCTGGTAGGTTTGGCACAAAAGGACTTGCAATCACATTTGTTTCATCTGCTTCGGATTCTGATGTTCTTAATCAGGTAAGGCTTTTTTTTTTCTTTAGTGGTGGACTACCTCGTCTCTTATATTTTGGCAGTTTCAGAAAAGGTTGATGGTCTGCAGGTTCAGGAGAGGTTCGAGGTGGATATTAAAGAACTACCGGAGCAGATTGACACATCTACATACAGTAAGTGTCCAGTGCACATGTTTGTCTTTTGAAGTGTTTAGTGTTATGTGTCTACATTAGTACCCGCTCACTTTCTCCACAGCCACGTGTCTTTCATCCTTTTTCGTTTTCTTGTTCCATTGGGTCCGAATAGGATCTCTTGTACTGATTTTTTCCTAATGTTTGGATGTAGTGCCAGCATAAAAGGAAGCTGTTTGGCAGCTCTTTGGGGGCGAAAGAGTACTTATTGATGCCGGTCGCCCTGTTTATGTATTTCTTTAAGACTCTTATGTAATGGATATTGGTGGCTTTGACCTTTGAGAGGCAAATGCCCTACCCTGTGGGTACACACAACTTCATGGGTTATGTTGTAGGCTTGTAGCCTATGAGATTTTAGGGGGGCCTGTGCATGTGGACTTGGGTTGGGTTGCCTTTTAGAGAGGTCCCTGTGATAATTATCAATTTTCGAGATTAACGTATTTAGTTCTGAAGAGATGGCCGTAGCATCTTATAACTAAGGTTGTATCAATTGTCTGAGATTTTAAAATTTCGGGGCACTAAGTCTAGTTTTATTTAATGGCTGTTAAGGCCAGGTTACTTGTGCATGGTTGCTTAGTAACTGTTTATTCCTGCCTTTTGGTGTTTTATTTGGTTGAGTTGTGACGGGTATAGCCTTTGACATGCCAATTTTAGGTTTTGACGATTAGAAAGTACTAATGAAAAAAGGAAGAGAGGGAGAGAATGAAAGAAATGAAATATTAGTTAAATGTAAGATTCTAAATTTGACTCAAAAGTCTAGCAAGATTGGATTAGCAATTCGAGTCTGTGGCTTGGCAATCAACCTGAAAAAATGGATGCTTGGCAATCTTTGAAATAATTTGAACGTGGGGCGGTAAACAGCCCTTACCCAATCATGGTGCAATTGTGCATTATTGTTTTCCTACAATTATTTATAGGAACAGCATATTCCATTTTGTCTACCATTAGAACACTGGAAGACAAGCGGGAGGATATGGACAACAGTATCCTATGCCCCTTTTTGTCTCATTTTTAAGCAGATAAAGTACGGTAAGATCAACGTGATCTCAAATCGTGTTCCCAATCTTCACCATCATTAGACTCGATAAATCACCATTGGCTTCTTAAATCTTCACAAAACTTGCTTTTCGGGATTTTGATAGTTAGTGTTGCTGCCTACAATCTTGGAGGCATAGCAGATGGCAGACAAACCCAGTTACCTTTGACGCGAGGGATTTCGGTGCAGTTGGTGATGCCTTTACTGATGATAAGTTTTCAACTTTTTTTTAATGTAGACATCCCCTCTAATCTGTAGCTTCTACACATTCTTTGTTCACGTACACGCAGAGGAGGTAATAGGTATTTTCAATAATATTTTCTTTATTTAACGAGCTAGTTTGCGACTTTGGTTAATATGGATTATAGATTAACTTTTCTTATATATATATATATATGCGTATAAGGCTTTTCAAATAGCTTGGGAAGCTGTTCATAGAGCATGCGGGGCAGCAGTGCCGGCCGTGTCGAGGGCCTAGCCCGTTTATTAAAAGGATTAAAATTAAAAATTAAGAAATTTATTTATTAAAAGAGTTCAAATTTAAAAAATTAGTAAATATATTTATTAAAGGAGGTAAAAATTGAAAAATCAATAAATTTGCTTCAAGATATTTATATATACTAAAAGGTTTTTACACACTTTATCTTTTAGAAACTAAAAAGAAAAAATTTGAGGTTAAATTTTTTATTTAAATTTCAAGTTTTATTAAATAGAGTTAAAGACAAGTTTAGTTTCAATCAATGTATGCTAACATCTTTATTAACAATGATATATTTTATTAATATAATAATATTTGATCTTAATTTTTTCGTTTAAACTCCAGTTTTTAATAAAAAAGTTTCTATGGCCCTTTGTGTGAGGTTGATAATTTTTGGAGAGTAAATGAGTAAGATAAGATATCATCTAGGATGAACTAAGTTATAATGGACCCTATAAGTAATTAGATTAGAATGGATTGTCATTTATCTAAAAGTATATATTAAAAATTGAAAAAAAAATTATTGTGGTAAATTTGTAATATTGGCTATTTTCTTAAAAGAAAGTGTACATTTATTGGTATATCATATCTTTATCCGCCATATATAATAACCCACCTCTCTTTTAACACTTTTAGTTATTGTGGATGTGACAATTGTTTTGTTGAAGAATAAATTTGAACAATTAACGATATTTGAAATTATTTTTAGATTTTTTATTTGATTCAAATAAGTTGAAGTTATTAGATGATAATGAACTAAAAGAATTTTACACTAATTTTACAACTACCTTTTCTCATAATAATGTGCTAAATGTGGATTTAAAAGATTTTTTTTGAATTAAAAGTGTTACAAATGAAATTGTTAAATAAGTGAAGTCATTTATTGAAATTCTTGAATTTATTAACGATGTAGATTGTTATCCAAATGTTTCAATTACTTATCAAATTCTATTCACTGTACCTGTGACTATAGCATCAATTGAGAGAAGTTTTTCAAAATTAAAATTATTGAAAACTTAATTGAAGTATAAAGTCTACCTTTATCTGCACGACCCCAAGAAACCTCAGGGAGGAGGATAAAAAAATCAACGACAGCTTATGTCCTCCTGGGACATGGAGATGGACAATCCAAATGCTTTCCCCCCTTTAGGGGAAAGTTTAGCCACAAAAAAAGTAAGGAATAAGGAGGACTCTCCATTACAACAACCAGATCAAATGAAGGACTATACCAATCCGGTGTCTGATCAATATACTCAAGCTTCATCATTCAAAAGTAGGCTACTGCAGGACAATCATCACTCGACGAAGCAAATAAGGCTGAACCCAGGCGATGTAATTCATTCACGCAACAATTTGGGACCAACGGTTACTTTCGCCGAGTCTGTTCATCAGCAAATAAAGCAAAACATGATCAACACTTTAATCATCCGCCCCCTAGGCCGACATATTGGATATAAGGTATTGCACAATAGACTCATGTCCTTGTGGAAGCCTAAAGGTGATATTAAACTAATTGATATCACAGACGGCTTTTATCTACTCAAACTCTCGAACCAAGAAGACTACCACAAGGCCCTTTTGCAAGGACCTTGGACTATTTTGGGTCACTACATAAGGGTCTTCCCTTGGCATAGGGACTTCGACACAAAAGATGACCATATTGAGTCGGTTGCATCATGGATTCGTATTCCCGGCTTACCTACTCAATATTATCATGAGGATCTCCTAAAGGAGATTTCTAGCCCGATTGGATGCTACATAAAAGTCGACGAGCACACATTAGCAAAGGAAAGGGGTCTCTTTGCTAGGATTGCACTCAGACTTGATTTGCGGTAACCACTCACCTTAACGGTTACGGTGGATAATAAGACCTACCCAATTCAGTACGAGGATTTGAATAGAATCTGCTTTGGATGTGCTCGATATGGTCATACATTAGAGGAATGTAATCATGATGGTAATCGTCAATCGACTACTCCGGCCAACTCCTACAGTCCACCGGTGATGGAGTCAACTGCTGCTTCAGAAACTGTACACCCAAACCTGCACAGTAACGGTTAGCAAAATCAACGCCCTGGAATTATGGAACCGGTTAAGCAAAGGTCACAAAATCAACAATAAACGCAGGCAATTGACTTTACCAAACTTGGCCCTTGGCTGGTTGCACAAAAGAAAGGAAAGAAGCATTCCCAACCATATTCTTCTCCCATAATTCAGGTTGACAATTCCCTACCCAAAAGGAAAGAATTGTTCAATCCCTTTACTACCTCAACTAGATATGATATCCTAAATGAAGCCACGGAAGAGGATCCAATGGTAATAATATCTTTTGGACAGCAGTAGCCCAAGGATTACAACTTTCAGGCCACAAGGAAAAAGTACAATTCCAAAGAAATTAAAAACCCAAACCCAGGCAATAAAAGAAAGCAGCCAGTTCAGAAACAGGAGGGTATTTGGGTAAAAAAGACTTCACCTGACCAGTTATCATCGAAACTGAATCCACAACTCCAACTGGGAGAATCATCTAACCCGATTCCACCTCAGTCCTCAACAGAAAAGTCCCAGATCAACCAAACAGTATTGGCAGAGTCTACGCCCAGCTCCAACCAGAAAACACTAGGAACATCACATATAGCTGTCACCATTCCTCCCTCTGCACAACAAAAAGATGCTCACGGCACTCTTGAAGGATTGCAGAATATCCCAATTAAAATGGCATATTTTCGTGGTTTCTACATGAACAACAGAACCACAGTCAAAATAAAGCGCTCAAAAGACAAGGAAATGGCTTCACCTAATCTTGGAAATGGAGATACGACTATGGACACAATTCTTACCTCTAATATGGAGGGCGATGAACCTCCAGACCCTTTCAAGTAAGATCCCTGCATTCATATTAATAATTGCATGATTTTTAAAATGAATGCAAACATAAACATGAATAGGAATATAAACATGAGTATGAATATTGACATGAATTTGTTAACGTGGAACTGTCAGGGGATTAAAAATGACAAAACTATCCCAACCCTTAATAACCTTATTAAACTCTTCAAGATTAATCTGCTAGTCATCATTGAACCTCGTACTAGTGGCAAATCAGCAACCGAAATTATAGAAAATATTGGCTATGACTTTTCCTGTTCCTTTAGAGTCGAGGCACAGAACTTCTCCAGAGGTATCTGGGTTATATGGCAAAGTAACTTTGATATAAATATTATCACATACGATCAGCAATTCATTCACATGAATGCAATTTTTCAGAACTCCACACGATTTACTCTTACTGCAATTTATGGTAGCCCCCAGCCTCACACTAGGAGGACACTCTGGGACAAACTAACCACTCTTGCAGGAATGACGCTGGGACCTTGGATATGTTTAGGGGACTTCAATGCCTTTCTTAGCAAAGAGGACAAGACAGGAGGACGGGCGTCTACAGGTTGTAAGTACTTTAATTCTTGGATATCTAACTCCCACTTGCATGAGCTTGGATTTACAAGGTCAAGATTTACATGGGCTCGTGGGAGGATTCATGAAAGGATCGACTGGGTGTTAACTAACGATGATTTCAACAATCTCTTCGATGATATAAGGAGTTCGCATTTACCTAGAATATCGTCAGACCACTCCCCTATATTGGTCACGGCGTCAACAAAGCAAAAAGAGCAGTCAGAAAAGAGGCCCTTTCGATACCTTCAGGTTTGGGAGACGCATGCCACTTGGAAGTACTGGTTAGATACTTGCTGGAAACACCACCTGCCTTTACATGAAGCTCTCGATGCCTTACAGCTTGACATTGAGGTATGGAAGCATGAGAGTTTTGGTGACATATACAAAAGAAAGCGAAGAACCATGGCACGACTTCAGGGATTGCAGAAATATTTGGCTCAGGGAACATCTTCTTACATCAGGAAGCTTGAAGAGGAACTGCGTTTAGAGCTGGAATGGATTTTCATGCAAGAGGAGCAGCTTAAGAATCAGAATCAGAAAAGTACATGGATTAAAAATGGTGATCGGAATTCCCAAGTTTTTCATTCTAAGCATAGGGAAAAAAGGAAGAAGCTTTCTACTCCGATAATTCAGCTTGAAGATACATCATGGTGCTCAGATAGCAAACGGATTTTACAAGAGATAACGACTTATTACAAAAGTATCTTTCAAGCCGACATCTCACATCCTACTGCAGCATCTTCGACCTATGCTACTAGGGGGAAGTTTCCAAAGCTGCCAGATACTTCAATGCTCCTGCTCTCTAAACGGGTTGAGGCAGGCGAAATCAGATCAGCCATCTTTGAAATGGATCCAAAGAAGGCAGGTGGACCTGATGGTTTCTCGGTTGGCTTTTACCAGCAAAATTGGAGCATAATAGGAGATATTGTTTGCAAAACCATCAGCCACATATTTCAAACTGGGCATGTGACACCTGAACTAAATAAAGGAATGATCACGCTAATTCCAAAAATAGAGAAACCGGAGAGGATCGAACACTTTAGACCGATCAGTCTCATCAACATCAGCGCTAAGATTATGACATAAGTGATTGCCAACCGATTAAGGCTGGTTATGCCTTACCTAATATCCCCTAATCAGTCGAGCTTTATGAAAGGAAGACTCATTACTGAGAATATTATATCAGCCCAGGAAGCGATCCACACAATGCGGACTAGTAAGAGCAAAAAGGGGTGGATGGCAATAAAAATTGACTTGACAAAGGCGTTTGACAGAATAGACTGGAGTTTCATACTTGATACATTTCAAGACGCTCATATTCCGGATTATCTTACAAGAGTCATTATGAGCTCTCTGAATACAAGTAGCACGCAAATGATATGGGGTGGATTACGTGGTGAAACTTTCAGGCCTAAGAGAGGTGTAAGGCAAGGCGACCCAATATCGCCCTACTTGTTCGTTCTATGCATGGAAAGGCTCTCTCAAAGCATCAATGAGTCGACACAGAGGGGTGACTGGAAGCCGCTATTATTTGGGAACGATAAATTTCCACTCTCGTATCTTTTTGCCGACGACTTAATTCTTTTTGGGGAAGCATGTCAAAGGCAAGCAGAGATCATAAAAGATGTCTTAAAGGAGTTCGCAAATTCCTCGGGGCAACTAGTGAATGCATTGAAATCCGTGGTCTTCATCTCCCCTTCAGTAGCATCAGAGAGGAAAGACAGGATTGAACAGGTTCTGGGCATAAGGCTGGTGGATAATCTAGGGATTTATCTTGGTGTCCCCATCATCCATGGTCGGATATCAAAGGACACATACAAAACCACAATAATTCAGATGAGAAGACGAGTGAGCAAAGGGAATCCCCAAAGAATATCAATGGCAGGAAGACTTACTCTTTGCAAATCTGTATTGGAAGCTCTACCTATATATCAAATGCAGACGACTTTGTTCCCCAAGGGCTCTTGCAGCGACATGGACCGAATAATTAGAACTTTTCTTTGGGGTGGATCTGAAATAGCAAGAGAACCAGCTTTGGTGAAGTGGGAAAGTGTTTGTCAACCTAAAAATAGGGGTGGACTTGGCTTGAGGAGAATGTGGGACACCAATATATCCCTGATGCTCAAACTCACTTGGGATCTTATATCGGATGAGCCAAAGTTATGGAAGCGCATAGTTTACGCGAAATATCAAGTTGAGCAAAAAGACCTTCTTCACACAGAATTAAACAAAAAGGGCTCACATCTTTGGAAGACACTTCAGAAGTACCTCAATTTCACTCAACAAAGTGTAAGATGGGTCCTAGGCAATGGTAAAAAAGTATCGTTCTGGAAGGATGCCTAGACCCTTTCAAGCACTCCACTCCTACCTTATGCTTTAAAACCATTATCTCAGGATGAACTAAATAAAAAAACTGATTCCTATGTTTTGTTTACAGGTGGATGGGATTGGAGTGCTCTATCTACTCTATTTCCCGGTGAAAAATTGGAGGAGATTAGAGCTATACTTCCACCATCAATAGATGGTGGTCGTGACAGGGTTTCATGGAAATGGACATCAAAAGGGCACTTTTCTTGCCCGTCTGCCCATGAAGCTTACTTTATGGACGCGTGGAATCCTATAAAAAAAGATTGGAGTCTTATTTGGTCTTCGCATATTCTTGAAAAAATCAAGTTGTTCTTATGGAAAGCAGCAAGGGAGGTGCTTTGGACAAACTCAGAACGCAAAAGGCGGGGCATAACAGACAACACACAATGCCATTTGTGTGGAGCAAATGAAACTATCTTACACGTTTTGCGTGACTGCTATAGAAGCAGAGTCGTTTGGAAGACTATCAATCTAGCATTACCACAAGAATTATGCAATCTCACACCGGGCAATAAGTGGATTTTTACTAACCTAGGTCTTTCTAATGTGCAGGAGCTGTCAAATTGGGATTGTTGGTTCGCTGTAACGAGTTGGAAGCTTTGGCAAACAAGGAACCAGGAAATCTTCCAAGAGCAGGAAACACAATTACACGAGCTTAAAATGTCCATTCAAGCATTGGTCAAGGCAACACAAACAACATTTGAAAGCAACAACACTCAGTCATCTCATGTTCAAGATATAAATAAGAGCGCACCTTCAAGAGCAGTAGCTGCACAGCAACTCCCACACCCTGGGGTTATTATTCATTGCGATGCAGCAGTGGTGAGGCAAACTGGAAAAGCATCCATTGGCGGCTTTCTCTCAACTCAAAGAGGGAAATGGATCGTCGGGTTCAATAAACGAATTGGCACTAGTGATCCACTCCAGACAGAACTCTGGGCGATTCATACAAGCCTTAAGTTAGCAATGGACAGGGGATTCACAGTCATACACTTGAAGTCTGACTGCAAAGATGCTGTGAATCTACTGCGGGACACGTCCGAGAACCAAAAGGACTTATCTCTGGTCAGAAAAATCAAACAACAAGCAAGAAAAATTAATTCTCTCCTACTCCTCTACATATCAAGGGAGGAGAATAGACTAGCCGATCAAATTTCAAAAATGGGTCTCTCAAATGATTCCGTCGAGATGCACATTTTAAACACCCCACCGAGGAATCAGAACAGGAACCACAACTCAGATGGATGCACAAGGGCTCACACTGCAAGTTATACAGATGAAGCGAAAAATAGCATAAATCAAAGCAGAAATTTGGAAGCATCGACATCGACAATTGATTCATTATCTGGTACCATGATGGAAGGAAATAGTCACCGGCGAAGGCATCCTCTTCTGGTCACGATGGCCGAACAGCCTTCATCAAGTCGCGAAAGATCGGAGATCAGCGAGATGGAACTTTCAATAGAAGCTGTGTTCTTATCGACTCGAACTGAAGTGCCACATGAGCTAAGACACTTTGGAAAAGATAAGGTCTACTTTGACTCATCTGATACTTCTGATAGACACGCCCTTACACATCATAGAAGGGCAGGCATGTAATTGCAAATGGTGCTATGCACCCTCTCTTGTATTAAAAAAAAATTTAATTCATACTACTGGACAATTTACTATTCAATTGAAAAAAACTAAGTTTTCTTGTCACACATAATGCAGCACGTCATGAATTCTAGACAAGAACCAACA
>JAOTAY010000008.1:18256317-18274469 GCA_025629805.1 Erythroxylum baracoense
GTTTTTAAACTCATCTTATCTACTTGGATAGACTTCGTGTTCTTCTAGAGTAAGTAAGCAGTGGTTTACTGCTATCACCATACCATTATTGTCTAGTTTTTTAGTTTTTTTTAATTTTCTGCTGTAATTGAAAAAAAAATAAAACCAATCTCTAAAAGATGTTTGGTATTAATTAGTTACTATCTTTGGATTTTAAAAACTAAGAAATGCAATAAACTTTTAGTTATTTTAAACTATATTAATGTTTTTCCTACTTTCAACTCTATCTTAGGTCATTAAGTAGCAAGTAGTCAATTCCTTTAAAAGCCAGTTGATAAATAAACAAAACTGACATAAAAAAACAAAGAAATTAGACATCTTTCTTCCCCACCTTTTAGTGAAGTTCCACTTAGATAACTAAGGGGATCCAAAGCTAGTTTCAATTACATTTTACATATAGACATTTCAGGAAGTATCCAAAGTGGGATGGATTACCTCTTTTTTTTTAGTAGCAATGGCTAAGACAAGATCATGTTTGTTTTGAAAAATTTAATTAGAAATTAAGATGGTCATACTACAACAACCCTTTCCTATCGCAATCGGGACAGTTCTTTATAGGACATCTAATACCCAACCTTAACATCCATTAGGCAAGTCCTTCATAAATTATAATTCTGATTATGCTATTGCTTCTATCAAAGTTATTTAAGCTTTTATGCACTCTTAACATGCATAGCTTGTTTCAACTATTTAACAAAAGACAGGTATGCAGAGTGTTGGCTATAAGAGGCCATATGGTTAGTGGGATCCATCTAGTCAAATTGTTAAGGGAAGTCTAGATAAACTATACTTGGGCTAGCTTTTGATCTATGTTCCAAGAAAATCTATGTTACGCTTATGCATACCCAAGAGACCTTTAAAAAAGTGAATTCCACATTTAGATAAAGAATAAGAAAAGAAGTAGATTCAAGAAAACGAAATTTATGTATGTTGTTTCAGTAATTAGTTGCTAAAATATCATAAAAACTCTTCTTCTTTAAATTCTTACTTTCACCTTTCTTTTTTCTCTTATCTAGTTTTCCATTATCTTCTCTCAAATTTTTATTTCTTTTTTTAAATCCTTTGTTTGGTAGCTTTCACAATTTATGATAATCAAAGAAGGAGAAGAAAATATGGTTCTCTATAATCTCCTTCTTGTTCAACTCCTACTACCACATCTCGACTTCTAATAAGATCCATCTATATCATATCTCTCGTCATTATTTAAACCCATAATTCCTCTTATATTTTCTCATCTCCTTTCCTTCCAACACCAATAAGAATTAAAGAAATCCAATGAATAATAAATTGAAAAATAAAACTTGTGTTGGTTCTTCATAAAATTCAGAGGTTTTAGAAAGAAGTTAATATAAGTTTAGATCTTATCTTATTATTTTTCATATGTCAGAGGAGGAATTACAATATGTTGTCACTGAAGGCACTTATTGATAAATTTTCTTATTTTACCATTGCTCTAATGAATTTCAAGTCACCTAAACATGAATTTCTCTCATGACCTCTTTTCTTCTATCCTTTTGCTACTAATAGTTATTCTTATTAATACCCATTTGTGATAGCATACATTTTGGTTTTTAGTAAAAAATAATTTAACTTCCTTTCAATTTTGTGTACCATATTGAAACTTGTGTGTTTCTTGTTCATAAATGAATTTTTTTCCTTTTCTATTGAATCTTTATAGGATTAATATGTGGAATTGCAAAAGTTGTATCATTTTTTATCAATTGTTGATTATTTTTTGGTAAGTAGAATTTGTGTTCCTTATCTTCTTGAAATCTTCTCTTCACCAGTTTCTTTTTGAGTTTATCTTTCTGATTGATCAAATTGTTTGTTTTGCCTTATATGATCTTGTTATCTTTTTCAGTTACTTCAGCTAGGGCATTAGAAATTGTACTTCTGATAACTTAGCTAGTGATAAGTTGACAAAAGTAATAAGAAGAAAAAGTATTGCAAAACTATTTATAATTATTAAAAATACATTAATTTTAATTTAGTTTATGATGACAATTTTGTTTAAAATAGACCCTTTTTTAGTTTTGAGTTTGGCGACATGAGGTATATGCTACAATCTTATTATAATTGAATGAAAACAAATTTCATTTACTTTTAGGGTCTAGGTTGAGACAACAAGAACATCCAGCTTACAAGTTAAACACTCCCAATTGAGTTTGTTATTATCTTTATAAGTGTAATGTATAAGGCATGTAACCAAAGTTTAAAAGTAAGGCCTCTTATAATCTATGCATTGCTTGTTATTATTGTTATAGTTGCAATATCCCTAGGTAAATTTTCGGAATTGTCTACTCATTTATTAATACTACTTTACTAACTTTGATGTACAAAAGTTCTATGCTATGGTGCTTATAAGTTTGATTTACATAATCTTCTTAGAATGTTAAGTATTTATGAGTTTACTTTATAAATGAATTATTTTAGGTAAATGAATGATATATTACTATAGATGGAACTAATTACAACTTTACAAAAGAGTTCTTAGATAACACTCTACTACTCTAATTTAAGACAGGAGCTAAAGAATGTGATTTCAAAAGACTAGAAGAACAATTTGAGAAGCATTATATGTTAAAGTTTTCAAGTACTCTTGACATCCATGGTTAAGAGCCTGTGAACATCTTTGGCAAAAAGACACTCTCTCATTTGATTGATAAGTCTATTGGCTAAGTTGTATTTCTCTTCTTTTTTGTCAGTGAATTTATGGTTGTTTCGTTCTTTCCATATGCTGTATATAGCGAGTGAGAATGCAGTAGAGAAAAGAGTAACATTTGGAGCTCCTTTTTTTGATTTGCTAATGATCCACGCCAAGACAGAATCCCAATCATATCAATCACAAGGCGATGGCAACAAGTGCAAATCACTACTCTAGATGGCTTTTGAATAATAACATTGGAAAAATAGATGATTTCGATCCTCCAGAGCCAAGTTACAGAGAACACATAAGTCAACAACTCTTCCGTTCCAGTGATGTGTAGTTAGGAGTCTATTTTTGAGAGCAAGTCAAGTAATGAAGGTTGCTTTAGGACAGATGTTACTATGACATATAAGAGAGAACACAGAACTACCGTTAATCTATTAGAAATGAGTGATAGCAAGACTCATTGGAAAAGATGCAAAATGAATTTAATCTCTAACATATGTTGTCCTCTTCGATTGTATTGGAAAGCTATGGGAGATGATCTAGAAGATACGTGCATCCACGAAAGGTGCAGAAAGCTATAAGAGATGATTTATGAATGAACTTACCCATATTACTTCCTATTTTATCTATTTTGCCCTTTTTTTATTAGGTTCCAAAGCATACGAAGAAGTCATTTATGCCTATTATTAGTTGAACAACTTCTTTTAGAACTATTACAGGTTTTTGCTAACATTTGTCATATGTGAGATTTAACAAGATGGTTTTAAGAGGTTTTGCTAGGAAATAAATCATCAGTATATTAATATGTTTTTAGCTATGAATTTGAAACACTAATTTTTTTGTATCTACCATGAATTTAAGGAAGCTATGTCTAAAATGTATTGGAACCATTATGGGAATAATTAGCAACTTATGACATATGATATTTGACATCTACCTCTTTTATTTAGAGATGTCAATAGAATGGGCCAAGTCGGGCTAGCGCTGCTCCTGGCCAATGGCCCAACCAGCCGGAATAGACCAGCTCGTGGTCGGGCTACCATATATATTTTTAATGAAAATTGTCAAAAATGACGCCATTTTTGAAATAATGGGCAAGCTACTGGTCGACCATAATCAGCTGACCTCGACTCGTGGCCTGATCAATTCGGGCCAAAATCGAGACAGGTTGGGGCCTTTGTAATATCCCTACTTTCATATTTCATAATATTGTCAAATTTTCATGAGTAAAGAATTATATTACTTTAATGTGTTTGTCAAAAAAAAAAGACATGTTAAAAATATTTTATCATTCCGACATTTCAAGCTTTTTAGCAAAATGAAAGGTGACTTTCAACGAAAAGAGCACAATTGACTTCTTTCGAAATGATGAGGTTGCAATGGTAACGGTTTCCAGTTGATATTAATAAGAAAATAACATTGTATATATTATGATCAGAGAAACTATAACTTTAATTTCTAGAAAAGCTAAATCAAATGATTTGAGATCTCAATTCTTACAGGAAACGTTTTAGTGGAATTTTTTTATAATGAAAGATAAACAGCGAGCGAGGCGGATCGGGGTCGGGGAGGGTGCCGTTTTCGGGGAAAAGGTGGGCGTTGGGTTCACTCATGAGTCATGACAACACACCCCGTCGAGCACTCCTCACGTTTAGTTAAAATGTGAGTTGGACACCTAGGCAATAGCTTCGGTTCACCACCCACGCGACCCTCAATCCCACAAGTGAAATCTGTCTAAAAAGTAAACCCTTTCCAATTCCCAAATGTATGTATATATTTATATTTATTAGATTCTCTAATTTCCCCAAAATCCTTTAGGAAAGACAAAAGGACTGGGCAGTAAATTCATTTGGAACCAAAAAACAGTTATGAGAAGGAACAAAGAGCATCATAATTAATGTTGTAGTCTCCGCCCCTCTAGTCTAAACGGTACAAACTCAAGTTCCAATTTCAGGTGGAGCCGGTGCAAGTAACGGAATGGCAATTTTGACATACCACTCAGATCCTCTTTTATCTCCACGGAAGGATGATTAGAAGAATATATTTATTGTAAAAGGCCTCCGATGTTGACTTTTGAATACAAATATGCATATCTGGTCTTATGGAAAATTAAATCAAACAAGCCCAAGCCCGTAAAAGAGAAATCAAATGGAGAGACTCGTGCACTCGAAGTCCAACTCCTCTACATTAACCCCCCGGTTTCTCTCTCTATCAGGAGAAGAAAACCCTCTTCCTGCTCGCTTGTGGCCTCTTTTCTCGCCTGAAAACAAAGAAAGATCAGAACTTTCTTCCCCAAACCTCAAATCCAATCACCCCCCGTCCATCTCCGGCCAAAATGGGCAAGGGCGGATCTCTAAGCGACAGCGTTCTGAAGAAGATCCTCCTCTCCTACACCTATGTGGCAATCTGGATCTTCCTCTCCTTTACCGTCATTGTGTACAACAAATACATCCTCGACAAGAAGATGTACAATTGGCCATTTCCCATATCTCTAACCATGATTCACATGTCCTTTTGCGCCTCTCTCGCGTTCCTCCTCATCAAAGTTTTCAAATTTGTCGAGCCTGTGTCGATGTCTCGCGAGCTTTACTTCTCATCCGTTGTGCCCATTGGAGCCCTCTATTCTCTTAGCCTCTGGCTCTCCAATTCTGCCTACATCTATCTCTCGGTGTCTTTTATTCAGATGCTTAAGGCCCTTATGCCTGTTGCTGTTTATTCTATTGGGGTCTTGTTTAAAAGAGAGAGCTTTAAGAGTGATATTATGGTCAACATGGTCTCGATCTCGCTTGGTGTGGCTGTTGCTGCTTATGGTGAGGCCAGATTTGATACTTGGGGCGTTCTCCTCCAACTGGGTGCTGTTGCTTTTGAAGCCACAAGATTGGTATTGATTCAGATCTTGCTCACATCTAAAGGGATCACCTTGAATCCTATTACTTCTCTTTATTATGTTGCGCCTTGCTGTTTGGTTTTCTTGTTTGTGCCTTGGATTTTTGTGGAGTTCCCTGTCTTGAGGGATACGTCGAGTTTTCATTTTGATTTTGTGATCTTCGGGACCAATTCTTTCTGCGCTTTTGCGTTGAATCTTGCCGTCTTCTTGCTTGTGGGAAAGACTTCTGCTTTGACTATGAATGTGGCTGGTGTGGTCAAGGACTGGTTGTTGATTGCTTTCTCGTGGTCGGTCATTAAGGACACCGTGACTCCAATTAATTTGTTTGGGTATGGACTCGCATTTTTGGGTGTTGCCTATTACAATCATGCCAAGTTGCGGGCATTGAAGGCAAGTGAGGCACAGAAGAAGGCTCAACAGGCTGACGAGGAGTCAGGGAAGTTGTTGGAGGAGAGGGAAGGAGATGGAAATAACGTGAGAAATGAATCCAAAAACTGATACTTTTCGTTCACTGAGCTATATAATTCTAGGCGAGTGGTAATAAGAGCAAAAAGGAGATGGGGGAAGATCAACAAGGGTTTGGCACTGGGGCAAAAGGGTTGTTATCATAGGGTGTCTCAGTTTTTTGCTCATTCGGTATGTTGGACTTTAGGTTCTATGTCTGTCATGCTAGTTATGCTAAGGGATTTGAGATCTCTATTAATCTGCTGAGTAGTGTATCTCAGCACAGGATGTATCTTGAAGGCCCTGTATTCTTTTCCATTTTGGTCCTTTTTATTTTACCCTATGTAGGAACCTTCTTATAATTCCAAGTTTTAAACTGTTGTTGTTCATGTCAATTCTTGACAATGTTTAGGCGGATTGGCTTGTTTTGTTTATGTTATGTTTCATTTATTCACATATTCGGTGCGTATCATGTGTGTAAAGTTTAGGACCTAAATAAACTTTCCGGCGAAACAAAACGAACATTTTAAAACCTAGCCGCCTTGAAGTTGGGACTTGCTTCACGAGGTATCCTGGTTGGAAGTTCATGTTGGCATGGCGATTGGCAAGCAATGGATGTTCACATTTCTACGGTAGCAAGGCTTCTCTTTAGTAGGAACAAATTTCTTGCTGACTCAATAGTAGTAAGTGACTAAATTCACACTTTTACATTCTGAAGTTATGGTTTATTTTGTTGGAATCAGAATCGTTGATAAGAATGCTTACCTCCATATCCGTACAATAATTAGGCACTTGAGCCAACATGAGAAGATTATTTGAGTACAAGAAACCATTTACTTATATTTAAATGCAAAAATTAGGTATGATTAGTTTCGCCAACTTGGATTGTGCTCTCTCAAGTCGACCTCAGTTTCCAACTCATCAAGGTAAGCTGTCTGTCCATCAAGGGTCTGTTTTGTTCTTCCAAATTGAGATTAGCGGCTGATTTGCCATGGAATTTGAAACTGTTTGAAAACATGCCACGTGTCATTAAAAAATTGGCTGATTCAATTGTTGTGCCTTGACATTTATCAGCTCAGCTGCCTGTGTTGTCTGGTACATTATCCTTCATTTTTCCTCCGAAAATGGAATCTTTTGCTCTTAGAACTCTCATTTGTCCTCCGAAGATGCAATCTTTTGCTCTTCGAACTCCCACAATTCTCACTGTACATTAACTTAACGTAGACTCTGACCAGCAGGGTTGCTCTTTTTGATATACATCAGGGTCTCTCACTAACAATTCTCATTATAACCCATAAACGTGTGATGCGCAGCACCTTAATTAATGTACCCAGTATTCGCTTTGTAGGAGCCTCTGTTACGAAAAGTACCATATAAAGAGCCCAACTGCAGGTGCCAAAATTGCTTCGGTTATCTCCTCAACAATTTTCTCAAGTTTCTTTTTCTTATGAGAAGCGGGCAAAAAGATACGAGCTTTTCGGGCAAAAAGAAAAGTCATGAGTTTGGTGGTGGTAGATGGTGCTTCTGTTCGCGATCTTTGCAGGAAAACGAATTCAGTTGAAGGGCTTGAAAATGGTCCTTGGTCACATTAAGAGCTACTGAGAGCAGAGTCAACAGTTAGGCTTGCCTAAAAGCTGTATCGCTTTTTGCTGTAATTGAAAGGGACATTATTTGGCAGGGTTGAATAGAGGTTCTCGTACTATTATCGTTGTTATTCTAAGTGGCAAATACAACACGACATAGAATATCTAACAGTCAAACTCCCATACAATAATCATTGATTGTAAAAACCAATGATTTGTACAATTAACCTGGTATTCTATGATTTTAGAAACAAAATTATCATATGCTGTTAACCATAGAAGAAGTGAAACACTAGGCTGTAAGGCTTTGTGCCAAATTATTCCATACCATTCTACCTTGTGTGTAACCCCTAGGAGGAGATTCTCGCTGACTTTGTTTGAGAGGAGTCTTACTGGGATTTTATGCTATATGAAACAATCTTGAGAATCTAACTCTGGGACATAAGAAGGCCTTAATTGAATGACACTTGAGG
Organism: Erythroxylum baracoense; assembly: GCA_025629805.1. Taxonomy (NCBI): domain Eukaryota; kingdom Viridiplantae; phylum Streptophyta; class Magnoliopsida; order Malpighiales; family Erythroxylaceae; genus Erythroxylum; species Erythroxylum baracoense. The sequence goes on from JAOTAY010000008.1 coordinate 18,264,397, forward strand.
TAAAAGGATAGTAATGCTAGAGGCTCTTGCTTTAGCGTAAATAGGATGGTTTGCAAGGGCTGCTTTAGCTTGAGCATTCAGAATTAGAGGATCTTGCTTAGTCCAATCGTCATACTAAAGAGAAGAACTTTTCCCATTCCTAACTGTACAAATAATCTGGGAGTAAAACTCATCTTTTAACTTTAGTAATTGATTTAAGAACCCAGAGTGAGATGTTTTCCTTTTTAGGGGCCAAATACTCCTACCCTTTAGGAAATAACTATGCAACCATTTCAACCAGATGGATATTTTGTTTTTTTTTTAATATTTCAAAGCCTTTTTTTTTTCCCTCTTCCTCTTTCTTAGAGCCATGCTTCTCCTTCCTAGCCATGCTTCTCCTTCCTCTTCCTGCTGCCATTAACTTTCTTCATCTTCCTCCTCCACCACAACACTGCTTCCCGTCCTTTTTTGTTCTTGTCTGCCATTTTTCTTGTCATCGATAAGCCCGCTTCCCCATCCCACTATCTCTCGTTTCTTTCCAGCTCTCAATCTTTCCCCAACCTAGTCCTCCCCTCTCTCTTCTTTCTCTACTTACACCCTCCTTCTTCTCCACAGACTTTTGTTCTACCCTTCTAGCTGCTGGGGTATTTTAGTCATTCTGCTTGACTATTTTCCTCTTTTGGTAACTGCTTTTTAAAATTTTTTTCTGCCACTGCTATGTCCTCCCATTTTCTTGCCTATCAACATGTCTGTCCCCTTTCTTTGTTCAGCTTCACCCTCTGAATTTCGACCTCTACCCTCTCAAACTGTGCCTGCACCCAAGCCCCTTGAAAAGGTCTCACCCTCTTCCTTAGATCTCAAGAAGAGCTAGCGGCAGGTGATGGCTGACAATGGTGACAATGCCCTGCATAGTCCCCTCCGATAGAAGACCAAGGTAGATTAATTGTTGTGCATGAATTGGAGGTTTTACAAGAAGGTGCACGTTCTTGGGAGTCCTTTCTGGTGGGCTTCTTCTTGGAGAGAAGACCCCCTTTTCCGATGTTGCAAAAATGAGCAACCAATAATTGAAAAAAATAAGGGTCTGTTAGAGGTACTGCTAGTAGATAAAAACTTAGATTTATTTACCTTGTCCTCTAAAGCCCAGGCAGTTAAAGTTATGGAAGAGGGTCCTTGGCATGTGATGAATCTGCCTCTGTTTCTCCAAAGTTGGCAGCCAGGATTCCAACCTGAGACAAAAAAGCTAAAGTTAGTACCTTTGTGCGTTAATCTGTATAATGTTCCTTTGGAATATTTGACTACTAAAGGTCTTAGTATGATAGCAAGCTATTTAGGACAACCACTATGCATGGATGAGAATACTCCAAAAAGGAAAAGACTTGGCTATGCTCGATTGTGTATTACTATGGATATTTCTAAGGACTTGCTAAAACATATTCCCATCTTGAGGTTAGGCTTTAATGGCTCATTATATGGAGATACTGTCACAGTGGATTATCAATGAAAAAGCCTTCCTTAAAGCTACAAGGGAAAAGATGGATACCAATCGGGAAAAGGTTCAGGGAGGGGAGCTATAAGGAATTAATGGTATCCCATCAATCTTGACTGAAAAAAATCAGATAGATAAAGCTAGTAGTGTGGAGTTGGAAACTATCCAACATGTTGCAGCATCTACTGACTTAGTTGAAGAAATCCAACAAAAGCACAATTTTGTTGCAAGCACTATAACAAAAGCTTCTAAAGAAGGCAAGTTAGTGGTTCTGGAGGGTGACAAAGGGGATGATATGGAGGCAACCTCATCTTCTTCAACTTCGACTACTGCAAAAGAGAGAGAGAATGGAGAACAATTTAATAGTGTTAAAAGGAGGAAGGGTACTAGGAGCAAAGGCCAAAGCTCCAAACCCTTTACATCATGATAGTAGTCTGGAATGTTAAGGGCCTTAATTGCCCCAAAAAACTCTTGGCCTTAAAGGATTTTTTGGCTAAGGAAAACAATTCGGTCTTTGCTATTTTAGAAACAAAAATCAAGTCGGAGAACCTTAAGAATCTTAAAAACCTAGGAAATAAGTGGCAGTTCCACACTAATCATCAAACTCATGTTTTTGGCCGAATTATTATTGGGTTTGATCCTCGAATAGTTGATATTCAGGTGTTGGAAGTAGAGACGCAGGTTATGCACATGAAATGACATTTTGTTGAGCATAATTCTTCCTTTTTTGCATCAGTAGTGTATGGCTTAAACTATGTGTTTCAAAGAAAGGAGTTTTGGGCGAGTTTACTAAGGTTCCAAAGAAGGGTGGCAGGACCTTGGCTTATTTTGGGAGATTTTTATTCTACACTCTATAGAACGGAAGCAGAAGGTCATTTTTCCTTAAGAAATTACTCTATTGATTTCAAGGAATCTGTTGATCAGTTAGGAGTTCTCGACCTTAAGGCTCATTTTTTCTCCTGGAGTAATAAGCAGTCTAATGGTTGGGCACTTAGGAAAAAGCTAGATCGTGTTATGGTCAATCAAGCATGGTTACAGGCTTTCCCGGAAAGTAAAGCCTCCTTCCTAGACCCTATGTTTTTGGACTATACCCCAATGTCTTTGGGAGACCTGTTCCTAAAGGTAAAGCGTTGCTATCCTTTTAGATTTAACAACTACTTGGTGAATGTAGAAGGATTTCAAAATTGTGTTAAGGATGGAGCAACGGCTAATGTTAATGGAATCCTTCAATTCTAATGTATCCAGAAGTTGAAACTAATCAGAGAGACCTTAAAGAATCTAAAGAATCAGACATGGGAGAACACTCTTCGGGCTATATCTATAGCCAGAGATAAACTATCCCAACTTCAGCATAATCTCTCCCACAACCCGGGGGATATTTTCCTATTATCTTAAGAGAAATCAGCCTTGTGTGTCTATTTACAAGCTCTAAACAGTCATGCCAGTGTTATGGAGTAGAGGGCTAAGGTGAAATGGCTTAAAGAAGGAGATAGGAATACTAAATTCTTGTTCAACTCAATTATTGCTAAGGAGAACTACAATTCTATAAAGGAGATTACTTTACCGAATGGGAGGAAGTTAAGTAAGCATGAGGATCTATTGAAAGAAACTGAGAACTATTTCAAAAACTTCTATATCTCTCAGAATGTGTCTGTGAATTCTCAGTACTTGGATTCCATTATCCATAATAGGCTCTCAAATGCAGAGAAGACTTTATTAACTAGAACAGTGGAAGATTCGAAGATAGAAGGCGTAGTCTTCCAAATGAATCGTAAAAAAGCTCCTGGACCTGATGGTTTCAATGGTTTCTTTTATCAGAAAGCATGAATTGAGGTTGGTCCTATGGTGAAAGTAGCTGTTAAAGAGTTCTTTTCTTCAAGAACTCTTTTAAAGGAGATTAACAAAATCTACCTCTGTTTAGTCCCTGAACTGAGCAATCCTGCAACCTTGGAGGACTATAGACCTATTGCATGCTCTAACTTTATCTATAAAGTGGTAGCAAAGATTATTGCTAATAGATTGAAATCTGTTTTGGGGGGCCTTGATTAGTGATAATCAAAGCGCTTTCTTACAGGGCAAAAAAATAGGGGATAATATTTCCATTGTACAAGAATTACTTAGAAGTTATCTGAGAAAGAAATCTCCAAAAAATTGTGCTTTTAAGATTGATTTTAAGAAGGCTTTGACAGTATAGAATGGAATTTTATGTTGAGGCTACTAGAAATGATGGGGTTTCTGAGGGTGTTCATTAAATGAGTAGAAGCCTGCATTACTTCCCCTCCTATGTTGTATTGGTTAATGGATCTCCTACAAAAATCTCTCATGGGTATAGAGGACTTAGACAAGGTGATCCTATGTCCCCCTATCCGTTCATATTATGTATGGAATCTCTAACTTCTCTTTTAAAGTATAATACTGCTAGGGGGTTCCAGTTCCAAACATCATAGGCGATGCAAGAAAGTTTCTTTGGTAAATTTATGCTTTGCAAATGATCTTTTCCTATTCTCCAAGGCTAATAAGGTTTCCATCAAACTCCTTGTAACTTCTTTGAACCTATTTAGCTCTATGTCTGGCCTCACTGTTAACTATAACAAAAGCCACTTTGTTCTCTCTAAAAGTGCAAACCACTTGGATGGTCTAGTTTCTTCCTTATCTGGTATGCTAAGGAATCATACTCCTCTATGCTATCTAGGTCCGCCAATTACTTCCAGAAGGATTTAGTTTTGAGAATGCTACCTACTCATCGAAAAAATTCAGAAGAGATTATCCTCTTGGACCAACCGTGCTTTATCTCTTGGGGGAAGGTTACAGTTGATCAACTCTATCCTCAACTCTATGCACACCTATTGGTCCTCAAATATAGTGCTGGAAAGGGGAGTAATCAAATCATTAGAAAAGCTTATGAGGAACTTTCTATAGGGAGGTGGTGGCTCAAATATAGGGTATGTTAAAGTCAAATGGGTTGATGTTTGCAGACCCAAAAGGGAGGGAGGACTTGGAATTATTCCTATAAAACTGTCTAATACAGATCTCTTAATGGAGAAATTCTGGTCTATACTGCAAGGAGACAATACCTTATGAGTCAAATGGCTTCATGCCTATGTCCTAAAAGGGAAAAGCATATGGTCTATTAATCCTAAGTCTTCCCACTCTTAGTTTCTATCTCAATTACTAAAGATAAAGGAGAATCTAACTTCTGAAATTTCTTGCAAGGTAGGGGATGGAGAGACGGCTAGTTTTTGGTATGATAATTGGTCAGAAAATGGTCACTTAATCTCTAATCAGATTGCAGTTCAGCTCTTAAGTCATTTGTCTTTAGATGAAAAAGTAAAGGCTTTTATTAGGGAGGGTCAATGTGAGGAGTTCCCAGTAAGAATTCATTATCTGCAACATTCCTATCCGCTAACCTATTAATCCCTACCCAATACATTTGGAGAAATTACCCATAAGGTATTTTCACAACAAAAATTGTAGCAAATGGCTGATTCAGAGGAATACCAAGGTGGAATGGTATGAAGTTATATGGCAAAAAGAAATAAGGCCGAGCCATTCATTTATCCTATGGCTAACTATTCAAAAAAAACTTAGGACTATGGATAGACTCTCTTTTCTGGATTCAAGAGCGGATTGTGTCCTGTGTAATTCAGGACACGAAAGTAGGGATCGCTAATTTTTGGATTGGGCCTTCTCGGAAGACATTTGGTCTTGGATAAAACACAAATGTCTGGGTTCCCTAAGCACATCTCAATTCACAGGGATTATATAGTGGTTCAGCATACTACAGTCTATTTCTCAACCTCATTCTCTAATCAACCTAATTTTCTTTGCGACTTGCATTAAAGAAATTTGGGCAGAAAGAAACATGCGAAGATTTCACACTTTCAGCAGAACTTCACATCAAGTCAGAATATGTTTCTTTGATAAAGTTAGAGAACATATTATCTCCTCTAACTCTATCAAGGGTTGCTCATCCTAGATTGCAAATGAATGGAGAATATAAAGAAACATGCTAAGCAATTAGGAAATAGGTAAACATACCTCAACAATAGAATAACACTTCTACCAAGATGGAAGTTATAGGGAGAAGGGTTTATTGTTTTAGCTGTTTACAAGGAAAGCCATTGGGGCTTGGGAAAGGGGTAAGGGATGCTTACCTGTTGGAAACGAAGGGGATTCCTAGATAAGCCCTTCCTAGTTATGATTGGCTTGAAGAATCTTTGCTGTCCTCTAGTCCCTGATATCGACAGGTAGTTAATTTTTGTGTAAACCCATAACTTATAAAGGATGGATTCATACAGAATCGGCTTACTTGAGTAGTGGATCATCTCCTTGATCTTTACCGTAGACCCCAAAGCAGTGTCTGTTGAGATGGGAAACAAAAAATTTATGCCCTAATCGCGATAAGATACCGCAATCTTGCAGTAAAGTATATTACCTATGCTTGAGACCCCCTTCATGTAGCTCTAAGTATCGAAATACTCTGGGGAGATAAACTGAGAACCAAACATCGACAATGCTTCGCCATCGCCTTCACTCCCAAATCGAGAAACTTCTAAAGTTATTGAGGAAGGGGTGGGTTCGTTTTACCCTAATTATTAAACGACCATGTTTTGTTATTTGCTAGTACGTCACCGTTTGGTCTCCTATGTTAGTGTTAGGGTTGTCTCACGTGGGTGAGACCCTCTTGATGTAAACATCCTCATTTTTTTAATGAATTTTAATTTCTCAAAAAAATTTCATAGAATGTATCCTTAACCTTCCCAACTCTTTAGATTTACATACATATGACCATTTGACTTTAGCATAAGCATTAGCCCCTGATGATTTGCCTATAAGAGCTTCATCATAATCTTTTGAATGTTTTTAACTAACCCTTTAATTAGATTCCTCTAGCATCCTTAAAAATTCTAGATAGATACCATTAATTAACACACTAAAAGATGGGGTAGCTATACATTACTTTAGCCGATTAATAAGTGTGTTTGGATACCTATAAGCTTCTAGTAGGTGGAAAAGAAGATCCTAGCTAACAGTATCAAAAGTCTTATGGAAGACAATCTTAATCGAGCAATTAGTAAAACTGTCACACCTATTGTACCTTTTAAGCAGTTCTTGAACAATTAGGGAATTATCACCAATATATCTATTTGTTAGGAAGGCACCTTGATTGTCACTTATAAGGGATTGGGCAACATCTTTCAACTTGTTGGCCAAAATTTTTGCAATAACCTTGTAAATGATGTTAGGATAAGCTATTGATCTGAAATCCCCAAAATCTTTTGGATGCTTATTTAGGTATTAAACATAGATAAGTTTTGTTAAGATCCTTGAGATGTACCTTATTTGAGGAGAATCATAGGACCTCCTTTTTTACATTCTTGCTTGTTACAGCCTAAGATTTTGGAAAGAAGAAACCATTCAGTCCATCAACCCCTAAATCATTCATTCCATTCAGTTGAAGGACTATATCTTCAATTTCCTTATCATCTATAGGCTTAGTAAGCATATCAGATTCTTCGGAAGTAAATCTATTAGGAATGAGCTTCTGTAGTCTAACTATAATAGAAGAAGCCCCATGCTTAGAGCCTAACAAAGAATCAAAATAACTAACAACTTCCATAGAGATATCACTTTACTCCCTTCCAAGGATGGAAAAAATCCAATTCCTGTTCTTTCTGGCAAGAATTGTGTTAAAGAAGTACTTAGTGCTTTTATTGTCATCCTTTAGCCAATTAATCCTAGCCCTTTGTTTAATTAAAGATGACTGGTCTTCAATTACTTGTAAATAGTTTATTAATAATAGTTTTCCTTTTCCAACAAGGAAGGGCCCCCCCAGATGTTCAGAGAGGATCAGTTGAATATCTACCAACTACTTCTTAGCTATCTCAATTCTAGCATTTTTTTTAGTCCTTTCTTCGTATTGAGGACTTTAAGCTCTTTTTTATAGATTTCAATTTCTACATACATATATGTTATTCAGTTCTAAACAAAAAGGAGTCTAAACCCTTTAGTACTACTTCAAAAAATCCTTCATCTTTTACCAAGAAGTTATTGAATATAAAGGGGAACTTACTAGGAAAAGATTGAGATAAATTTCCTACCTTGATAAGTGAATGACCTGAGAATAGAGGCTTCATAAAAGTAACTTTGCTCTTTAGAAAAGGTTTAAGCTAATCCTAATTTTCCAATACCCTGTCTAGCTTCTTTTGAATAAACCATCTCCCACTCTAATTATTATTCCAGGTGAAGAATAACCCATCCTTCTTTAAATTGGTGACCCTTTGACATTCAGTACATAATTCGAAATCTTTATAGTAGTTCCTTAAGCTAGCATTATCTGTTGCCTTAGATCTGTACATAATTCAATTGAAATCCCTACAAATTAGTCAGGGACCATTAAAATTACCTAGCTTGCTTCTTAATCTATTCCACAAGATGTTTCTTTGGAATCATAGGTAAAGAATGAAAATATGATGAAATTCATTTCTAGAAAGTGAATTTTCATATGCATCAACTACTTATTTGAATCCAAATCCTCTACTCTGACCACCTCTGAGTTATATCCAAGTATTTTTTTGCCATAATTATGATGTTGATGATTTGTTAAAAAATGCCAGTTAGGACCAAGAATCCCAAGTTTATACAAATTTTCCTTCCTAATCTTTATCTCTAAAAAGTCCAAAACATAATGCTTCTCTTTTGATAAAAAATCCCACAAAGAACTAAGCTTATTAAGGCAGTTAAGACTGTGAACTTTCTATACTAAGATAAACATAATCACTTAGAGTGTTTATTGGAACTCTTTTTCCTTCCACTCCTTTAAGATGTCTTAGTGGTTACATATTGGAAATCCTCCTCCTTTGTAACATCCTATCACTTGGATTAGGGTTTAAATGGTGATTTTTAGAGATTAATTAGAAATTAGCAAGCATAACTCATGTTTATGCATAATGTGGCATATACATACACGACATTATTGATCTTGCACATTATAATTATTTGTACATGCATTCATTGTCATTTTTCAGGTAATATTAATTGTTAAAAAATGCAATTAAAAGGTGAATTGTGAATTATTTGCGTTAAAAATTTATTTGAAGACTATTCGTATTATTTCGAAATTTCTGGAGAATTTTAGGAAATTTCTGAAAATTTGAAATATTTTGGACTACGAAAAATATAGAAATATAAGAAAATGAGAATTGTGGATAGAAAAGTACATTGGAGTGTATTAGAATTGATTTAGTAATTATGGTGATATTTCGGGTCTTTTAGAAATTTAAAGTATTTTGGATTAAAAAAATATAAAAAAATAAAAAATAAAAAGACCAATAGAAGTGTGACAAATGGACTAAGTATGGATTGACAAATGGACCTATTAATGTATGACATGTGGATAATTGGCTAGGGGACAAGTGGTAGTATAATTAGTGGACAAATGTGACACATGCAAAGGAGACACATGTCAAGACACTAAAGTAACACCTAAGCTATGTTTTGGCCAAGAACATTTCTGCAGCTCCTTAGTTTGGTATCACCGAATCTTTCTTCTTGCTATTCATCATTTAAACACTTATCTTCTGCATTTGTTTGGGTATTGTCCATCACCAAAAAAAAAACCATGCATGTTCACTTTGTGTTTAGCTTTTGATTAGTCCATCAACATCAAACCTTGTAACATCATCACTTCAGCTCTTTGGGGTCTTCGGTTGTCATTCTCCTCCCCACATAACTTCTGAATTTTTGTTGCAACCAAGGAAGTGATGCTTTAAGTTGTATGGTAGTGTTAATGACATTTTTATGATGTTTTAACGTTTGTGAATGAATTCATGCATTAGTGAAGTGAGGATCAGGTGAGATTTTGATATAGAGAGGAGTTTGATAAAGTGAAAGTGTTGTTGAAAGTAGAAGAAAGGTACAAAAAAAAAGAGAAAGGTGCAGAAGTTATAAAAACACAATAGAGAGAGAGGAAGTGTAAATGTAGTTTTGGATTTTTGATGTTTGAAGTTTAGGATTATTTCTGATTTGTTTGGAAGTTACAGTGAGTGTAGACAAGCATAATAGATGATTTAGAAGTGATTAAGATGGAAAAGGAAGGAGAAGAAAGCACTGGGTTTGGTGAAGAAGATGAAGATTTGTGTGTTAGAGAGAGAAAATGTGGTGGTTGCATAAATGAATGAATTATGAACTAAGGTATTTCATTGAACAACTTTCAGTCTTTTGACTATAACTTTCTCATCTGAACTCCAAATGACTTGAAACTTGAACCAATTGACTCAAAAGAAATTTTTCTTTCTCTCTATAAAAATGTAGCGCTATCTGAATTGGTTTGAAGGTGATTGATATAATGAAAGTGTGGAAGTCTACTAGAATGTTAAGAACTGAAGTATTTTCATGATCATGCTTCGGTTTTCTGATTATAAATTGAGTTTTAGATATCTTAACGAGTTTATTTTTGATTCATATTAAACTAGAGACATAAGTATACAACTTTTGTGAAGAAGTCAAATTTTAATTCTGTCTCTATGATGTTCAAAATTGGCATGTAATTGAGTCTCAGCTTAGGCTGTAGCACTATCAGGGACAGAAATCTTGTTCTGTGGTTATT
>JAOTAY010000008.1:18279364-18295508 GCA_025629805.1 Erythroxylum baracoense
CACAATGAATGATGCCACATGTCAATCTTTAATTGGTCCACATGTCACACTAGGATTGGTCCAACTTTCAATATTTTTCCAAAAATTTACCAAAAATTCCAAAATAATACTAATAGTCTCCGAATAAATTTTCCATAATTTATTCGCATTTCATAATTCCATTTTACCCGGAAAAATGTCATGAATGCATGTTGTATGCGTCCAAAATGCTTATAGACAATAAGCAAATATTCAAATATGCAAAGCATAAAATGTAATTAATTTTCTTAATATTCTAACCCCTAATATGGGGTATTACAGGTGTCTTCACCAACGAAGACAGAGGACAAGGACATAATAATCCTGTCCATAGCTGTGTTTGCTTGTTGTCATCACTCATTTTCGTTCCGTCTTCGGAGGACAAAGATAGAAATTTTTTGTTCCTTCCAAGACTATGGTACAAGATTTCTTGTCCCAGGGACAAAAACAAAACATATAAGAAAATGTCAGAAATACCCCTCCTCCTACATAAGCAATTTGTTATTCTTAATTATATTATTAAACTCATCATCATCATCATTATTATTATTATAAAATTTAAACTTATTATTATTATAATTATAAATTTTGTATCTATTATTATTATTTATTATTTATTTTTATTATTAATTTTATTATACGAAATTAATTATCTTATTATATTATTAATTATTGTTATTATTATTATTAATTAGTATTATAAATTTTGTAATAATAATAATAATAATAATTACTATTATTATTATTATTATTATTAATTATTGCTATTACTGTAATTATTAATTATTTTTATAAATTTTCTACTTATTATTATTATTTATTAATAATAGTAATAATGTTATTATTATTATTATTATTACTATTATTATTATACAAAATTAATTTTATTATTATTATTTTTATTATCATTATTATTCATAATTAATTTTCTTATTATTATTGTGATTATTAAATTCGTTATTATTATTAATTTTCTTCCTCTTCTTCTTCTTCTTCTATTATTATTATTATTATTATTATTATACGAAATTAATTTCTTATTGTTATTGCTATTATTATTATTTGTTAACTTTTTTACTAATACAAATCATTCGTTTTAAAATAATTAATGAATTATATATTTTCAATTATATTATACTGCAGGTGTATTTTAGTCACTGACACTGTTTTTATGTTCTGTCAACTGCAACTAAATATATTTTTATCCTTAAGACGGAGACAATTTTATATATTTTGTCCATTATAACTAAATACTTCACTGTTTTTAATTTTTGTTTTAATTTATCTCTAAATTTTTGTTCCAATCTACCTCTGTATACCGAAGATAGTAACCAATCGCAACTTTTGAGGAGGTGAGATACAAAAATAGTAGCTTAAGCCCACGCACGTTTAGATGATTAGATGAAAACCCAGTTCATCCACGTGGCTGATGAATTATGCGTCTACGAGACCTCAGTTGTTCCTCTCTCCTCTGCTTGATATGTTGCCGGTTCTGGTTTCGTATGAGTTTCCTCTGGACGGGTGAATTTGGCAGTGGAATTGCCAGAGTAGAAGAAAATCGACATTAAATGTGGAGAGCCTGTTGGATATCCTCGTTTATTTGTCGAGAGTATGTTCAAACACGAAGAAGAAGAAGAAGAATAAGCTCTGTGCACTTTAACGTCGATGGGCTTCGTTTTTACTCTGATCCTTTTAACCCCTCTTCCCATAAGCCTCTAGGTCCTCTCTCTTTCTCAACTGTTCTTAGATGATTATGAACTGAGATATTTGTTGTAAATGTTTATATCAAAATTTGCTTCTTTTGCTTTTGATTTGGTGGATTATGATGTCTTCGTTGTATTGCATTTGTACGGTTTGGACTTATTCTTCCCTGCAGTTCCAATTGTTATTTCTTTGTAATCCCTTTAGTTTCTTTACTTTATTTCTTGCGTTTGCATCTCAAAAATGTACCTGTTAATTTCTGATCTTGTGGGCATGTTTCATCAAAGTCAGCATGTGAAAGCTATAAGTTTGCCAAAAACATTAACGTTGTACAACTTGATAATCTGGAGGATTGTTGTCAATTGTCATCATGTTATATAGTAATCTACTCATTTCGTGGAGGATGTGCTTGTGCGGATGCTGCAAGATGAAACTTACATTAATTGTTTTAGGATCCTTGTGGCATTACTGCCAAAATTTTCAATCAATTTTTATTTCCGCTTACTTGAGTTTCAGCTTCCTGAGAGGGATAATCAAATTTCTGACAGGGCCACTGGCACGGTACAAGAACTTGGTTGAGTTAGGGAAGCTACGTCATGATCCTTGTCAGGAAAAGGTTGCATGTGAACTTGAAAAATTGCTTGGAAGATTGGATCAATATGAGAAAGATATGGAGGAATACCATGTATAATCAGAGTTTGGGGTTCTGTGCTCTCAGTTACTTGGTTGATGGTTTCTTCTTCTTCGTCAATGTTTAAACAATGAACTTTCTTACTGGAACCAGCTTTGATCCTTTTCCTTCAGGTTGCTCTAGCCAATTGGGAGAAGAATAGGGAGAATGAGCGGCGCAAGCTTTTGATTGAGGAAGCAGAGAAGAAGCAGAAGGAGGGCATATGGATGGTAGTAAACAAACATCGGAATGAACTTCTTCAAAGATTGATGACCTGGTATGGCATAGATAGAAACTCTGTTGTATCATATTCTTCATGGCCTATTTGAAAACCTTTGGCATAGGTAGAAACTCTGTTGTAACATATTCTTCATGGCCTATTTGAAAACCTTCTGTTTCTCAATCAATTCCATTGCATGTTCTGTGGTGGAGGTTGATGGATTCATAATATTCTAAGATCTGCAGCACAGGGCAGTCCTTTCTGTTCGTTGTACAGAAGTTAATCCATTTGGTCAAAATAACTTTCCAGTTGCTTTCAATTGTTCAAAAACAGTAACTTACCAGAAGGGACAAAGTTTTTCACTTTATATAATGACAATCACCACTATGAACTTTTGAAAAAGTTGGGTGGTACTATTGATTCTGTAAGTTTTCTTTTTATCTAAATATTCTTAGTACTTTACCATATAGTTTCAAACCCAAATCTTGACTGCCATTCTCCATGTGCTATATAAATGATTATTCTGTACAATTGTCACAGTAGTGTCACCCTCTAATGACATGGAGCCAAATTTATTATCTTTCTTATCATTGTAGAGGTAAGGATTTCTGTTATCTATTGTTTTAACCAAGATGTCATAATAGTTCAGATGCTTTTTATCAGAACTACCTTTTTATATCCATAAGCAGCAGCAGCAGCTTTATAAGTACTGAATCACTGCCCTGTGATCCCAATAATTCGTTAAAATTTAAATTCCCATCTATGTTACAATTTGTACCAGAATACTCAAGCATAGTTTACTCGATAACAAAAAATAATAAACACATATGAACAACTGAAGGAAATTGGATTACTTAATACAGATATAGGTTTGAAAGCTTTTGTAGAGGTTGCTTTATTTGTCGTTTAATTTAATAGATATTCATTGAAAACTGATGTCAATACTGGAACTGCAATTTGAGAATGTCCTGACTATCAATTCTGAGAGTTCAACTGCAGGATATTCATATTTACCAGTGTCTTTTGCATGTTGTTTGAATATTTTGATGCAAGAGATAGGATAAGGCTGAGACTTCCAGCTTCTGTAAATGCTTGTTTATCTTGTGAAGTCGAGTGTTTTGATCATGTGATAGTTTCCAGGAAGAACATATGTTTTTCCTTCATTGCTAACCTTGTTCTTCTTTCTTAACTTAGGAAAAAGCCTAAAAAAATTGAACCTGGAGTTGGCAGATGGGTTTCATTCCTAAATAGAGAGAAGAAGTTGGATTCACTAGTTGGTTGCCGTCCAAAGGCTCCTCCATCCCCAAAAGGGCTTTATATATGGGGCAATGTTGGAAGTGGTATGTTTCTTACTTATAATGCGTAACTTGATAAGCAATTTCCCTTAGTCCATATTGTAGTCCAGCCCTTCTACTTCACGCTGTTTTTACTTCAGTTCTATTTTTCCTATTTCTTTTCCTCCTTTAGTTGCTATGCAGAGTAACAAACCTTACCACTTTGGTTTTTATCTATATTCATTCACTCATATGGAGTGAATTAACTCAATAAAGTTCCACAAAATCTTGCAGGAAAGACAATGTTAATGGATATGTTCTATGGTGCCACTGAAGATGTTGTTAGGCATCGCAAAAGACTTCACTTTCATGAGGTAAGTTCTTTATTGTGTGACATAATATTATCAGGACTTATATGATGACATGTTTCAAGTGTGAAAGCTGAACTCAGTTGACTGCTGTTTCTCTCTCTCCCTGTCTGTCTCAGTGTCTAGTAATGATTAGTATCATCGGTCTTCACATATCTTAGTTGTTTTAAAAGTTCTAAACGGATCCTATGTTCCCAGAAAAATAGTTAGTTTAATACACATTTGCAGGCCATGCTGTCTATAAATGAACATATGCATAATCTATGGAAGAAGCAAGTGGAGGAACAGTCTTTACAGTCAAGCATATCTACCTGGATTATGAATCTTCCGTTTGACCCAAAAGTTAAGGAGTGGTTAGTTGCAGAAGAAAGATATAAACAAGAGATGCAGATGAAAAATATTCTTCCTGATGTAGCTGATAAATTTCTTGTCAACCAGCAATCAGATAGAAGAGGGGCAAGCATTCTTTGTTTTGATGAAATACAGGTAAGTTGAGTCATTCGATAAGTGTTAAATTGGGTGTTTTGATATTACAGTAGGAAATCATGAGTGAAGGTGCTGCCATGTTTCATTAGGAGTTGCTTCCATGGAGGTCAAGTCCAGGAAATAAACATAAGTAATATGTGTCACTGATTGAGAGCTGTCTTGCATTTATTAGAAACAAAGTACTTTATTCTTGAATTCCTTTGCTTTCTGCAATGAATTTATTTAAAGATTATATTAATTCATCATAAGGTCTAAGTCACTTTGGAATTACCTGATTGAAATATGAATCTCCTCAGTATACAATTTCTGGTTTTCTATACAGACAGTTGATGTGTTTGCTATTGTGGCCTTATCTGGGATTCTAAGCAGATTGCTCTCTACTGGAACTGTACTTGTAGCCACCAGTAATCGAGCACCAAAGGATTTAAATCAGGTGTTTATTATCATTCTTTTTCCATTCTCTTCCAGTTTGAACATTTCACCTACCATGTAGCTTAATACTGTAATATTCTATAGTTATAGGTATAACTTGTAATCTCCTTTTCAATTGGAGTTTCATTGGTTTCTCTTTGTGATTTGAAAGTGGAAAATTTTTGTCAAATATATCTAATACTCATTAATTAAGTCATTCCTTATCATTATTCATTGTGCCTGTAGGATGGCATGCAACGGGAGATATTTCTGAAACTGGTTAAAAAGTTGGAGGAGCATTGTGATATAGTAATGATTGGCAGTGAAATTGATTATCGGCGTTTTATAGCCCAAAGATATAAAGAGCAGGTGGGATGTAAGAGTGATTATTATTTGGTCCGTTTATTTTGGTGTATTAATGTGGTCATTTATTGCTTTACTTGCTGTGTATACGACTTTCTTCCTCTGACAAATGTAATTTTTTTAACATAAGTTGTAACTTGACTTAAGTCGAAAGCTACCAGCAAAATAACCAAAACCTCTTCAATTTTTGTGATTTGATGGCTTTGGTGTATTGAACATTCTCCAGCACAAACATTTCTGTGTCCAACTCTGACTATTTCCACCTAAGATCCATGTTGCTAACTTTTAGTGCAGGTACACGATGGTTATCATACTCGGTCACTTGTGATTGGTTCACAAGGTCTGAGTTGTCTTTATCTCTCAGATAATTATTTTATGTTTTCTTTCATTTTTTGATCTTATACCTTATGGTTGGGGAAGAATAAAATCTTTTTGCTATTTGAGCCCAAGAACCAGGATCCTAATTGTCTCTGGTTGTTTTTTGGTATCATCATAACAACTTTTTGCAATGCTCATTCCTTTAGGGACATCCTATACAATTGGAAACGAAACTTTTTGCAATGCCCATGTAATCCATAGTTTATTTAAGTACTTCAAGGAGATTCATCATGAATTTGATAAATCCTGCAAATATTTTACCAACCCAGCCGCACACACAAGCACACAACAATGGACTGAATATTATATGTATATTGATTGATCAAAATAACAAGGATAATGCACTAGAATTCGAGGTTCTAGCTCCTCCAGCCTTAGGCTCAACTATACGTGAATAACAGAATGCATGAAGATCTCCCCTCAACTCCTGTAGTGTTTTATTCCTCTGTCAGCTAACTAACTCTCCTCTCTTTAGACAACTTTGCCCACCCCTTGTCTTAATTTGACAAAGCTACCCCTCCAGTGCCCATGGTCTTTCTTCTTTGATAAGTGAATCTAATTTCTGGACTACCGTGGGTCGTATCAGAATTAGCAATCATCTTGGTTACAGATCCCATGTCTTGAGAGGCCGACCTGCATAAGCCATAACCTTCAGATAGTTGTAGCTAAGTTCAATCCTTTATTTTATTATTTTGTTGAATTACTATATTTTCATATTCAGTTTACCTGTTGTTCCAGTCTGTCCATTTAATCTAGTCCGTAACTTTACTGCTTTCACTTTATGTGTTTGCTTAATTGTTGGATTACTCTCTCAAAATTTCCATGAATGTTATCCATTTTATCTTGCAATTATTCTCATCCTGTTTCTCTTTTACAGTTAAGTAGAAATCTTCTCCATCAGTCTGGGCTTTTATATAGTCGTTGGAATCACAATTGTGCACTTGCAGGTCCACTATTTCTGGCCTTTGGAAAACCACATTAGGATGGAATTTGAAAGCAAATGGAATCAGGTTACAAACAATTTTGGAGGCCAAATAACCTCTAATACCATCTCAGTTATGTTTGGAAGGTACTTTCAGAGTTCAAATGTACGATTGGGTCATCTATAATGTTTACAACACAGTATAAGACTTCTTTTTCTTTGCAAAACCAGAACGATGGAGGTTCCTGAAAGCTGTAATGGAGTGGCCAAGTTCTCATTTGAATATTTATGTGGTCAGCCGGTAATTTATTGCAGTATAGGAGTTTATCATCTTCTTGCATTTGCTTGAATAACTTTTTTAGTAAATGCATGTGCCATTATCAATTTGATTCACTAAATACTTGTGTATAAAATACAATCAAAATTTGTACCAAGTCCATCTAAATTATGAAATCAATCCTTCTTGTTATGATAATTTCAGCCGTATTGAAGGGGAATGCATTTGGAATAAGAAATTCTTTTTGTTTTGAGATCATCAATAAGTGGTTCCCTTTTCTTTTTCCCCTTATTCTCTTTTCATGGTGATTGACAGCTAGGTGCAGCAGATTATATTGCAATAGCGACAAACTATCACACTGTCTTTATCTCTGACATTCCAATGATGAGCATGCAAATCCGGGATAAGGTATTTATTAAATTCAATGATGGAGAGATTGTATATGTGCAAGTGTAAAATATATTTCTAGCTGTTGAGTTTTCTTCAAATGGAACATGAAATGCATGCATAATTGCTCTCTTTTATTTGGTTGCATATGGTATTCTACTAAATTTAGAATCTTAGCCTTGTGAGATGACAAGGAAACGGAGGGACAGTTTTATAGCAAAATTTTTTCTTGAAGTATATGGTATCTCTTTTGAGATGACATGGATCATATGTGTTAAGCACATTCTAATGTACCTCTGATGCATGCTTGTATGTAGGTGTTATCATAGTATCCTATGAGTAACTTATTGTTAGAAAACTCCGCTGATCAACTGGACTGGACATGAGATTACTCCGTAACAGTTTCCATCACCATGCATAAATTGATTTATTATTATTTTTTTTCAGGCACGTAGGTTTATCACACTCATAGACGAGTTATACAATCACCATTGCCGCTTATTTTGTTCAGCAGCATCCTCTATTGATGACTTGTTTCAAGGAACTGAGGAAGGTACACTTTTCGACTTGGAAAGGTAGTTGTCTCCTTTCTATCTTTCATATTGAACTGATCTCAACTGTAGTTGTTTTTTTGACTTTGATGCTGTGGTTCTAACAAATAGTCTAATATATTAATGCTTGCACAAACTTACAAGATTTTCGTGGAGGCTGGTATCATTAGGATTCACTTCTGTCAATTGTTTCAAAATCTTTTGATATCTATCTTCACCAAGATTCGGATGTGGCAAAGTTGCTAAAAGTTTTACCTTGATATAGTACTAAGATGTGTGAGCTTCCAGTAGTTATTTGAACTGATGAAACAAGTGATTGATCTTTTGTAATGTATAGTGAATCTAGATTACTGAATTTATTGATATGATTTGAATTATACTTGAAATTTGTCAGTTATCATTGCCACATTTCAAATTAAAATGAGTGATTGACATGTTCAAATGTAAAGTGAAACTAGATTACTGAATTTATTGATAGGATTTGGATAATATTGAAGTCTACTAAAATTTTGTCAGTTCTCATTGCTACATTGCAAATTAAAATTGATGAAGTAGTTGACAGTCTAATAAGAAGGAATTGGTGATGAAAGAGACTGTAGCCACCGACTAATTACAAGATAAATAGATGTTACAGACTGCCGCTGGTGACTTGTATCCTCAAGGCGAAAAGAAAAGGAAATTATTTAGTATTCCTGTTTAGTCATGTTTGTATTGCCTGGCATAGCTGGAAGATATCCTAGTGAGCATTTAACAGTTATTTGTTATGCCATATATTGTTTGGAAGTATGGGATTACTACCAAATGATCTCTCCATTTATTGTGGCTGTTAATCATTTTTTCCTTGGTGCAGTTTCCAATTTGAAACAGAGATGGAAGGCACAAAACTTCGGAGAGATGTTTTGGCTGAAGGCACTGTAGGGACTGGAGGTAGGCCAGCTGGGATAATCTCAATGCTATCTGGTCAGGAAGAGAGATTTGCCTTCCGCCGGGCTGTGAGTATCTCTTTTCAGAACCTATGTCGTTGTCATGCTCATAGTCACCATAACAGTGACTATTGTAATTAGCCGATTGTAATTTCAGTACAATCAAACCAAATATCTGAAGGATTATTGTTATTTACTTATTTTAGATTTACAATCATTTTTTGGGTGTATCACTATTTTACTCGAGAACATGTGTTTACACTTGTTATGTTCAACCAGCTATCTACTAAAATGTTGAAAACAAATTAGTCAGATGGCTTGTTAAGAAACTAGCTTTCTTTGTAGGTCTCCCGACTGATTGAAATGCAGACTCCTTTGTACCTGGAAGGGGTTCATACAATTCATCCTTTTTTTCAGACACAACAGGGCAGATATAATGATATTCATTCAGGTTCCTTACAGATGCAAACTTGACCATGAGCTGCAAACTGTTATTTTTAGTCTCTCAGAACTATATTTTGATATGCATGTGATGGCACAAGGCTATCTCGGTAATTCCTATCTGATGTACCTATCAGTCACATAATGCATGAATTTCGTTTCATTCCTTTTCTGCTGCATTTCTGGTAGTCAATAATCATCATGGAAGTAGATCACTCTTTTGATGAGAGAATTTATTGACGTGATCAAACTGACTTTATAAGTTGTACTGCCTAGACTAATTATATTTGCAGTTCTCTCTAATTCTCATTTATGATATATGTCTACTATTGATATTTCAATTAGTGTCCTAGGTTCTCCATGTTTAGTAACCAATCAACCATAAAATATACAAAGCTTTATGTCTAATCCCGTCTTATAAATCATTGATTTGCTGGCGTCGGTTCTTGTGTAACTCTTTACTTGAGACAACCTCATCATGTGAACCTGCCGAGTTAGTTGTCTTGGGCTAATAAAGAAACTTTATTCATAATAGGGATGGCAATTTTGGCTTTAGTAGTTTTTAATGGATTGATTCATAGTTCAGGTTTAGGTTCAAACTGATTCGAGATTTAATTATTCTAAACAAAACATCGTTTTATTTAAAAAAATTAGGTCTTGGGTAAGTTTAGGCTTGGACAGTTCAGATTCAAATTCAATTAAAAAAGTTATTTTATATTTTTAATTTTAAAAATATTATTTAAAAAGTTTGACGAGGGCTCAGCTATTGCCATCCCTAAATTTGATAATACTAAAACTAGAAGTGGAGGACGAGATCAACTGTAAAGATTTTAAAATGAACAAATCACGTTCTGTCTTCTTTGCATGAGTTGCTTGTGTGACAGGAAAAAAACAGAGTGTAGGAATGGACAAACCCAGGAAAATTCTGGTTGTTATATTGAAGATATATCTCTTTTACAGAGAAGAAGATCCCCTAAACAAGGATAACTCCCAATAGTCCTTACCCAAAATATATATCGTCCTCTAACGTTGCGTTTGGTTGATGTCTTCGTGGGTGGAGACAGATAACAAAATACAAAAATTCTGTGTCCAGTAGTGTTTGGTTGCTGACACTATTAGTTTTTATTCAATCTCCAGTTCAAAAAAACACAAATTTTTTGTTCTTTTCAAAACTGTGGCACAACGTTCTCGTGCCTGTCACATAAACAAAACACGTGAGTTGTTGGAAAAAAATATTCCCATATTATTACTATAAATAGCAAAAAAAGATATTCTTAATAAAACATAAGGCTTGAATGTATCTTTATCCTATTATGTAATTAATTCCATGAATGCTTAGATGATTTATTAAATTATTATGTACTAAAATTTTTAACTTGTAGGATTTTTTTATTCAATAACTCATTTCATTAAATTTTTAGGTTTCTCATTTTATTAAATATTTAAGTTCTTTATTTTATTTTATCGTAATTAAAAAATACAAATACAATTATAAAAATATTTATGTAATTCATTTTATTGTTAATTTATACGAATTTTTTGCTATTCAATAGCTCATTTCATTAGATTTTTAGGTTCTTCATTTTTTTAATTCCTTATTTATAGATACAATTAAAAAATACTAATACAAATCGTTCGTTTTAAAATAATCAATGAATTACATATTTCCAATCATATTATATTGTAAGAGTACATTGGTCATTAACACTGTTTTCTATGTTCTATCAACTGCAACTAAATACATTTCTGTTCTTGAGACACACAGTTTTATCTGTTTTGTCTATTACAATCAAACACATCACTGTCTCTAATTTTTGTTCTGTTCTATCTTTAAATTTTTGTTTCGTTCAATCTTAGTATATGAATCACAATAACCATACGTAACGTAAAAATAAAGAATGGTATTATAGAATAAAAAGGGGAGAATTATTCCCTACAATTGCCCCATCTCGTCTTTTTTCTCTCAACCCTTCTCCTCTTTTTCTTTTCCTCTTCTTATTTCTACATTATTTATATACTAGTGAATTAATTGCATCACAACGTAACGCGAGAAAGTGTGCAAACGGCTAACTAAATCACTATATACAAACACGGAAAGCACCTGTTAAAGAAGAAGGACTCAATCTCTGTTCGAAAGGAGAAAAGCTATCACGAGAACCGTCAAAAGCAAGATATCCCTCTTTATCAATTTCTTCAAGAATAACAAGTTCGAGTCCTGGCAAGATGGTCCCAATAAATAGCAACTTAAAATCCTTGAAAACGATGATTAACCCAAAAGTGAATATAATATTAAAATTTATAAATACTAATTTGATTGAATTTATCACTTAATTATTATTGTTAATTTATCAAATAATGTATCCAAACATATAATTTGTTGAATATTTCTTAAAATTAACAATTAAAAGTACTCATCTCAATTTCACTGTTATTAAAGTCAAAGTCAACATATCCTAGTGTACAAAACTCCTTACTTTGTGAGGTTGTGAGAGTTCATCAGTAACGGCTATCTTCTCTTTATAATTTTTACAAAGAGGCTATGTTTACTTTTGGAATCTATATTATTGAAAAAGGAAAAGAAAAAAAAACAGAAATGCCGAGCCAGGATCCAATGGCTGGCTCAGGGTTAACGTTGCGACCATCTTATCCTTTTACCCTTAAAACTATTCCCAAGTGCCTGCTATGCAGTTGATGGGAGTAATGGCGCGAAATGGCAGCTTGACGAACTCAAGACTTTTGTTAATGGTGACTGATGAAAAGCACGAAGATCACAGTTTGCCGGTTTGCAAGTGGGTCTAAAGCCAAGTCAATGACAATTCTGCTCAAGTTTCTTGTTAAAAGCATCTACATGATAGAAACAGTATCTATTTCCATTTAGACTATGTGTCAAGTGTCATAATTTCCACTTTGCTTTCAAGATATCAAAAGAGATGTGAAATGTTTATGTTGGAATGGAGTAGAAATGTGACTGACGTATCATTCAATTTAAAATATGTAAGTTTAAGGCTGCTTCCCAATTAAACATGCATCGGAAGACCTCAGTTGCTAGTGAAATTGGAACCAATAGTTCTCGGTTGATGTGTCACATAATGCCAAGAAACCAAAATCTCCGTTTGCATTTCCCAGTTCTAGTTCAGTTCAGCTGCCCAAACACCCATCAAATCTTCTGTTCTATTTACTCTGATCTAATCCTGTTCTATTAAATCTCATCCATATATTTATGTAAAATTCACGTAAATATGTGAATAAAGTTTAATAGAATATGATAAAAACACAATAAATAGTACATAAGATCTGATCCCGCCTGAACACAATCTGTTTGGAACAGGTACGTTTCTTGCGGTGAGAGAAATAATACCATTTTCATTTGACACTTCCTAGTTTCTATCCTATTAATTTTTAGAACAAAATCCCACGCAAAGGCCAGTGCACTACAGGAAGAAAGTTTTATTGGCATTATTAATTTCAAAATTATGGAGTCTATGAAACAAACTACACTAGTATAATGATTATGAGGAGACTTCGACTATCCTCTATGATTATATAAATAGTACAGATAACAGGGACGAGTTCGCGACAAAGTTAGGCCATTTTCCTGTGTCTAACAATATTGTTGACTTCAAAACTCAGAAGCTCCAACTCTATCCCTAGGGATCAAACGCAGCTCTGAACCATGTTTAAGGAAGACATTTCCTATGCCAGACAAAAATCGAAACAATAATCAAAATCGTGAAGTGTAATAATTGTCGACACGGAGCTAGTATAAAGTTAGGACCAAACGACAAAATTTGTCATGGATCCTGAAGCATTGTCAAAGGCAGGTTAATACCACAAGCACATTAAAGTGATACACACTCACAACTCATACCATGTATGTTGGCTTCAAAACAGAAGCAAAAGTACTACTACAACTGTTCGTAATGGCAGAAATTGCAAGTATGCTAAACATACGGAAGCTAATCACTCAAGTAAGTTCATGTTACTAATATATTAACAAATGGAAACAGGCTGATAATTGAGCAGAACAGCAGGGAATTCACGACAAACAGACAGATGCAAAGGAAGGTTATTGATTGTAAAATACGTGCATACTTCAGAATATATAAACGACAGAATCTTATGAATTTACACCATGATTGCTAAAATTTATGTCCATATCAGACTGTAAAGAAAAAATATTCCAAATTCTTAGTAGACAACCAGGTTCCTCATGTTGATGTTAGTTATGTTCCAGAAGAGTGCATATAACATTATCCATGTGGATCTCATGTCACAGCAAAGTTTAGGTTTGCTGGTCTCATAGTAGATTCATGCAAAATCCAATTAAGATAATATAACTATGAACTCATAATGAATCTTTACATTATAGTAACGGAGAAGTACACAGAAGGTTTCCCCCTTGTCGTTCTGTGCAATGGTCTTGTAGAAAATAAAATGGATTTGTCATTGTATGTTGAAGTAATATGATAATTTCATCAATGCAGAAGCTCAATCACAGCTTTATAGATTCACTCACATAATATCTAAGTTTTCAGGACAGCGGAAACTTAATTTAGGGTGGTTTTAGTTTTGGCGTAGTCATCAAGCAAAGATTACTTCTCCACTCAATTTGATTCAACTTCCCTCTGTCGATAAAAGATCGAAAAGGGTCCAATAAAATAAGTTGCCTTTACAGACCAGTATTATTTAGTAGGCACACTTTGTAACAAAGATATTAGCATAATGATTGACACAGATTTATAAAAGAAACATGAAGAAAAGTGAAAAACAACAACCAATTATATAGAGGACGCATAGGCATACCTGCACTTTGTTGAGGATTAATTCCCACGCCATCTGCACGTGCAAACCAACAGAGCAATCTTAATATAAGTCGGAGTAAAACACAATTCTATGAAAGCACCATAAAATTAAAATGGAATACAGAAACTATGTAAGGGTTTGAAGGAAAAACAGTCTCTGCTTTCAAGAAATTCACCGTGAAAATTAAGTAATGGAGATACACCAGAGCCATAAGTTAGCAACGCTAAATCTAAAGCAATTAAACAAGGAACTTTGGTATCAATGTGGATGATTCTTGTTTTGGCACTTAGCAGGCCCAAACGTTACGTTAGGCATACATTAGGAGCAGAAAAACTCTA
The DNA here is from genome assembly GCA_025629805.1 of Erythroxylum baracoense. Taxonomy (NCBI): domain Eukaryota; kingdom Viridiplantae; phylum Streptophyta; class Magnoliopsida; order Malpighiales; family Erythroxylaceae; genus Erythroxylum; species Erythroxylum baracoense. Next base: position 18,293,896 of record JAOTAY010000008.1, read on the forward strand.
AACATATGATAGAACTATATGTTAAGTTACTTGGTGGAGAAATCATTGCATGTATAAATAAACAAGCCAGTAACTTTTTGATTCATGAAATAAAAGGCCAGAAACTGTGATTCCAAACACAGTGATAAAATTTCAATTCCAGGGCACAAGGTGTTTGAATCTGGTGAAACGTAGAATAACTGACTCATCAGTTATGATATGCTACAAGTCCATATATAGGATTTCGATACCAAAAACTACAAGCCCACATGCAGGAAATCATAATTGGAAAATTTTCTAGATTCATCTTCTTCCAGAAAACTTCTCACAATTTTATTCCAGGAAAGCACAACAAAACCTAGACAATACCGAAACCCTATAGAGAGGGAATAAAAAGAAAATAACCGTTGGTGATGATAGCGCTGGTTTGAGGAGGGACTTTGAATTCCTCGGCAGCGAACTTCAAGACGGCAGTGAATGGGGCTGCTTCCGGTACGCTAAACCTGTAAGTCAAACCCATCCAATTCAATACATAACAATCCGCAACAGAAAACCCGATAAACAAACAGCAATTTAATTTTTGAAAAAAACAAAAAAAAAGAAGGACGTTACACTTTGAAAGGGAGCTTGGGATCGGAGGTCAGAGTTACTTTGAAGGACACCTTTCCACCACCAGCACTACCACCAGTCGCCATTTTGGGTTGATCTTTCTTCTACTTCTGGCCTATCGGTACACAAACCTAGAATTTGAATAGGAGCCAATGGGCTTTCTTTTTGAGATTAGATCTTAGTGCAGGCCCAGTACTAGTTAGGGTTGGGCCCACTTATATCTAAAACCAAAACAAAATATAAATTTACCTCAAAAATATCGAAAAAGAAAATAACTAGTAGTATAATGTTTTAAAAATCGTATTAAAAGTTAAACCGATAATACAAGAAGTTTAAGGTTTAAAAAATTTAATTAGTATTAGACCGTCGTAAAATTGGCTAAAGATTGAATAAAATAAAGAATTTAAAATATGATTGAAAAATATTATTCTTATCAATAAAAAATTTTGAAATTTAATTTAAAAATATTGTTAAATAAAATTTAAATGATTTATTTTCTTTTATAAGAACTTATTAGTTAACGAAAATTAACTGATTAATCAATAAACTGACCAATTTTTAAAAACGAGAGTTATTAAAATAAATCGAACCGAAAATTTAAAAATTGAATAGAAAGTTAGATGGTTTAAGATTTTGACAATTGAACCAGCCAAACCAGTTAAATACTTTAATCATTAGTAGCCAATATTCATTATAAAAATTTGAACCGTTAGTTCCATGTATATAATAAGAATGGAATTATATTAGTCAACGAGGAAGTTGTTCTAATAAATACTAAAAAAATTAATTTTAATTGTTGTTCCAATTTTGGTAAACACAAGCAAGACATTTCTTATTTTGCGAACTATAATGATGAAAATAGCTTTTTTTTAATGTTAACCACATTATGAGTTTTTAATTTAACAAAATGTCTTACCATTTGTGATTCTGTAAATACACAAGATAATGAGGGGGTGCTTGTTTAGGGGGTATGAAAAAAGAGGAATGGGTATGGAATGAAAGATTGAGTTTGGTAAGGGGATATG
>JAOTAY010000008.1:18301854-18315996 GCA_025629805.1 Erythroxylum baracoense
TGTTATTATTTGTTAACTTTTTTCAACTATCACACATAGTTCGTAATACAATTGTCAATTATTTACATATTTCTAATCATATTAAGGACCAAGGGCATTTTTTTTATTGTCACCATTTTTTCGTTCTGTCCACTGCAACCAAACACATTCTGTCCTCGAGACGGAGATAGAAATTTCTGTTCTGTCCACCACAACCAAACACCTCACTGTCTCCAGCTTTTGTTCCATTCCATCCTGTTCTGTTCCGTCTACAGATACTGGAAACAGGAACCAAACGTAGCGTTACAGATCTTTAAGAGGAAGAACGGCAAGGACATTGATTGTTCTCATTGGAGAACAAGAACTTGTTACCGGCAGCGCCGTCAATTACGGTGGTTGGTTGGCCTAGAAGAGAGGTTTTGAAGACTGGAGACGAGTTTTTTTTTTAGCACGGGGAGCAATCAAAGAATGCTAGGTGCAAACAGAAACGGCCTTAGGCCGAGCAACATCTATAAGATCCTCATGAAGAAAATGGTGGAGTTGTTCAGGGGGATTATCAATGTAAGTAACATCAAAATTGTCTCCGTAAGCCCAAGAAGTCAAGTAGTCAGCGCATATATTTGCTTCGTGATAAGTATGCACAATACGACACTGCCAAGGTCGGCTAAGTAATTCCTTACAAGCATGAATAATTTGATAGAATTAATCTGTAGGCCAAAGGTCATCATCCACTTTGTTAACAGCTAAAAAAGAGTCTGATTCAATAAATACATTTCGGAAGCCTCGATTCCAAGTCAGAAGCAGTCCATAATAAATTTCGAACAATTCAGCTCTTGTGATGTTCCCCCAACCGAGTCTCCTTACAAACCCGAACAGTCATCTTTCTTCAGCGTTCTTTACAAGGCCTCCAATCGTTGTGTCTCCCGGATTTGTGAGTGCTGATGCATCCACATTAATTTTGATGCAACCAGTAGGTGATGGACTTCAAGCAATGAGCATATCTTGCTTCATCACTAAGGCCTTTTACATCGTGCTATATCGGCAAAAATTCTGCACAGTTGCACAAATGATATTATATTAGTAGCATGAGGGGGCCAGACAAAGTCTGGATCAAAAACAACACACACCAACACCATATATACCAACAGGTATAACAAAAAAGGTCAACCCAGGGGATATTATTATCAACAATAAAAGAAGAGTTGCAAAAATTAACACGAATCCAATCAACAAGAGATAAAGAATTGAAAACATCTAACTGACGACCGTGGAGGCAAAAGGACCAGATGACTTGCGACTCTTGACAATCTCGAAGTAAATGTAAAATTGATTCACAAGGTTCGTCACATCTTGGACAATTGGCTGTAGTAATGATATGGCGTCGAACACAAGCTTCACGTGTTAACAATCGATTATGAACTACCAGCCACAAGAAAAACTTGATGCGAGTAGGCAAATTCTTCTTCCACACTAAATTCCAGTTGAAAGTCGTTGGTGATGTCCCAAGAAAAAGAATATAAGTTGAACTCACCGAGAACACACCAGAGGAAGAAGCAGACCAAATAGTTCTGTCCTTTTCTACATGAACAGGCATGAAAAGAGAAAGAAAATTTCGGGTTTCTTCGGGGAAGGAGTGTACAATATCCCTAAAATCGACTTCGTTATCTAAAAAATCAGAGACTATTGCATCTTGCAAAGGGGGCAAGGAATTTGGATAAATTAAGAAGGCCAACTCGGAGTTTTCGAGCCATTTATTAAACCAAAAGGATGTTTGATCACCACACCCAACCAAGCTTAAACAACCCTGAGTAACAATATTCTTACTAGCACAAATGCTCCTCCAAGTATAAGAAGTAGCAGGTTTAATTTTTGACTGCAAAAAGGTGGAGTTTTGAAAATATTTAGCCTTTAAAACACGAGCCCATAAACTATTATCATTGGTCTCAAGTTTCCAACCAAGTTTAGCCAACAAAGCCAAATTCATATTTGCAATTTTTCGAAAACCCAAGCCACCTTCCTTACGTGGACGACACACCATATCCCACTTAAGAAGTGGCACTTTCTGTTTGTTAGCCGTTGAACCACAGAGAAATTTCCTATTGAGATAGTCAATTTCTTTGGATACAGCGATAGGAAGTCTCATAGTTTGTATAGTATACGTAGCCATGGTACTAGTGACAGATTGCACAAGAGTGGCTCGACCAGTAAGTGAGAGTTAATCAGCCTTCCAAGCAGTCGATTTCTTCTTGATCTTTGTTAGGATATGGTCATAGGTTCGTTAAGAAACACGCTGCATATGAAGGCGAACGCTAAGATACAATCCAAGATCATCACATGGAGCAATACCTGTACATCGTTGAATACCGTCTACTACTGTCTTGGCAGTGTTCAGGGAAATATAAAATCTAAACTTAGCGACATTAACCTTTTCACCTGAAAAGGCACAAAATTTATCTAAACAGCCGATCATGGTTTTACTTTGTTTAATTGAAGCTTCGCCCATCAAAATTAAATCATCTTAAAACTTCATATGAGAAATAGCAGGCCCACCCCTTGATAGTGTGATAGGCTTCCAGTTACCCACTGTTACCTCCTATTCAATCAAGCAAAAAAGGTTATTCAGACATAAAACAAAAAGATAAGGAGACAAAAGAAGACCCCTAGACGGTTTAAAATAATTAGTGACTTCCCCATTCTAAAGAAAATTTATCGTTGTAGAATGATATAGAACATGATAAGAGACATAATGGTAGAAGGAAATCTCTCATCTTGAAGAACCCATCTTAAAAACTCCCAATCAATATGATCAAAAGCCTTTTCCAAATCAATCTTCATCATCAAGCCACCACTTTTTCCTTTCTTTTGAGAGAAAGAGTGAATAGTCTCGTGAACAAGAATAATATTATCTGAAGTACATCTAACCGGAATAAAACTACTTTGAGTAGGCGTTATAAACTGTTGGAGCCAAGGTCGAAGGCTATTCACAATGATCTTGAACATGAGCTTTACCGAAACATTACAAAGAGAAATTGGACGAAACTGAGTAGCCGTTTTCGGATGATCAATTTTAGGGATAACGCAAACTAACACACGACTTAAAGTATCATCAAAATTACCTCTTGTAAAGACATCTTGGACAAAGGAAACCAAAAAATTTCCCACAATGGGCCAATTAGCCTGATAGAAGCCTGCCTAAAAACCATCCGAATCAGGAGATTTGAAGGGGGCCATCTATTTCAAAGCTGCATGGACCTCATCAGCTTAGGGAATACGAATAATATCCAAAAGGAAATGCTCCTCGATTGGCTACGAACACCTTGGACAAACCTGTCGAAAATCTAACTGCAAAGGTTCAACCAAATATACTTAATAAAAATGATGAAGAACAATCTCTCGAACTTGTACTTTGTCCCAAATCCAATTACCAGTCCCATCTTTAATCATATGAACCTGATTCCTGTTCCTTCGTATTGAGGTAGCAGTATGGAAGAAACGTGTGTTACGATCACCAAGTTGAACTCAATTCTCTTTTGATTTTTGAAACTACAACAATTCCTTTTGATTAAGGACCTCATCATACTCAGCACTCAACTTTTTTTCCAAGGCAAAAAGAAACTGATTGGGAGTACATTCCAACGCTCTCTAAGTGCCACCGAGGCGAGCTAACAGAATACGTTTCCTTTTAAAAATATTCCCAAATGTTTGTGAATTCCAATGCTGAAGAGTAAGTTGGACATTGTGAAGATTATAGTGCTGTCCAATATCATTATTCCAACTAGCAAGGAGGACCTGAGAAAAAGAAGAATGGGATTACCATCCAGCTTCAAAACGAAAGGGCCTGGCAGAACGATTAGCAACAAATCTTTTCTCAAGCAAGATTAAAACTGGGCAATAATCATGATGAGCATGAGGTAAATTACGTATAAAAGCCTCAGAAAAAGAACGCCTCTATTCCACACTACATAAGGTGCGGTCTAATTTCTTTCGAATAAGTTCGGATACAAATTGCCTATTAGACCAAGTAAAACAACAACCTTGGGCATCAAGATCAATAAGTTTTCAAATAGCAACAAGCCTTATGAAAATCCTCAAGACGCCTTAAAGGTTCCGAATTACCACCCTGTTTTTCCTCACTCGACAAAATCTGATTAAAATCTCCAAGAATAATCCAAAGGAGTCCATCAAAATTTGAAAACTCTTGCAAATAATCCCAAAAGAACTGCCGAGTAACTGCCGCAGGACTTGCATATATTGCCATGAGTCCCCATGTAACTTTTTCAGGTGACATAATAAGAATAATCAAGAACTAACCACCCATTTCAAACACCTGAACATTGCCAATTGAATTTTTCCAAAGCACCCAAATACCACCAAAGAAACCCACTGCATCCACTTTAGCATGCCCGTCAAACCTCAAACTATGAATGACCTTATCTGCTGTCCCTTTGTTGATCTGAGGTTTTGCGACAATAAGAATTTCTACTTTATGGCTTCTAACAAGTTCCTTGATATTCCTTTTACAAACCAGAAAGAATCGTCATAAACAATAGAGAAATAGAAAAACAATGTAATTTAACCATACATCGTCGCATCCTCATCCCCCTTATCATTAATATCATCTTCTTGCTTTTTAGCAGCAATGGACGGCATCACATCTCCAGAATTATCTTCATTGTCCTCCTGATCAATAAGAGTCGTATCACTAGAACTACCCAAGGTTCCTATGACAGATGAAGGAGGATGAACTGGCGAAAGAATATTGAGGCGAGTGGTCTCTTTAGTGCGATCCTGAGCTTGAGCTGGAGTGAACACCTCCATAGGGTTTTGTTGTAAAATATCAAACTTAGGCCTATGTGATGGGCTAATAATTGGTTGTGCTAAAGTGGAAGAGGTAGACCCCTTTTTGGAAGGTCCAATTCAAAAATCTAAACGTTAAGCCCCAAAAACCACATCAGCAAAAGAGCCCGCTTGAAAATAAAAGCCAGGCGGTGGTTCCATGAACTATGTAGAGAAAAAGAGAACCGCTTTCCCTTTAGTTGAGGCTTCAGATTTTTCCTCTTGCCTTTTAAAGCTATTACTATTACTAGATCTGGGAGAGGAAATCCGAATACTAGTAAAAACTTTAGGATGCCAAACCTGGGCATCTGCGAAATTAATTTTTTGTTGACTACCATCAGATTTCCTAGATTGACAGTTTTTGTCTCTAGCTTGACTCACAGGGTCAGACTTATTTGCTAATGGAAAATCTATTCCCCTTGTTATGCCGAGTATCAATCCCCATAGAATTCTTTCCTTTGTTAGCTCCACCTGTCAACGGCCACCGAGAACGACGTTGGACCAACATCCAAGGTTTGAAGGAACTCATCAGTGTTTCTCAATGACAGAAACAGAACGCCCCACTAATTGCAACAGCTTTTACCCTTACCATTTACAACATCTAGAGGGAGAGGAATCGAAGGTTATACAGTCAGGAACACATTTGTAAATACCAACTTGCAGCAAATATCATTAATGAAATCAGAACTCTAGAACTTGTTTGACAGATTGAAAGCTAGATGGAACTTATAGCTCTCTTGCCCTGACTCTTTTGCCATAACTTTTGTATATTGCCATTGTAAAGTAATTTTTTAGACTTCCTAGTAGAGGCTTCATTGTAATGTTGCAAATTGTTTCACTATAGTTAATGATATTTCCTTAATAACTTAATTAATAAATCAAAATTAATTAATAAGAATCTTTTATTACCAATTATTTTCTATTTAATACCCAATTTTAGTAATAATTTAATAATTTAAAATTTTAAAAATGTTAATGAGAAGTTGTGCATAATTAATTGATTCAATATTGGATCAAACCATAATATATGGTGTTAGTCATCTAAATAACAAATAAAAAATAAAGCAAAAGAAGAAGGAAGGTTAGGTGCAGATTCACACAAAATGGTTACTGACTAGAAGGGAGTAACTCCCTTTGCATTGATTTGGAAGCTAAAGCACTGGTGATTGAATTTCCCTGTCTTCTATAAAAGTAAGAATGGTAGATTGAGATACTAGCAAAGTTTGGAACAATTAAGAATCCATCACCATAACTCAGGAGCTTGGTAATCAATAAAAACATGTTTTGTTGTTTCTGTTAGATAATTTAGTGGCCAATGTCACTTATGAATTTGAGTCCAATGAAAAAGAGCCTAAAATCATAGTTATTGGGTCTTAAAGAGTTAGGCTCAAATGGGTCTAAGACCCTTTCCCTCTCTCCTTTAAATATCCCATGCAATAACAGAAACATATATAAATGATGTTCATGTTTTAGAAAAGAAACAACAACGTTTTTAAACCATTGCAAAAACTATTTACAGAAAAAGGGAAGACAGGGAATAAATTTCATCAAGAATAACAAACATTATGGATTCAGGTTTGTTTTACAAGTTATTAATCGATCCAGCATTTTCTTTTAGTTGGTATCAGAACCACGGTGTTGTATTGTTTGTTTTTGTTTCTGGAATGTTGTTTTTCTGTATTGTAATGGAACAAACCGCAAGCTTTTGTTTTTTGTTTTGTTCTTATATTCCTATACATTTCCGAAATTGGTTTTTGGTGTTAAAGGTGGAAATGGAATGAAAACCAATTTAATGTGTTGATGAGTTTAATGTGTTACAAAAACAAAAATCAAACATGATGTCTTGTTGAGTTTTCTGTTTCTGTTTGTGATAAAGTTTCTGTTTCTATAAAGACATGTGCTTATGGTTGTTGAAAAGAACTGAAAGGCTTGGTTATTACCGTGATTTTTTTTCTTGAACCAAATTTAAAGACATGTTTCTGTGGGCTATAACGTTAAGAAGGGATGGCTTTTGGTCTAGAGAAAACCCATGAAGGAATGAAATTAAAAAAGCAACGCAGAAAACTAGAATTGGCGCTTAGGGGAAGCGCCCTATCTGACGTAGAAAGCGCAGTGGCGGGCTCATGTAGTGCATGTGCCAGCCACTGCATAGGCACTGGCAGATGCTGATGCGTGCTCTGCACACACTGGAAGGGCTTCTTTGGCCCAAGACTCATATTTGGGTTGATTTTTTTGGACCTTTGGGCCATTAGAGGATGGTTATTAAATGATTATGGCCTAACTTTATGGATTTTAAATTTGAGTTATATCATGCAACCTTGATTATTAAGTTATTAAATTATCGACTTTTCCCTGAGTAAAATTTTTTTGTTATAGGTCATAATGGATTGCTTAATTTATAATTAGTTTATTTTCTATGTATAATATAATTTTGAAAATCATTGCCATATTATATGTTTTATTTGGTAATTTGAATATTTTGTATTATGCAATGTTTGGAATTAAATTTTCTTATTATATGTTGAATGTGCTACATGACATAAGGGCAATTTAAAATAGTTTGTTAGTCTCCAAAATGACTAAACTAATTAAATTAAAATTTGTCACGTATGATAATTGTCCAATTAAATGTTTATTGCATGGAAAGCTTGTTAGTCACCAAAGTGGCCTAGCTTGAAAATATTAAACATTTAATTATGAATTTTTCAATTGTTCATTTTGATATGATGCTATTAAAATGACATAAAGGTTGAACTGAACAATTGAGATCATTAATTATAACGTTAGGAGATCATCCAAAGGTGGACCATTGCTTATGATTAACGACATTAAAGGGACTTTATCAACATATTTGGTTAATATGATTGTATATCCAAAGATAACATGCATGTTGACCAGAATATGATTGATTGTCCATTATAGTGAACTACATTTGCATCATGATAGGTTACAACTATGTATTTAAATTTCACACAAAGGAGAATTTAAATGCATAATCAAAGTTTATTAGTTAGTTTGAATCCATTTAGGTTTACTAAAAGCATTAATGTGTGAGCTATATGCTATGTTTGCAGCGCCTACTAATTTGTTTGCTTTAGGAAATGGGCTGATCAAGTTCAATGGTTTGAACTATGCTGATTGGTCTAAACAAATCTAGTTCTAACTGGGTGTAATGGATTTGGATTTAGCTATAGTTTTAGACGCAAGGCCCACAGCCATAACTAAGACCAGTTCTGAAGCTGACAAGTCTTATTACGAAGCTTGGAAACGGTCTAACATGCGGAGCTTGAACTTGATCTGAATGATAATCGTAGAAATTATTAAGCCATCAATGTCTAAAACAGACAACGCAAAGGAGTTCATGTTGAGAATTAAAGAATACTCCTAATCAGAAATAGCTTATAAGTCCAAAGTAGGGACTTTAATGAGTGAGCTGACAACCAAGAAGTTTGATTGGTCACAGCCTATTCATGATCATGTAACATGTACGTCAAATTTAGCATCTAAACTAAAAGAAATCGGTATGGGTGTGAGTGAGTCCTTCCTTGTATAGTTCATTATCAACTCACTTCCTCTTAAGTTTGGCCAGTTCCAATTTAACTACAACACCTTGAAGGAGAAATGAAACCTTCAGGAGATTAAGGCCATGTTAGTTCAAGAGGAAGGAAGACTGACGAAAATGAGGAACACTCTGTTCATCTCACATTTCATCATGGAGCTAGTAGCAGTAAGAAAAAATTAGGGAAAAAGAGTAAGGATAAGGATAAGGCTCCCAGCAAGGTAAATGAGGGTCGAAAGTCACATGTTACACAGGGATTTCTTTCAATCCAAACCATAAATAGAACTGAAAAAGTTCTTGTATATAGGGAACAAAATGAAGGCACGAATGGAGGGCATTGGGATGTACAAATTGATCTTGGACACTGGCTGTCACCTGGATTTAGAAAAGTGTCTTTATGTTCTTGACTGTGCTAGAAATTTAGGTTCTGTTGCAAAATTGGATGATGTTGGTTTTAACTTAAAGATTGGAAACGGTGTGTTGTCTTTGTATAAACACAAGTGCTATTATGGTTCTGGTACTTTAATTGATAATTTATATCATTTCAATCTTGATGTTGATTTTGTTAAATCTTTGTTTCATGTTGATCATATTATAGGCAATAAGCGTAGTGCACATAATGAGTGTTCTGCTTTTTTGTGGCATAAAAGGTTAGGTCATATCTCCAAGTAAAGGGTGCAGAGGTTAGTGAAAATGAAATCTTACCTCAATTGGATTTTGCTGACTGGGATATATGTGTGGATTGCATTAAAGGTAAGAAAACTATACATGTATCCAAACATCCAGCCACAAGAAGTAGGGAACTACTAGAATTAATATACACTAACATCTGTGGTTCTTTCGACATTCCTTCTCGGAATGACGAAAAATATTTCATTACCTTTATCGATGATTTCTCATGATATGGTTATATATATCTGCTGTATGAAAAATTTCAGTCCGTGGACATCCTAGAGGTGTTCATTAATGAGGTAGAAAGGCAGTTAGATAGAAAAGTAAAGATAGTGAGGTCTGATAGAGGTGGTGAATATTATGGAAAGTTTGATGAAAGTGGACAATGTCTAAGTCCATTTGCAAAGTTTTTTACAATTCGAGGCATATGTGCACAATACACAATGTCTGGTACACCATAATAAAATGGTGTAGTTGAAAGGCAAAATCGTACTCTTATGGATATGGTTAGGAGTATGTTAAGTTATAGTACTGTACTTTTATTATTGTAGATGTATGCATTAAAGACCGCTGCGTATCTTCTTAATAAGGTTCCTAGTAACGAAGTTCCTAAGACACCTTATGAATTGTAGACAGGAAGGAAACTTAGTTGAAGGCACCTTCACATTTAGGGTTGCCCGGCAGAAGTAAGGCTGTATAATCCTCATGAAAAGAAGCTTGATGCGAGAAACGTTAGTGGTTATTTCATCAGCTATCCTAAAAAGTCAAAAGGGTACAGATTTTACTATCCTAATCATAGTATAAGAATAGTTTAGTCTGGTAACGCTCGGTTCATTGAGAATGGTCAAATCAGTGAGAGTGGAGAACCACAAAAAGTTGATATTCACGAGAGTCAAGTAGAAGCAACTACATCAAATGTGATTCCACCGGTTGTTATTCCTCTTGGTGCATCACAGATACGCAACATACTAGAGCAACAAATTAATATTCTAACTCCACCAATTGAACATATTACTGAAGTACCAACTAATGATGTTCAAGTTACAAATAATTAAGTCATGTTACAAGAAATAGTGTTACGAAGGTTTGTAAGGCAGAGAAGATCAGCTATTTCGAGTGACTATGAAATTTACTCACTTGAACATGAATGTGACCTAAGCATTGACTAGTATCTAGTCTCATTTAAACAAGCCATAGAATGTAGCGATTATGAAAAATGGTTTAATGCTATGAAAGAAGAGTTAAAATCGATCGATGACAACAACGTCTAGGAATTAGTTAAGTTGCCAGAAGGTGCAAAGCAAGTGGGTTTTAAATGGGTCTTTAAGACCAAATGCGACTCACAAGGTAATATTGAAAGATATAAAGCCAAACTTGTTGCCAAAGGTTACACTCAAAAAGATGGCATTGACTATAAAGAGACCTTTTCACTAGTTTCAAAGGATTCTTTAAGAATTGTTATGGCTCTGGTAGCTCAATATGATTTAGAGCTTCACCAAATGGATGTAAAGATCGCCTTTCTAAATGGTAACTTGGAAGAAGAAGTATATATGGATCAACCGGAAGGTTTCTTGACCACAGGAAAGGAAAAATTAGTATGTAAATTGAAAAAGTCAAATATAGACCGAAACAAGCCTCTCGATAATGGTATCTTAATTTCAATGATAACGTTACGTCTTATGGTTTTGTAAAGAACACCATTGATTGGTGTATCTATATGAAAGTCAGTCGGAGCAAGTTCATTATATTAATCCTATATGTTGATCATATTCTTCTTGTTGCTAATAATATATTGTTACATGATGTAAAGAATTTTCTCTTTAATAAATTCGAAATGAAAGATATAGGTGAGGCATCCTATATGTTAGGAATAGAAATATTCTGTGATAGATCTCAAGGATTGTTAAAATTGTCTCAGAAAGGTTTTGTTGAGAAAGTGTTAAAGAGATTTAAAATGAAAAAATGCTCTACAGGGATAGTTCCAATTCAGAAAGGGGAAATTTTAGTCAAATGCAATGTCCAAATAATGATTTGGAACGTAAGGCAATGGAGTCTATTCCTTATGTGTCAGTAGTTAGGAGCTTCATGTATCCTCAAACATGCACTCGACCAGATATCAGTTTTGCTGTTGGAATGTTGGGCCAATATCAAAGTAATCTTGGCATTGACCATTGGAAAGCTGCGAAGAAAGTACTTAGATATTTACAAGGTACAAAGGATTATATGCTCATATACAAAAAGATAACTCATCTCAAAGTGATAGGTTACACCGATTCAGATTATGCCAGTTGTGTAGACTCACGGAAATCTACATTCAGTTACATGTTTCTATTAACTGGAGGAGCAATTTCATGGAAAAGTGAAAAGCAGTTAGTCATTGCTACTTCCACTATGAAGGTTGAATTTGTGGCATGCTTTGAGGCCATAGTTCATGGATTGTGGCTACGGAATTTTATCTTAGGTCTTGGCATTGTCAACAGTATAGCCAGACTGTTAAGAATTTATTGTGACAACTCCACAGCCGTTTTCTTCTCTAAGAAAGGATGCGAAACACATGAATTTGAAGTACTTGTCTGTAAAGAAGAAGTGCAAAAATGTAAAGTGTCTATCGAGCATATTGGTACTGATCTGATTATAGTGGATCCGTTAAATAAAGAATTACCACCTAAAACATTTATCGGCTACATTTATCGGCTATATTGATCGGATGGGAGCGCTCTGACATGTATATATACATATAATTGTCTTGCTCTAATTGTATTAACAATTGTGAATTTAATTACAGTCATGTTTTTGTTCATTTCATTGTTATTCACATTATGATATATACAAGTACTGTTCTGTGTGATAACAATTACAGAATTACCCACTTAATGTTTCATGAATTGAGTTGATTCTGTGATACATGGAAGGAATCATGTTATTGAATAACTTATGACCATCATGATCTGATTATCTTAATTCAATTAAGGATGACTTGATCAATTCAATGTATAGTGTGCACTTAACGTTTATTGTTGAATCATAAAGTCATAACATAGGCCCAATGGGGGATTTTGTTAGATTATTTGGCCCATGTCACTTATACTTTTGAGCCCAATGAACAGAGCCCAAGTTGGTGGTTATTGGGTGTCTAGGTAGTTAGGCTTACATGGGTCCATAGGCCCTTTTCCCTCTCCCTTTTTTAAACTTAATGATATAGCAGTTTTCTTATTAACATAAACATCAAAGCAATTTCTAAACCATCTGAGAAAAATAAATGTGAAATAAGACATTCTAAAAGATAAAACGATGGATCAAGGTATGTCAAGTGTTAATCGATCCTACATTATGTTTACAACAGTCACTCGATTAGACATTGCCTATGCGATCCACATTAATAATCAATTCATATTTGCTTCATACGCCACTCATTTTATTATTGTCCTACATATCATTCATTATACCAGAGTTCAATTTTCTCGACATTCATCTATTATTTTAAAAGCTTATTCTGATAATGATCAGGATGGTGATCCTATCAATCAATGCATTAGTTTTTTTTCTTGGAGATTCATCAATCTCTTGGTATAGTAAGAAGTAAACAATTATATCTTGCTTAAGTACTGAGGCTGAATATTGAGTTATGATTGATATTATTCATGAGCTTACTTGGTTGTGTTAGTTAATCCAAGATATATATGAGTATTATATACTTTCTCTATTGTGATAATCTTAATGCTATATAGATTACTCACAATGATATATTCCATGAGCCTACTAAACTCATTGTCACTTTATAAGACATCACCAATCTTTGGTAATCTTGAGTTTAAAGGGGAATGTTGAAAATATTATAGATTACTACATTAATTGAGAATATTGTTGATTTGTAACAGTAACACTGATAGTTGCGTTTTGCATGATGTTTTATGGTGTAATCCGATAAGTTTTTAGCGTTAAATTGAGAGTTAAGTGTGGGTTTATGTATTAATTATGTTAGTTTGTATGTTTATGTGTTTTTTATGGGTTAGTATGAATCCTTGAGCTTAATTGTTACATTTTTTAGGTACCTTGATGTGTGTGTTAGTGTTGTAGGGTAAACGGGAAAGAACGATGAAGATTTGAGGAGTTTCAGGCTAAAAGACATAGGCCACGATCGTGCACAGTGGCCATGATCATGACAGAAAAGGAAGAGCCAAAAGTAGCCAAGCCACGATAGTGCACTAGGGGCCATGATCGTGACAGAGAGCGTCAAGTTAGGCTACAATCGTGTACTTTAGGCCATGATCGTGACAGAAAGGAAAAATCACCAGTCACAATCGTGGCAGGCAAGGCCACAATCATGCCCTGCGTCGGGCTAACACAAAAACTCAAATTTTGAGTAATTTTTCGGACCGTTTCGACCTCGAGTTGACCTAGGGCTGCTATAGAATAAATAGCACACTACAAGACAGCCGCTAGGAGTCATTAGAGAGTGAAGAGAGTTGTGTCAAAAGAGTGAAATTCTGTCAAATTTGAGAGACACCTAGAGAGAAATCAAGAGATTGAGAAAGGAGACGAAGGAAGAGAAACACGGAAACGTGCTAGATGTGAAGTACTTCTAGGAATAGATGGTTTCCCACCGTCGCTGCTTCGAAATTCCGTTCCTGATAGTATTTACATTTATTTCAGTTTTATTTATGTATATAATTGAAATAGGTGTTGAGATTCATTATGTGAATGTTGAGTTTACTTTTGTACTCACTTTCAGATTTTGACTTTTGAGATTAATAAAATTTATTCAATTTTGTTTTCTTATTGAGTTGATTGTGATTTCAATTCTGTTTTTAATAATTCGACAACAAACTGAGATACTGAGTCGAGGAAGAGTTAGGTGAATCGATAGGTAGAGAATTGAGTCAAACCGGTAGAGTCGTGTAACGAGAGATCAAGTATAGATTCCCGGTAGGTTAATAGGCAATTTTAGAACTAATCTACGTTTTAAACCAATTGCAGATTGAGGGATCACAATTCTCATAATTTAAGAATTATAACTCGAGAGAGAGTAATTCACCCTAGGACCGCCTAGACCCGTTAATTCAATAATTGCATAATTGGTTAGGTTTTCTTAGTTT
>JAOTAY010000008.1:18324050-18342774 GCA_025629805.1 Erythroxylum baracoense
AGAATTCCCCTTCCTTCAAATATCATTGGAGGTGCCAAAGCCTTAAACTCAACCATCTCCTCTTTGCTGATGACATAATGATGTTTTGTCATGCGGATTTGTTCTCTGCTCAAACATTGCTTGACTCCTTATGCTCTTTCTCTATGTTTTCTGGTATAGATATGAATACTTCCAAGAGTCAATTTTTTTTATCCCCGGATGTGAACCAGCTAGCCCACCGAATGAAACTTATCTCTGGTCTCCAGTAAGGCTCTCTTCCTGTAAGGTATTTAGGGGTTCTTCTCATTACAGGACATTTATCTAGGAGGGATTGCCTTCCTCTTCTAGATAAAATCGATAATAGGATCAACAGCTGGACTCATAAAAGCCTTTCATATGCTGGCAGAATCCAATTGGTTATCTTAGTTCTTTCTTCCTTCCAAGTATACTGATCTTCCCATTTCATCCTTCCTTCCTCCATTTTGAAGGATATAGAGAAGAAGCTTAGGAACTTTCTATGGGCTAGGAGTGTAGCTTCAAAATCTCATGCCAAGATTAAGTGGAACGACATTAGTAGATCTAAAAAGGAGGGTGGCTTAGGAGTGAAACACTTGACCACTTGGAACCATGCTTTAATAGGGAAATGGATTTGGAATCTATTTGAAGATAGTGAGGCTTTGTGGATAAAGTGGGTGCACACCATTACTCTGAGAAGAAGCAACTTTTGGAGTGTCCAACCCACCTATAATAGTTCTTGAAGTTAGAGAAAAAAATTTATTTATGAGGGATAAGATAAGGAATCAATTCAGAATTAGGATTGGCAATGGTATATCTACTCTTTTATGGTAGGACCCCTGGCACCCGAGAGGCATCTTGCAGACCTTTTCTTTACCTAGGGAGATAAATGGTTCGGAACTTCCAATGACAGCACAAGTTTCTGAAGTCATCAACCTGGATGAGTGGTGTTGGCAAGTAGTGTCCTTAGAGCTCTTCAGGAACCTTAAAGTACCTCGGTATCACCCAAATAGTTCCTACCCTGATAGTCTGGAATGGCTAGCAGGACCCACTAGACAGTACACAACTGCTTCTGCCTATAACTTTTTGCGACCCCCTATCCAGGAAGTCCCATGGTACAAGCTAGTGTGGGATAAAAGCAGTAGGCCTAGGTGCTCCTTTATCCTTTGGCTTACCTTCCATCAAAAACTTCAAACCCGTGACAAACTTCCCTACCTCTATACTCCTAACCATTATTCATTGTGTCTTTCGGCTAATGAAACCGTGGACCACTTGTTTTTTGAATGCTCATTTTCTAAATCAGTTTGGGACCAAAGCCTCACTCATTTCCACTTACAATGCCCAAGTCAGCCTCTCCTTCCATCCTTTCTCACTTGGTTTCAAAGAGCCTCCGATACCCGCCTATCAAACCTCTTCCCACTACTGCTTTCTACTGTTGTTTACCACATTTGGTCTGAAAGGAATGCTAGAGCCTTTAAAGATGAAGCTAAGGATATTGGGAGTGTCTACCTCGGAGTAATCTACCAAGTTAAGGAACATCTAGCCTAAACACTGAGAGGAGGTAATTAACTGAGTGCCTATTTTATTAGTCTTTTTTTGCAGGTTTGACAACACATGGACTGCTATTGGTCTTGTCAAAAGCGTCAAAAGTTGATAGCAGACAGGGGTCAGATGTCCCAACATGCAATGTACACCATAGCGGCACCCTCTTGGATATGGTGGCGGGTTCCCTTTCTTTCCAAATTCTTGTGTGCCGCAAGGACAAGTTGTATTCTTCAATCAACCCATTTTAATCCTTGTTGTTGGTCTTGAAATTATTAATAGAATGCATAGATTGTTTACTCTTACTTTTACCTTTGTTGTTCTTCGAATTTTTGGTAATGTGCATGTGGTTGGTAACGATGTACCTTCATCCAAGGGCATCTTAGATGGTACATATGTATAGGTTGGTTATGTGGCTATTTGGTATATAGGGTACAATTGTACCTAGTGTTCTTAGTTAAGACGATTATTTTGGCCTAGGAAGAGATTTGCACTTTTGGCAATCCATTGATTTGTATATAACTCTTATTTCTTATTTTATAACATTCTCTGATTTACCAAAAAAAATTTAATTAGAATTACAATTATTTCTAATTAAATAGCAATTAATTTCAAATAAGATCCACCCTATAATATTGATCCTTATTTTCAAAGATGTTATATGTGATCGTAAAATTTCTTAAACTTTACAATCATGTCCAACTTGATTAAATTACTTTTTCTCTCTTCATCATTCTTTGTGTATAATGTGTTAGGTTCTTAAATATGTTGAAAATGGATATAAATTATATAATTCAAGATTAGATAAATTAAACACTTCTATTTTATTAAATAATATATCCATATATCAAGATTGATGTCTAACAATAGCTAAAGACCAATGAAATATTAGGAATATCAAAGTAATTTTGGCTAACCATTTTCGTGCATAATTTTTTGTATAATTCAATCTTTTTATCATTTAATGCTTCGATGATATAGAGCATAGAATTAATATATACTCTATTTAAGTTCAATCATATTAGTTTTATAACATTAGTAATTTATTTTTCAATGACATTTCAAAACTTTTTCATAATGTCATTTCACCTTGGCCAAGGAATTCTCAAATTAATACTAATTAAGAATTATAAAATATACTCTTTAATTAATTTAGGGTGATATGATACAACTATCTCCATATAGTTCATATTATATATAATATGATGGGAATCAAGCATCTACTACTCAAGTGCTAAAAGTTGCTAGAGATTTATTGGAGAAAGTTGGAGGATCATTGACCTGGAGTAAGGAAAAGAAAGCCAAAAAAGACCTTAATGTCTTGATAGTGAATCTCTATGCAAGAAGCTTTTCTTCTTTAAGATATTAAATCTGAGCCTATAATGATGATTAAAATGAAGGAATAAGCATCACCTAAAGATTATATTATCTAACTAGCATTAGATCGATTTTGGTGATTGGTGGCAATTTTACGCCAACTTTTGAAAGATGGGAGAAAGAACTTCACTGGCACTAAAGTCATATTAATGTCAAGCACTAGCCTTATATTAGCTTTGTATATGGGAGACATAGAAGCAAACTAATGCTAGAGTTGAACTTATAACTGGTATGGGAATCTTCTTTACTACACAGACTTGAAGTTCCAAAATAAAGTTTGTGTTGATTTTTTTTAGATAGACGTTTGTATCATAGTTTTACTTACATAGTGTTTTGTTGCTTAAAGATGTTATCTTCTTTTAAGACTCTAATTTTATGGTTTTACACTTATAAGAGGGGCTTTCTTATCATTATAAAAAATAGCTTATTATTATTATTATTGATCAATCAAAATCTTGGAGATAATTTCTTCAAACTTTAACTCTTATTTTAGGTTCTTTATAAAATTATGATCTTATCTAGCTTTCTAGTGGAGATCAAATTATTGCTTTTAGTTCTTTCTTTTCTATTAATATGATGATTCATATACTTTTTGTGTTTTTTGTTGATTTTCTTGGATCAAAATTATCTCAATAAAATAGTCTTATTGTTAAGGATCGTATTAGAATTTATTATCAAAGTCATGTTTTATATTCAGGTTTGTTATTAAAAATTCTATTATTATATTTTTAATATCCTTGTGTCTTTTTCTCATACAAATCAGTTTTCTGTAGATATAGGGCTACATCAAGGCTCCTCACTGAGCCCTTTTTTGTCTGCAATAGTGATGATAGATGAGCACACTAAGAATATCCAGAGGGATGCGCCTTGGTGTATGTTGTTTGCTTATAAATTGTTTTAGTGGATGAGACAAGATAGGGTGTTAACGTCAAGCTAGAACTTTGGAGGGATCCATTAGAGTCGAAGGGCTTTAAATTGAGCAGGACTAGGACTGAGTACTTAGAGTGTAACTTTTGAAGCCATCGGATGGCTTCCAATGTGGAGGTAAAGATTGATTCAAAAGTTATAACATAGAAAGAGTATTTTAAGTATCTAGGATCTATCATCCAAAGCAATGGAGGGATTAATGAAAAGATAGTTCACCATATCAGATCAGGGTGGCTTAAATAGAGAAGTGTTTTAGGATTTTTATGCAACAAGAACATGTCACTCAAGCTCAGAGGTAAATTATATCGTTTAGCAATTAGGCCAACTATGCTCTATGGGGTGGAATGTTGACCTATCAAACATATGCATAGTCATAAGTTAATGGTGGCAGAGATGAGGATGCTCCATTAAATTAGCAGTATTACTACAAGAGATAAGGTCATTACGGCAAAGTGTGCTTTAGACAACAGAGAAAAGCGTAGCTATAAGTACAATTATCATTGTCTTTTTATTAAGGTAACATAATTCATATCGTTAGGCAACAAAAAAAAATTGCTTTAAGTTTTGACTAAGGCAACACATTAGTTTCAAACTATAGCAACAATATTAAATAAATATTGCAACACTTTTAATTCTTTATAAGGCAATAAAATGAATTTTTTTAGGCAATAATTTGTAATAATAAAAGCAAAATTTTATTCTTTCATTACCAATATTATTTAATTTAAGATCAAACTCTTATCATTATGTAGGCAACATTCATATATACATTAAAAGAAATATATAGATATTAATATATGTCTTAATTGTGTAATTACTATCAAATGAAAACAACCAAAAAGCTGCATTTATATATAATACATATCTATAAGGACTTGTAAAATTCAACATTTAACATATTCAAAATAAAAAAACAAATTATATGTGCTTTTATTGTTTCAAAATACAAAAGTGAATTCTACAATCCTCAACAATTGCAAGGAAAATTATATGTGCTTCAATAATTCTTCATCATTTGTAGAATTAGAAGTCGGCGTCAAGCTTCTTCACGTTAGCTTTGTAACTTTTCTCAAAGTCCTTTGGAAGTACAACATAAAGAACTACATGCATTCCACCTTCTTGACAAATAGCTACAGTTTATGAGCAGATATCCAGTTATGATGAGGACAAGATTCTATTCAATATTTGATATTATGGTGGATATATTGAACACTGAGGGTAAATTAAATTATGAGAATTATTATAGACAAATATTCAACAACATAAATATAAGAGGTGCATGCTTCATTTTGTTCATGCCATATGCTTTTTGCGAGCTAATGTATTGTTGTCAAAAACTAAATAAAATGTTGTAGCTTTTCTCACACTTTTCACATTCACTAATAGAAAGATTGATAGCCACATACAATAATCATGCAATAACTACACAATATGAAGATAAACCTAACTACCCTCAGCAACACTAGTTTTATCAAGTCAAAAAACATAGTCTTCGAAGTCCATCTCATCACTTAGATTCATTTCAAAAGTGTAAACTTGTACAAAGAAAATTAATAATTTCATAATCCCAAGTCTGCATAATCTCAAAGCTGCATAAAAATAGTCGAGAGTGGCTTAATGATTCTACTTTTTAAAGCCAAAAAAGAAAATCATTTATTACTTTAGCTGCAACTTAACTAACCAAACATTTGTAGAGGTAATAATCACACAAATTTTAATAAACTAAAGTAGTTCTTTAAAGTAACAGGACTTATTGAATGTCCCTAGGTAAAGTTCCTTATTGCTTGCAACCCTTGCCAATCCTAGCTTACCATCTTCCATGTTGATGATGCCTGCAAAGTATCGAAACATAAAGATTCAGTAATTCCTGGTACTGCATCCCTAGGTAGTTGTTTAATCAATATTGTGCTAGCTGTCTAGAGCCACACTAGACCTAAGTTTAGTTTCCCATTTTCTAGCTTTTGGTCATGTATAGTGGACAATTAATTTTGCTAATATAGCAACTATTTCTTGGTCTTTGTTTCCTTAAAAACTAAATTGCTAAATGCTTCCATAAACTAACCTTTGTGCTAGACAGTATTTCATACAACCAACAGTGATGCTTTAGTAACACTATGAGGAGAAGGAACATTGGTTAAGGGAATCCAACATTTGTTCTATTGTTAGGAGTTACCTCGTTTTGTTTATTCTCAATTTTATAAACATGGGAATTTAAAATGAGAATCTATAACAAATTATGGCTTGCAAGTCTTAGGGATATTAGCCTAGAATGGTTATTAAAAATTTATAACATTTTAATCCTTAACCAATTAAGATTTAGAATTGTCAATTTTGAATTAAATTAATATTCACCATAGATAACTAAATCTTTAGGAATACCTAGAACATTATATAGTTTTAATTAATTCTTCTAAGATAGATGATTCAACTTGGATTCAAGAACAAATGCTATGTATTCCTAATATGGCTTAATGTTTAGCAGTAGACTAACGTACCATGAACACCAATAAATTATATCCTAGTATTGCAAGATTTAATTGCTTGAAAAGTTTCCAATTAATGATTCCATTATCAGGAGACAAAATCCCACTAATATACTTTTCAGAAAAAAAAAATCCCGCTAATATGTTGATCATTAGCAGGCTCCTTCATCCAAGAACAATCATTTATCTCCAATAGAATTCTACAAGCAATATTAAAGGAGACTAAAGCCACAATGAAAATTACTAAACTATGTTGATAACTTTGGAAATTACTAATCATGTCATGTGTAAGCAACCATAAGAATTGATTATTTAAATCATATAAGCACAGTCAAAGATGGCCAACTAATGCTACAGACAGATAAAGAAAACTTCACAAGCTGACCACTGATCTAAACAACTGGACTCATAATCATAAAAACTTAACAAGTTGAGTCGATTACACTTTCTAAAAATTTTAGGCTGGGAATTGTGGCTGCTAAGGATCTGAAAAGTGGGGAGACTTGAAGAGGAGAGCTAAACTTCATACTAGATGAGGAAGAAAATAGTACATCATTGTTTGTTGGCTCATAGCAAGATAAGAAGACCTCCACTACAGAAACATTCAATTATGATCTCTCAGGTGCAGTATATGACATTAGATGTGATCTTTAGCTGTACTCAAAGGCTAGAGACTCATATAGATCTGGCTGCCTATATATTTAAATTACAAGAAAAAATTTCTATGAGGTATAGATCCTTGTGAAACCTGAACATAACATCTTATTTTTCTTACCTCCATAATGGTTGATTTCCATCATTAATATTTCTCAAGTCCTCTATCAAGTCTTTAAAATCTTCAAGTTGAAAATCATTATCAGGGATTGTAACACCCCCTATACGGAACCTACAACTATCCACATAAATAGCAACTAAATTCTTGTACATGCATTCAAGGTATATAATTCTTTCCAATGTTATACATATACACAATACAAAATTTCAGATCTTTTAACATTATCATTGAAAAGTAGTATTACATCTTTACATTAACATGATAATCTAAAAAGAAAAAATACAATTTCATTTATTACATATACAACCATTCTTTAATCGAAAAACACATCCAAAGGTACTTTTACTCTTAGATGTTGGCCTTGGTCCCTTTAGATGTTCCATGTACCTCACTTTTATGACTTAGACCTATACGGATTAACACTCATGCTAAGCTTGAAAGCTTAGTAGGAAAAATACTTAGTTTGGATAACCACTCACAGCGAATGTCTAAGCATCCCAACCTTAAGAAACAACACCACCCCATAGTTGTGAGTTAGCAATGATCACAATGGAGTAAGCTCCTGAAGCTCTTACAATATAGGCATTACTATTCCTATTGGTTTTGCAATATTTGAACACAAATACATTAGATTAAGACAAAACTCATTATGCTAATGGGTATTAGATTAAGAAGCAATAAAGCAAGAATCCAATAAAACAAAAACCAAGAAGAATCAAACAATCGTAGAAAATGAAATCTAAAAAACAGGCGTAAAGTTGAGGAAAAAATAATTTTTTTCTATGCTACTCATATACTTTGATTATCAAAAAGACAGAACCTAGATTTTCAAATACCTGAATAGAAATAAAGATACCTAATTTCAGAGGAAATCGAACTACTAAATTGACCACAAAATGATGAATGAATTCGAAATATTGTTTTTCAAAAAAATGAGAGAAAGAGAGCCAGAAAAGAGAAACAAAAATTGAAGTGCAGATCGAGAAGCTTTGTTTAAAAGGGAAGAGAAAAAAATAGGAAAAAAAAGATAGAGTTGTGTATGTATATGTTTTAAGGAGAATACGAGGGAGATTGAAGAAGGAAGAAGAAACGACAAAAAGGTAAAAGCAATGCCAAAACCAAAATGTGGGGTGGGGTCTGGTGCGAGGGAGGGTCGTTGGTAACTAGGTAGGATAATGTTGATTTTTATTTTTTTATGTTTTCTTTGATTGATTGATCACACACACGTTTAAATTTGCAAAAGTGTAAATGTGTGTGTGATCAAGGATCCAAATCAAAAAATGAATTAACCCAAGAATGTAATAGAACAAAAAAAAAGATAAAAAGACAATGGAATTGTTGCGGAGGAGATTAGGTGGGTAGAGAGATTAGAAGAGTGGGATAAAAGATACGCATTTATAGTTCGCACTGTCATGCCTTAGTGGTCTTTGTTAGTGGGGAGCTCAAAGGCACGTCCAACACCTATGAATGATGATCGATTGCTGGAAAAGCTGGCATCAAAATTGTAGGGAAACTGGAGATGTTGGTGATCCAGCCTGGGTTGTGGGTTCATCAACTCGGTGGGTCACTGCCGCATTAAGCCTCTCATTTCGTTTATGTTTTTTTTGTTCCACTTGAAAAATGTATATGTGTAAAGTGATATTAATTGGTTTCTGCTTACATGATATAATATAATATACAACTATGGCAACAATTCCAAATGTTGCATATATAAGATTTTGTTGCAACCTTTTTTTAATTTTGTTTCCCTTTCTTATATGTACCAACAAATTATTATTTTCGTTGTTTTTTACTATTATTAAAGACAACACTTTAAAAACTATTGTATTATATTAATTTTTAGCAACACATTTTTAAATTGTTGCAAACATTTTGTTGCCTAAATCACTTTTTGTCATAATGGGTTAAGAATGTAATGGTAAGAGAAAAATTAAAGGTGACTAATAGTAATGAAAAATTAAGAGAGATAAGCTTAGGTTATTCGAACGTGATAAAAGGAGACATACTGATGCTCCAATAAGAAGATGTGAGAAGATTGTGTTTAGAGACTAGAAGAGAAAAAAGGGAAGGCCCAAGAAGAACTAGAGAGAGATGATTAAAAATGATATGACTTTGCTAGAATTTATTAAGGATGTAGCCCTTAACAAAAAACTTTGGTGTACTAGGATAAAGGTAAAAAAGATCTCACATAAAGAGGTCTTTTTCTTTCTCATGTTATTTTAAACATTTTTTTCAAGACTTATGTCTTGTATTTAGCTTAAGCATTTAACCTAAACATTTTCTTAGTTAGCCTAAATATGTTCTTTAATGACTTGTTTGATTTATTTATAAACTTTTTTTAGTCTATTAATTAATCTTTCACCTTCGCTTCTTCAATTTAATAAATGTGACGGCATGAATAAATCACAAGAAAACTAGAATTTCATTAAACTAAAGAATTAATTAGAGTATATCACATCCTAGGTTACTTCCATCTAAATCTATATCTATATTAGTTCATAACCACATCAAGAATATTAACATAAAAGCAATAAAGAAACAATATGAAGAATTCATGTTCTGGAATCCTAAAATCTCTAAGGAATTGTTGAGTCCTTCCTCTATCTCGAAGGAATGGTGAACTCTTGATCAAAAATAATACAAAATGGTTTCAAAATAACTTTTGGATGTTTTCTTGGCTAAATAACTTCTCTTTTCTGCCGCTCCACCTGTTAAAACCAAAAACCCTAACTTATAATAAACTATATGGCCCCAAATAAGGATTCGTATAGCTAGCCATAACCTTTATAAATTTCTACAAAAATAATAAGCAATTATTTTGTAACACAATGCTTAACAGAGGTTAATGTATTGTACCATGTGATATGGTACTTCTTTATACCTTCTAAAATTTCTCCAACTCCATCCAATTTTTTTCTTTTCCTTATATGGGTAGAAATAAGACCTCAAATATATAAAATCTTAAATTGTTAAATCCTTCATAATCTTCCAAAGTATAACCAATATGTCATGAAAATAGTGATAAAAATAATGTATGTATAATATACATCAAACTCCCTCATACTTAAGCAATTGCTTGTCCTCAAGAAAACCAACCCATCTCAATCTCAAGTAGAAAACAATTTTGGAAAAGTTTTAAATTACTTTTATAATCATCATAATTAGTATTTTTATAGACACATAAATAATGTTTCATATAGAATTCTCATATTTGGCAAGTTTAGTGAACTTGTTTTTTAATACATTTCTTTAAGTATATTCACTCTTTATTATATTAGATTGCTTACTTCTTTCATAAAGAATAGTTATCATATGTGATGTTATTCCTATTCTATTAATGTATAATCTTGATAGAGCAATGAATAGAAATATTTTAATGATAATATATAAATACAATATAAATATTATAATTATGATCTCATGATGAGTTTATTTACAAAATATATTTGTCCTGTAGACTTTATCTTGCACGCTAGGTAATTAAACAAGCACGTATAACATAAAAATGCATTTAATTAATTATATCACAAATACACAACCAATTAATTAGTTGTAAGGAATAAACTAATAGCCATTACCCATATATGAAACTCTGTATGCCTTGGTTACACTTATTTTAATTTCTTATCCTTGTGTATTCTTTCACTTTTAATATTCTGACGAAATTTTAAATAAATCTTTAAAACTTGTAGATTTATAAGTTGACCTTAACCTTAAAATATGTTTCTATAATAACATTTATAATCAAAATTTATTAACAATATCAAAGTTAATATAAAATAAAGATAAGGATTTATTAAATTTAATATAAATAGAGTTCATTTAAAAAGAAGATTAACATTGAAAGTTAACTTATAAACTAGAAAATGTTAAGTGTTTATTCAAATTTTTGTAATAAAAAAAATTGAAGCATTTATTCATATATTTTGTATTTTTTCTAAATAAAATGAATCAACATTTAATTTAAAGAAAGTTACATGAACTAAGAGTTATTGGGTATCAATGGGTAACAATATCATAAACACTGAGAAGCATAATTTTTTAAAATAAAATTTTCATTATATTACTAATAATTTTCATTTAAAATTACCAATTATTGGTCATCTCTCCAAGTTTGACTAAAGGTTCGGAATTGGGCCCTCTTTCATGTAACAGCCGAAACTACCGATGGGATACGAGGACGAAAGCTTGGGCAGATGTTTTAAGCATGAAGCACGTGGGTTTTTGTTTGTAAAACACCGGGCAAGAGTATATATAATTGGATATGATGGCTGTCGCGAAGAAAAAAGATGGTTGAGCGAGGACGGTGGTTCCCAACTCATGACTCCGTTTTAAACGCCAAGGGGGCTTAGTTCTGACTTGGGACTCATTTTTCTTCACGTATTTGTTGTACATAAAATGGCTGACATCTCAATGAAGTATGATCTAAAGTTTATTTCACAACTAAGATATCCATTTATTTATGTGATAAACATATCCTATAATATATTCCATCAACCAAATGTTGGTTTGAAGTATTATTTATTTAGTTTCAGTGACTCTTGAGTTTTGACACTCAATTTTTTAAGACTTTCTATTTTAGTAACTTTTTAAAAATATTTCCTAAATTTAATAAAAACACTATTTTCTCTATAATTATGATTAAACCAAAATCACAGCTTCTTATACTCTAAACTCAAAGAAAAGAAGATTTTGCCCAATCTGGCATATGATCCCAGATTGGGCAAGAAGATTACTGAGATTTGCCTAATAATGTAAACGCCAAATTAATTATGGGCCGTTTGCCGGTCAAACTTATGCAAGTTCAATTTGCCATTTTATTTTTTTTCTCAGAAATAACATTTTGAAAGTAAATTTGTAGAAACGACAAAATATTAAACAAAAAAGAGTCAAATTTTAAAATCTTCCGAGACAAGGACATCCTGGGAGTCTGGGACGGCTTCCACCGGCACTTGTCTTCTAAGATCAAAACCTAACGCCTCCAAGCCACCCAAAACCAAAGCCTATATTGTGTTATATATATATATATATATGACCCAAACAAAACCGCTACCTCAAAAGACAGAGCGTGATACCGCGCTCTCTATTCACTAACCTCTACACCTAACTCTCTCTCCCGTCCTATGTTTCCAACTTTCCTTCCACTACTCTTGTTTTGGCCGTCTCCTTAGAACTGCTCAGCCACGTTCCATTTGGATTTCTCTTAGATACCCATCTTTCTAAGATGGATTTTTTGAATACCCATTTGCCCAAATTTCAATCTTTGCCTCTCGGACTCCTGCTGTCATCTTAAACCGATTTGGAAATCGGGGTTTTGCATTGATTGAAACCAACATTTGTGTTTAATCCAACATCTTGATTCATGGTTGGGCTAGGAATTCCGTTATTTGACGATAGAAGAGATGAATTTCTCTCAATCTCCAATTTGGGGTCTCAGTGGAGACCCTCCGACGGCCAGTGTTTCCCTGGAGGAGGCCTTTTTGCGAGCGTTAATCAAATGGGGATTGGATTCCCTAACTCGGGTGATAACGGTAATATAAAGTCTCTCTACACTGATTTGTGCGAGAAGTATTTATCAATTATAGGGGTCCAAGAAGAGGAAGGGGCCTTAAAGAATAAGGTTAGTCTAAAATTGAAGATAAAGATTAAAAACCCTTCTTTGAGACGGTTAATTAGTGGAGGGATAGCTGGAGCCGTGTCGAGGACTGCTGTTGCTCCTCTGGAAACTATAAGAACTCATTTAATGGTAGGGAGCAGTGGGCATACAACAACCGAGGTGTTCAATAATATTCTAAAGACTGACGGATGGAAAGGGCTGTTTAGAGGGAATTTGGTTAATGTGATTCGTGTTGCGCCTAGCAAGGCTATTGAGGTAAATCTTATGGTGGCTAATTGATTGTTTGATGTTAATTATGTTTGCATTACACGTGTTCTGTGTAGGGTTGTTAGTTTTAGCCTGTTTCTTGCAGAGTTGTCAACTCTAGCCTGTAAATCTGTTGTCCATGAATACACGGGCATTTACCGGCTTATGTTTGGCAATTATATGTTAAAGGGTCCTACGGAAGCTTTCTACTTGTTTAGATCTTTGTTTCCTTTATGCCACTAGTATCATTTTCTTTTGCTTCTTTTACGGTTTAATTCGTATTTTGAGGGGTTCAACCTTGGTTGATTGGTTATGTACCTTCGTTTGGTTGGTTGTTTCTATGTTTGAGGTTGTGAACTCCAACTTACAAGATAATTTGCAAGCCGTTTAAAGGTTAATAGTCTCCATATATTTGCCTTTTCAAATACCACCACAGTGGGTCTGCAAACATGAGCTTTTTAATCCCCGGTACAATATAATGAGTTTCTTAGTTTTCTCTTATTATCAGTTTTGGTTTTGTATTCCTTATTACGAGAATACTTACTCGCCCCAGTTGACACTAATTATGTTATGTCATGTCAGAATGCAAGAGATTCATTTAATTTTATTAGTTTCTATTTAATCCATAACTAGTCCATGTTATCAACTAACAACCATAGTATCAACTAACAACAGTAGTCGAACAAGCGTCTGCAAGGGTAGACATTGTATTCCAATTTGTGGTTTTGTTTTGGTTACCCTGTGGGCGTGTTAGCAGTACAACTATGCAACTAATCACGTGGTGCTGACTAGCTGTTTGGACTTGCAGTTGAATTGATGTGAAAACCAGCTTCCTGAAATGTTAGTTGAAATAAACTTTTAGAAACTTTGGGAATCAAGTGAAACATTTTGTGAACCTGAGATTGCATCTCATTCAGTTAATGTAATATAACAGTCTACTTGGTGAATCATTTTAAACAACTGATTATCGGGAAGCTTCGCCGCATTTACCTACTATGTCACAAGGACTTTAATTTCTCAGCCACGCAAAAATGATTATCATTATGTTTCTATATTATGTTAATCCTAGAGGTATTGTTTCATAAGTTGGATTTTACATTGAGAACTCACATTATCAAGTTAGAGATTAAAATAAGTCATCCAAATTGGTATTGCATGTTATCAAGTATCCAATCTAATCTTATGTTGTCTGCATCCGAACAGCTGTTTGCATATGATACTGTTAACAAGAATTTGTCACCCAGACCTGGGGAGCAACCGAAAATTCCCATTCCTGCCTCATTAATAGCTGGTGCCTGTGCTGGAGTGAGTTCAACAATTTGCACTTATCCACTTGAATTGGTGAAGACCCGTTTAACCATACAGGTATTTGCAAAATATATAATTGAATTTGAAGCAAATGTTGTCTGGAACTTCTAATGAGATCAGATTTATTTTTCAGAGAGGTGTTTACAAAGGCATAGTAGATGCATTCTTAAAAATATTACGAGAGGAGGGGCCTGCAGAACTCTACAGAGGTCTTGCTCCTAGCCTTATTGGAGTTATTCCATATGCTGCTACAAATTACTATGCATATGACACATTAAGGAAAGCCTATAGGAAAATATTTAAGCAAGAGAGGATCGGCAACATAGAAACCCTTTTGATTGGATCAGCAGCCGGTGCTATCTCAAGTAGTGCAACCTTCCCACTTGAGGTGGCTCGCAAGCATATGCAGGTAGGAGCTCTTAGTGGCAGACAGGTGTACAAGAATGTGCTTCATGCACTAGCAAC
Organism: Erythroxylum baracoense; assembly: GCA_025629805.1. Classification (NCBI taxonomy): domain Eukaryota; kingdom Viridiplantae; phylum Streptophyta; class Magnoliopsida; order Malpighiales; family Erythroxylaceae; genus Erythroxylum; species Erythroxylum baracoense. The sequence continues at coordinate 18,338,785 of JAOTAY010000008.1, forward strand.
TATACTTGAACAAGAAGGGATCCAAGGCTTATACAAAGGGCTTGGACCTAGCTGCATGAAGCTGGTACCAGCTGCTGGGATTTCTTTCATGTGCTATGAAGCATGCAAGAGAATTCTAGTAGAGGATGAGGACGAATAAGACATTAAGCTGATGCCTGCCCGAGTAAGATGGTTTACGTCTATACTGAGTTATGAGTTTTCTTTTTCTCAAGTGGAAGAACCTTGTTTGGGAGACATATGGTCTTTGCTTTTTCTCTTGTTCGAAAGAAAACATGCTCAATGTTGGCTGACATTATTGGCATTGCTATTACATTGTCAATTGCAACAAAGGAAAATCACAATTTTGCACTTAATTGAAGCCATAAACGTGTTCAAACTACAAAGATCCTTGACAAACTTTTCTGAAACAGGAAACGGTACAAAGATCCTTGTAAAACTTTTCTGAAACAGTACTCCAATCGATTTCATCAAAAGCCTGCAAAACACTAGCAGAAATAACAAAGACCAACGTCTCAGTTACTGCAGTATTAGCATTGCGTGTGCTTTCATAGTTTTTAGAAGCATATGGTTAACCAAGTTGGGACAAGATAAGTCAGATTAATGGCAAGGCTAGGTAAACAAATAATGTAAATTCTGGGACTAAATTTTTCATAGTTAAGACAAGAGCCTGATTTTACAAAAAGAAAAGAAAGAAAATCCCAAAAAGTGTCCGCAACGAAGGACCTCAAGGGGCCTAAAAAGTAGTTAAGCTCTTCGTTGTAACTGGCTTCCTCTGCTGCGGCAGTCATTAAGTCATCGAATTTATGTCTTCCCCAGCAATATTTCGATCTACCAGGAAGGAAATCCATGTTGACCTTTGGATCTCAAAATTGGCAATTTCAGGAGCACAGATTATGCATTTACACCAAAAGAGTGCCTATTCTGAGGTAAAGCAATTTAGTTTGGACAACCATAAGTCCCAGACCCCAGGACAATTGATGAAAATACTTCCTCCTATTACCAAATTAATGGACATGTTACTCTCTCAAGAACTTTAGTTTATGATAGAATAAATCGAATGGAAGCAAGCAGAGTGTGCCCCTGTCAATAGCTGCTTATTGTAGAGGTTCAGATGCATAAGGTACACTTTTTCCAAGTTACAGAACATGGCCATTGTAGATGTTGATTGAGCTTTCACAAAGAGTGTATCTCATATATGCCAAATTCTTAAAAGGTGGAGCTAAGAAATACCTTTGCTTTAGGAACAGGACGTCCTCCTGTTTCCTCCCTCATGTCAACTGTTGAAGTCATGATCTCTGCGCATATAAATGATAATTTTCAAGTGGTCAGACTTTGAAGCAAATGGAAAGCAGAAGGAAAGAAGAACAAAAACATCTTACTCTTCTCAATAGCACGACCATTATTCTTCAAGACCTCAGAAATGGTAACTACTGTGGAAATTGCCAAAGATTGGACAAGGAAGTTAATTCGACACATTGCTGCAGAGATTAACGAAGACAAAGAAGCATGAGCTAGGCTAATGGAAAATTCTGAAAATTAACTAATATTATACTTAGCGTTTAAATAAAAACCACATAGCGATATCTTGTATTCGAGTATATTGGATAACTCGCATATGTATTAAAGCGAACTCCAACGATTATAAGGATATGTTTTCTGTTACGAGTAAAATGAAATTCTCTCTCTTGGTTATCCTTCTTCTGTTGTTAGAGAATATATAAAACTAATTGAGTTGACCTCACACAATAGTACGATCGCTTAATATAGTATCAGAGCCTTTGTGACCAAGTGGTCGTGAGTTCGAATCCTACCACCTACTTATTAAATTAAGCACAAAGTAAAGTAGGTCTGTGCAAGTCTCAAGCCCTAGGGACTTTCACTTGAGGTAGTGTGTTAGAGAATATATAAAACTAATTGAGTTAGTCTCACACAATAGCTTAAGCTATTGCGAAGAAATGGTCGCTTAGCATCTGTAACTTCTTCTCTCTTTAAAACATTTTTCTGTTATTCAAAAAATACTTGTAAAATTACGTTTATGCAGGTGAATCAAAAATTTTATCAACAACTTGGTACCAGAGCCTTCGTGAATTCTACCCACTCTACCGTCTCTGTCTTATTACGATTTCTAATGAATAAACGATACCATTCCTGTGCTCATTCATCCATGTGACAAATGGCTACATTCACTTTCATTTTCTCTAAAGTCTAGTCTAACTGGAAAAATTGTTCACAACGATACAACCGCAACTTAACGTTTTTTCCGTCGAACAAAGGAAACTCAATTCTATTCAACCTCGTCGATGTAACATTTCCTTCCCCTTCATGTCATGTCTGACTATTCTGGGGCGTGTGTTTTGCTACGCCCCTGACCTCCCCCTTTCTTGGCAATCCTAGTAGAAGCACGGTTTGCAGCTCCAACATTTCTTTTTCTAGTTTTTCCGTTCTGTTTCGAACCTCGGACAACAGTCGCTCACTCCTATCCTAAAATTCCAAAAGCATTCGTTCCTGCCAACTCTGTGCTTCCAAGAACAATTTCTCACTCCGACCATGCACTTCCATTAAGTTTTTCAAATTTTCTTCCAACCGTCATAACTCTGCTGCCCTTGTCCCTTCCGTCATTGTCTGTCCAGGTTCTTCCTCTCTAATACCAAGTTGTTGATAAATTTTTTTATTCACCCACACAATCGCAATATCACAAGTATTCTTCGAATAACAGAAAAAACGTTTTCGAGAGATAAGCAGTTACAGAAAAAGGACAACCAAGAGAGAGAATTTCATTTCACTCGTATCAGAAAACATATCCCTGTGATCATTGGAGCTCGCTTAAATACATATGCGAGTTATCCAATATGTTCGAGTACAGGACATCACCCTGTAATTTTTATTTGAATGCTGCGTACAATATTAGTTTATTTCCATAATCTTCCTTTAGCCTAGCTCATGCTTCTTCGTTTTCGTCAATCTCTTTGATTTTCAAAAGCGGTTCCCAGAAGTCAATCTGGTAGACAAAGATATTAAGAGGAAGGAAATTGTTGCAAAGATTGACGAAGATGAAGAAGCATGAGTCAGACTAATGAAAGATTCTGGATAATTAATATTGTACGCAGCGTTTAAATAAAAACCACAAAGTGATGTCCTGAACTTGAGCATATTTAATAACTCGCGTATGTATTAAAGCGAGCTTAAAAAATTACAGGTATATGTTTTCCGTCATAAGTGATATGAAATTCTCTCTCTCTCAGTTGTCCTCCTTTTATACCTTCTTCTCTCTCTAAAATATTTTTCTGATATTCGAATAATACGTGTGAGATTACGTTTGTGTGGGTGAATCAAAAATTTTATCAACACACAGCTATAGAAAAGAAAAAATGTAGGAGGAGGCAGCGGAGGAAAAAGGAAAATACCCATCCCGAGCGCAGAGAGTTCTACCTCGTTGCGTTGCTGCATGTATCTCTGCAACAAAGTAGAACAATGATGAGCAAGTGAAAAAGAACGAAAAATGCAAGTGGGAAAGCAAATCCAATTAAAACAAAAAGGCGAAAACAGAGACCTTGGCGAGATTGACGTAGAAGAAAAGGGATTTTTTGGTATTAGAGACTTGGATTCTATTCTTTTTATGGGCAATGCTCAAATTGGTCACTCCTTGCGTTGTCACCTTCACGCGGCTTGGACCTTTCTCCACCCAAAATACTCTCTTTCGTCTTCAAGGAGCAACACTTTAGGGTTTCCCAAATAACTTAATCACCAGGCCCAATCCTGTTAAACTCTATCTTATCCTTTAATTTTTCTATAGTTGAAATTAAAATTTTTCTAACTCTGCAATTTTCTTTTATGTTAATTATAATTTTAACGGGATATTTGAAAACTTTCGAATTGAATTCATTATCGAATTGGATTCAATTACATTAATGAAATTGAATTGAATTCAATTTACACTGTTTGGAACAAATCCAGTAATATTAGAATTGAATTTAATTACACTGTTTGGAA
>JAOTAY010000008.1:18342874-18364704 GCA_025629805.1 Erythroxylum baracoense
ATAGAATTTTGATTTCTGAACCCTAGTTGGATCCACAGCTTATGTTAATCAAGATCATGATCAAGAATGTCTTCGTTCTTAGAAATTCTAAGCACTGTGTTTTTGAAATTAAGCATGCATTAGGAGGTGCGTAGGTCTACTATTAGGAGAAGAGAGAAGAGTGGCGTGAGAAGGGTTATTGTGTTGAAGTCATGGGTATTATGGGGTTTCAGCGTTAAAAAAGAAGACTTGCAGCTTATGGAGTTGAATTCACGTGACTTACAGCATGAATTGAATTTCCAAAGGAAGTGGGTTTTCAACCCACATGTGAATTCAATCCATAGCTTCTTTTGGTTCCAAACAGGTGAATTTGAATTCAATTACAAGATTGAATTCAATTCACCATGTTCCAAACAGGGTGTAAATTTTACATAAATTTGTGGATCAAATTTAAATTGAACAGCCTTGAATCAGAGTTTCTTTGATTTCAGCATAGGTTGTACCTCGCTTTTGCGAAGAAAGGATAGCTAACTTGAGATCGTATGGACAAGGCACTTTTTTTTTTTTCCTGAGAAAAGAGATAATCCTACACATAATTACACTCAATTTGTTGTGTACATAACACATGTACATACACCTCACTTCACCATGTTATAGCAAAGAGAAATGAAGCTGGAACTCGAGAAGAAATTTTTACAGGGCCAAAGTGGGGAGTCGAAGATTAATACTTCTAACCAAACAATTTTGGTGAATATGTTCTTTAATTAATTCTATTAGAATTTAGAAGTAACTTCTTTTCTAAATCATAAATTGATTATCATAATTTATTTCATCTCATTTTTGTAAATCCAACCCCAATTCCAAGTTCAAAATATAACAATAAACATTGGTATTTTTGTTATATTTCTAAATTCGTAGTTCTGCAGGGCCACAGTAAGATAAGGCAGTTCATATCCCTAAATTGAGTTGAAATAGATTTAAGCATATCTAGTTTGCATTCTTGTGTTGAAATAAGAGATTAGTCTTTCACGGCATTTCCTATCTGGGCACTTCAAGAGCAAAAAAATGCCTTCACTCACTCACTAGTCTTCTCCCCAAGAAAGATTAACTTCACCTAACTAATCTCATTATCGTTACTTTCATATACTAACATAATTAGTAGGCTTATAACAAGAATTTTTCACTTCTTAATTTTTCAACAAAAGAATTTTCACTTCTTAATTTTTCAACAAAAGAATTTTCACTTCTTTAGCAGAACACACAAACAGCTCCACAGTAAATGGTATGAGCTTTACCGCCAGCAACTAGTCCAAAAAATGCGCAATTACGAGACACTGGGAAACAATAAGAACACCTAGCGAAGTGTCAAAATATGTAGATTCACAGATATCACCTCCCAAACTCCCTTTCTGGGTACATAAATGAATACGATAAATCATTTGACTTGTTATATACAGGAGCAAGTAACCTGGGGAGAGAAGAGAGGGATCCACAGCTGGGTCTAGCAATTGATGCCACATTGACCATTTGCAGAAGCTTTAGTGGCATCCTTTGTGAAGGGGTCGATCCGCACCCACAGCAAGGAGAAAATGGAAGCAAGCAGAATGGACCACACAATGACAATAGTTGGCGTGCGATTTTGGCGACCCAATAAACCTTTCAAGAAAGGATACAAATGGGCGACCACCCATAAAGCAAAGAACAGCTTGCCAAACAGAGGACCCCATGACTGGTATCCGCTGTTTATAGCATATGAAACCCCAGCTACTATACCCACCAAGTTGACAATAATGACCGTGGTTGGAGGGATAAGAAGAGATGTCCATTTAAACACGTACAGCTCCGCAAACTCTCCATCATCATCCGATGCCTTTGAAGTGACAGTAAAGTTGGTATCAATTCCTGCAAGCACTTTCAGAAGCCCCTGGAAGACAGCAAACAGATGAGCCGAGGTACCACCAATCACCCAGAATTGTTCATTCCTCCACCAGTCTTCAATACTGACGCCACTCCATCTAAGCTCAAGTATTCCAGTGGTGAAAATGGATATGAAAAGGAGAATGAACCACATACTAGCGAAGTTGCTTATCTGAAAATTTTTAAGATTTCATAGCACAGCAAAGTTAGTGTCAATATAATTTTCTTGTAAATGGTCAACAATTGAATAAAATTTTACCTACCTCAGGAATAATAAATTTATTTGTGAGAAGGCAAAAAGCAGGAAGTGTGCAATAAGCAAGCAGTGGGATAGAAGTGAGCGGATAGACTATGGTATTTATGTATGCTATCCTTTCCAAAAGTTTCAGTCGCCCATTGTAGCCATACCAAATAGGACAATGCCTGCTTAGTAAAATTTCAATTGAACCCAAGGCCCACCTAAGGACCTGATTCAACCGATCAGAAAGATTGATTGGAGCAGAACCCTTAAATGCTGGACGTGGAGGCATACAATAGATGGATATCCAACCACGAGCATGCATCTTGAACCCAGTTAAAATATCTTCAGTAACAGAGCCATATATCCATCCAATCTGCAAGCAGTCCAAGAAGGATCAGCCGATATACACATACAATAAAATGAGATTAAAGTAGCACCACAAAACTTCCTGCTAACTAACCTCCTTGCCCCATTCAGTTTTATCTTCATATCCACAACTAATAACATGTATAGCCTCCTTCAGAAGAGTGGCAGGATTAGTTGAAGGCGGAATTCCTCCTTGTTCCATAAATGTTGCAGCAATAAACACTGGAGATTGACCAAAGCGCTTCTCCAAACTCTTCTGAGACATAAGAAGTGATCTCTCATCATCATATCCTGAAAAAATAAGGAAAAGTTTAACACGCTATGTTAACTTCCAACACTATATAGTTCCTTCATGAACTTGTTTAACAGGAAATTTATTAATAAAAAGTCACTAAATGTGAAGTCACAAAAACACAATGGTTGAAGAACTAGAGATATTATAGAAAAAAACCTTCAACACCCTCCTCAATGTCTTCCATATTGAAAATGGGGATGGTGGATTCAGTTCGCTTTGCTGCCCTCTTCTTGTCAACATACTTCTTATTACCACCTTTCCCCTTCTTTCTTGATCCACAACAACTCTTTACAATGATATTTGGCTCCAAATCTTCGTCAGTCAACACAGGATCATAACCATACAGTGCTTGCCTGTTGAAACAACAACCAGTTCCCACATAGACTGGACCTTGAATACCATCCTGCCCTTTCAAGTTGATCTGAAACACAATGACAATACAAGGTTGATTACAAAGTGTTGTCAGCAAAATAAAATTAGATTATCAGCAATGCATCAAAAGCAACTTACATCAAAGAAAACAATATTGCGATTGGCATATCGATCATGCAAATCAATGCCATCAAAACGTTGTGGGAATTGCACATAGCATGTCTTCTTTCCAAGTAGAGGATCCATTAGGAAACACATGGCTTCTTTAAGAGCTTTGCTATTGTTGAAGTAGTGATCACAATCAACATTCAACAGATATGCACCATTGGTCAACACAGCTGAAACTCGAATCTATTAACAAAAAGAGAGTTAGTTTTCATACAATTATATGGCAGATTTTTTATCCAGCAGTTAGGAATGTTGAAAGAATCTATGACAGGCATTCCTGTCTGCAAAATGGAAAAAAAAACACCCCCTATAGTGCCGGATCATTGATAAAATGAGAAGTATCAGATTATAGGAGGTATAGACTAACCAATGCATTCATTGCTCCAGCTTTCTTGTGATGTTGGAAGCCAGGTCTCTTCTCACGAGAAACATAAACAAGTCGGGGGAGTTCATTTCCATCAGTGTCAAGTCCCCCACTATGGCCTAAAAACACTTGTATCATTCCCGGATGATCCCTAGGATTATTTCCAGGCCAAGGGGTGCCATCTTGCATTGTCCAGCCTTCTTCTGGCATCTTCTGAGCCTTGGCAACAAGGGCATTGATACGCACCTTGAATTCTTCATATTCTCTCTTTAACAAAAGAGAAAAAAATAATTCTCTCAACACAAGTTAAAAAGATGGGACAATACTTAACATCACAGGAATAAGGAATTGTAGCTTACTTTCATTGCTCTCCGTTCTTTGACAAAAGAAGGCTGTATCTTGTCCTTCAAATAGTCAATCTTTTGGGCAAAATAAAATTCAGGTGCTCTGGGCTCAATGTTGTGCTTCTTGCAAAATGGCACCCATTTTCTTGCGAACTCTGCAGTTTCTGAAAGGGCTTCAAATGTCAGCATTGCTGAACCATCATCTGAAACATAGCAAGACACTTTATCGACAGGATAGTCAACAGCTAGTATGGATAAGACAGTATTTGCTGTTACAAGGGGAGGTTCTTTCAAGGGATCCACAGTACTGACAAAGACATCAACAGGCGCCAGTTGTGATGGTTCTCCATCACGATCATATCTGCAACGCATAAGTTACAATTATTAAGGCAATAACATTATCTGCCCCATGCATAATGACAATACCTTCTGTCAAACCCTTATTCAAAGCTAAGCTACCAACCTGAGGGCAAGCCTGTCAAGATAGGTCTCACGATTAACAGGATACCACTTAGGGAACTGATCCAAAAGCCAAGACAAAGCAAACCAAATCTCACAGATAACTGATATAAGCCACAAGGGGTATGCATCTTTGACTGGGTGAGTTGCACGATATTGTAAGAAGAAGCCCAAGATAATGAGTCGAAGTATGATCACAATGCGATAAGGAGTCAGGTGAGATGAGGAGATGGGTACCACACGACTCAAAGGTTGTCTGGCATCATCAGCCCTGAACAAAATGAAGAATGTGGTATCAAATGCTTAATTTTATATCTTAGTAAAACATGAAACTATTTCATGCTTCATAACCAGTAGAATGCAAGCAACACGCTTCAAAGGAACTCAACTAGATTAAGCCCAAATCACAAAGTAGTTGGGAGCATCACAGGTGTTAGCTTCTCCATACATTATGATGACAACATAAGACAAGAAATCAGAAGCAACTTTATGGTAATAACAAGGTCTGTTTCTATCATCCTGGAAAAGAAAATCTTTCCTTTTCACCACAAATAGCTCAACAAGCTTTTTGAAACATCTTTATGAATTGGATTTATCTTAGTAGAGCGTCCAAACCTAAAGCAACTAAACTAAATCTTTTATGCAGGGGAGCTCACATTTGGAGTTCTTCTCCATTAGAACCTGTGCCTTCAATATCTCCCTTTCCTTCACTGTATCTATTGGTCATCTGCATCATATTTTTCTCCTGTTTGAGTTTCCATCCTTCAACTCTCTCCTTCCAGTCAACATTACCAAGGCCATAGGAGTTCAAGTCTTTTGAAGGGTCCACAATTCTGACAGGAACTGTAACATAAAATGGTTAATTTAACGCAATTGGAAGTCATATGCATGATATAGAAATTTGATATGAAATTTTACATCCACCTAATTAGGCAAGTCCGCATACCTGGCTGTCTTGGATCTATGTAAGGAGATGACTGAACATTCCTCTCGGCAGGGCCCAATGGACCAGAAGTAGTTCTTACAGATTGTGTATCAGGTGTAGCACACGGGATTTCACCAGATACCTGACAAATATAGGTATGTCAACCAGCAGAAGATTTTATAGTCCAAATGCAAGTCATTCATATCAAGAAGAAAATAACTTATCTGACTGGCGCAAAAAGAAAAAAGAAGAAGAAGAAGAAGAAAGAGCATTCTTCCTTGATATTTGTTTTAAGCAATAAATATGAAGACAGAAAAGTTAACCCAGAAGTTCTAATTCAGCAAAGCTTTCAATAAAATGAATGGCAACAATGCCAATCCAAAAGATACTTGAGACTCTCAAACACCTGCTATTTAGGTGCCTTATAGAACAGAAAGCTTTGACGAAATGAAATGCAATCAAGTCAATCTGACATAATACACTCTTTTACGAATAAAAGGATGCTTTGGCCAATGTCAGCATACTTTACAAATACACATCCACAATAACAACAATTTGCATATAGAAGGACTAAATAGTCTTCAATTTTTGCATACCGGCTGCCCATTTGTCAGAAGGGGAATTGGTTGTTGAGACTCTTGCCTAGAGGATGAAGAAAGATCCACATCATCACTGTGCCACTGGCGTCTAGTCTTGTTATTGCCCTGAGCATAGTCAAACTCATTCTCTAGATCATCAACATCATCTTCATCTTCATCTCCATCCACACGAGGACTACCTGAAAAAGAAAGAATCATTAATAAAAATCTTCAATAAAAACCATTGCTAAACATTAAAAAGAAACTATTAGCAATCAAGCCAACCTTTGTGTCTCTTATATCTAGTCTTGCACTGTGGACAAGACTGGGTTCCATCTTTTCGTTCATACTCATAACAAGGACGGCACACTGGGAAGGCACATTCATTGCAAGCAACAAAGATGTCACCAGTAGTTGTAACTCCAACATTGTCACCACAAATCTGACATGTTTGGCCATTTAAATTCTTGAGCGGTTTGGGCTGCATTACCACCAAAAAATAAATGTATTCATCATTTTCCTAACACAACGCTGAAAATGAATGGCTACAAAAGAGAACCAAACATATAAAAAAAGTGACACAACAAGTATTCAGAAAAGTATATCTAAAGCCTTTGCAGCTAGATGCGTAGTAAACTCCATGAAAAAAATTTAGCTAGGTTAAAAACAAGCTACAAGATATCAGTCATAAACTACGTCAAAACAAGTTATATCTTCTGTCATAATGACCCAATCTGTCTCCCATTGCCTGCAAACCATAGATCCTGGCGCATTTGGTCTCAGAAAATTCTCAGTTTGCATTACAGAAACAGACGTCATATACAAATAAATTTTAGAATGTGAAAAAGGAAATGAAAACGACAAGCAACAGATTTTTGGTCATGTGTGATAGACCGCATGTCAGGCAAAAGTAAGATCAAACCCTTTGATCGAATCAAGCAATATGTTAGGCATTTTTTTAACAGTAAACGGAAAATATCTTCCCAGAGATCTAACAAACAAATGCAAACGACTCACGTTTTGAAAACCAATAAAAGATCTACTCGCAATAACAAAGCAACAACAGGGGTAGATAGGAACCCCAAAAGACGGTAATTGTAGAACATTGCTCAAACATTTATAGCTAGTTAACACAAAAATGAGTTCAAAACTCAATCTCATACCATAGCGCTTGAATTTTATACATAGTACTAAAGAGTCAACAGATCCAAAAATGACTGCCCAACTTATAACAAAACTGAACAGTCAATCTCACAAGCAGCTGAAGATCAACATCCAACGGAAAATCAATTGTGCAAGGTAGCAGCTAAATCTGAAAACAATAATTTAACTACAGAAAAGATCCAATCCATCCACTTAAAATCAACAAAGACTAAGAAGCTAATGTCCAAATCCAAGAAAAGGATCGAGATGGTCTTAGAGAAAGGGTCACTCTCACAGAACTAACACTGACATCGATCTACCCACCAAAAACTCCAAGTGAAGAACAAAAGCAAAAGTAAACAAAACACATTTATACACAGTTAATAGTGAAAGAGTGAGAGAAAAGAACACAAACCCCATAATCGGAATCGTGGCGGATGCGGACAAGCTTGTTCAAGAAAATGGCCGCCACAATCACAATCACTAACTCATAAGCCGACGACACTGAGGAGACGTGGAAAGGACACTACCCGACCTACTATATTGCAGCACTCGGTTCAGCATCACCACCAGCGACGTCGCCGACGGTGCGAGGGCACCGCCATGAGCGCTATCATCTTCGATCTCCAACCAGGCTTTGGATTCAGATCATTTTCTCTCGGTAATCGCTAGTCTTCCTTCGAGCGATGAGAGAGGATGGAGAGAAAAGGCCGAAATTTGGAGAGTTTTGGAGAATCGTCACGATGTTTCTAAATATGAGAGAGGAGAGCAGAAAGGGAAGAGACTAGAGAGGTGTATAGTAGTTAATAAAAAGAGAGGATGACAGCCGTTGATAAAGTGAGCGGTTCGATTTTATTTTTTCGTCGTCACCCGTTCACACTTAGTATAGTAGTTAATAATAATTAGTTAATAAGAAAAGCAACGTGATAGCTTTCTAAGTAATTGTATAAGCATGGCAAAAATACAGAGAATAAAGTTGTTAATTTAAAAAAAACCCTGGTTGTTGGAGCCAAACATGATAATCTACAATCACAAAAGCTCAAAAGTAAGGCCCAAAAGCTGTTGATTCTAAATAACATTTAACAATCACGTTGACAATCACGCTTAACCAATCAAAAGTATTAACGTTTAACTATTCATATTTACTGTCCATCAAGAATATTTAAAGCTACTAATTTATCTTTCTACCCACTTAAGACATTAAGTCTATGAAAGACACAAAAATAAATTTGCAAGAATTACGAATTCTAAATAATACATAATATTTTAGTGTATTTTATCAGTTATATTTGTGAATGTCTAGAAAATTATGAGTCTAAGTGTTTCTGAGTTTTAATGTCTAAGTGTTTCTAAGTCTTAAGTTTTAGAAATATTTCTTCTTATAATTATTGTATTTTTTAACTAAATTTTATGTTTTCTCCTTTGAATGTAGACATAGGCTTAAAGTCAAACTACGTAAATTTTGCGTTCAAGTTTTTCTTCCTGTTTGTCTTATTATTTTAATTATCTTAATTTACAGTAAATTGATATTAAAGCTAGAAATAGTTGGTTTATAATGGTAGCCAAATTCGAGATTAAGAAATTTTCCATAATTTTAATTTTATGGAAAATCAAGATGTATGATATCCTAGTTTATTACAAATATCATAAGACTTTATTATGGAATAAAAATACACCAACATCTGTTAATGCAAAGCAAGAAGACAATTTAGATGAGATAGTCGAATCAAGTTTAAAGGAGATCATCAAACTTATATGATTGTTTTAAGTTGTTTCGTGCCTAGGGCTTGATGGTTGTCTGCTTGTAGTTGATTATAGCTCCGTAATGTTGCCATATTGGCTATAAATATATTAATAAGTTAACATTTTGATTGAAACCTTGAGGCTAGACTGCGTTGATTATGGCTCCTAACGTTGCCATATGTTAACAATAGTAATTATTATTATGAAAAATATATAATTATGATTATATTTACAATAAAGAAACCACATTCACAATGTAATGCAACTGAAACTCAAACATGATATGACGAATTTAAAATCATGCCTGATTGAAAGATGATCAGGGCTTGACTTAATAGTCTAACTTTGATATAATCAAAATTTGAATTAAATCAATATTTTATAGTTACCAATTAATTCAAATTAACTTTTGTTTGAGTAAACCAAATAATGAGAAATTGAAATTGTAAAAACTTAGAATTTAAAGACTTGCAAACACACTTCAAAATGTCACAAAAATAAGAATACAATTTTAGTTTAGAGAATCAAATTATAAAGGTTAGATCATTCTCTCCATACCATGTAATCCCTCACTTTGGTAATGTAATCATAACAAATAGAAAATATTAGTTACCAACATATGTTTTATCACAATTACAATTAATTCCCACTAAAATTGTTTTGGAACCAAATTAATAGGCTTTTAGTGACAAAACTTAGTAATAAAATAAATTTTAACACTATTAATATATTAATGGTGACAATTTAATTGTGAAAGAAACTAAATTGTCACAATTACCATTGTATTAGTGACAAAAATATAAATCACACATAATCCAAACAATAGTGTCAATCAATTGTCTTGTCACTAAAAAACTCGTATTTGTGATGACAAAAATAATTAGTAACAAACAAATTGTCACTAAATTATGAATAGTAGTGACCATAGTTATAGTTCGGTTATTATGACAATATGAAAAAGACACTAATTAATTGAATATTTATTGACAAAATTTTTTGTCACAACAAATAAAATATTGTGTGACAATAAAACGTTTCGTCACAACAAGAAAACAATATTAGTGACCAAACTATGTTTTGTCACAACAAATAGAAAATATTAGTAACCAACATATGTTTTGTCACAATTACAATTAATTCTGAACAAAATTATTTTGGCGCCAAATTTCAAAACTTAGTGATAAAATAAAATATAACACTATTAATATATTAATAATGACAATTTAATTGTGAAAGAAACCAAATTACCACAATTACCATTGTATTAGTGTCAAAAATATAAATCATCACAGATAATCCAAACAGTAGTGTCAATCAATTGTCTTGTCACTAAAAAAACTCATATTTGTGCTGACAAAAATAGTTAGTCACAAAAAAATGGTCACTAAATTACAAATAGTAGTGACCTTAGTTATAGTTCGGTTATTGTGACAATATGAAGTAGAAACTAATTAATTGCAAATTTATTGACAAAAATTTTTGTCACAACAAGTAAAATATTGTGTGATGATAAACCGTTTCGTCATAACAAGAAAACAATATTAGTGACCAAACTACGTTTTGTCACACCAAATAGAAAATATTAGTTACCAACATGTGTTTTGTCACAATTACGATTAATTCCTGCCAAAATTATGTTGGCGCCAAATTTCATAGGCTTTTAGTGACAAAATTTAGTAATAAAATAAAATTTAACATTATTAATATATTAATAGTGACAATTTAATTGTGAAAGAAACCAAATTGCCACAATTACTATTGTATTAGTGACAAAAATATAAATCATCACAGATAATCCAAACAATAGTGTCAATCAATTATCTAGTCACAAAAAACTCGTATTTGTGACAAAACAATAGTTAGTCACAAAAAAAATTGTCACTAAATATCTTAACTCTTGTAGTGTAAGTTAATTTATTTTGATGGTGGTTAAAGTCCCCCTTCTTCTTCACTCACCCATCCTAAGCACAGTCCCAATTTTTTTCATTTAAAAATTGTCCATTTTCTTTTCTCTCACTAACTTACTTTCTCTCTCTTAAAATTTCTCAACCACAAAATAAAAAACATAAACTTTTATCAAAAAGGAGAAGAACAAAAGACAAAAAGAACATAGACTATTGTCTCGCCTTGATTTGTAAGGTTTATATACGTTTTTGTATAGAGATTGGTATTTGGTTTAGATGATTTATTTTTCTTATCCATTTACTCAATTCCTTCGTATGCCTAATCCCCTCAAAGTGAATTAATAACAATTAATTTAATTTAATTATAATTTGATGTGGTAATTGACTTACACCTAGAATCCCCCACGTGGGACTTATTATAGCTGATGTGGCTTTCCACGTCAATTCTGTTAACAGAGACACTAATGTCGAGCTATATTTGAGAAAAATTAAAAGTTCATGTATTTAATTGTCATTTTTTAAAGTTTGGACTATAATTACAAAATTGAGTGAAGTTTGAGATGTTTTGGGTAATTAACCCTTTTTTATAATATTAATGTTATTCTTTTGTATAATTTTGTGGTATCGTTTTGGTATAATATAGTATTATTTTTACAATATGGTAGTATTTTTTAATATAATGATATATTTTAAGTAATGTATGACGTATATATTTTATAATATTTGAGGTATAATTTGCATAGAGTTGTATAAATTTGTGTATGTGTTTTTAGATGACATGGATAGCCTAGTTTGGAGTGGTATTTATTATACTGTGAAGTGATATTTTTTTATAGTGTGAAATAGTATTATATATATATAATGTTATGATTTTTGTATAATATAGTGTTATTTTAAAATAAAGTGGTGATATGTTTTATTTAGTATAGTTGGATATTTTGTATAATATGTGAGGTATAATTTGTTAGGAATTGTTAAATTTTTACATATGCTTGAATGACTTGGATGGCCCAGTGTCAAGTTGTATTAATTGTAATATTAAGTGACATTTTTGTAGTTTGAAGTGGTATTTTTTTTATAAGATAGTAGTACTTTTTGTTTTGATATTATGATATATTTTGTATAATGTATGTTGCATATTTTGTACAATAATTTTTGTGAAGTTTTATAAATTTTCACGTGTTTAAAAGACTTGGATAACCTAGAGTGAGATGAGTTTTATCTTAGTGTTAAATGGTATTTTTTTAATATAATGTAATGGTATGCTTTATATTATTTAATAGTAACTTTTTACAATATAACGGTATTTTTATTCGATGCTGTGCTACATTTTATATAACAAGTGATGTATAATTTGTTTTCTATGAATTGCAATTTTCTTGGAGTTGTATAATCTTTTACTTTTATGTGATTGGCATAGATAAAATAATGTATAATGGTATTTAATTTAGTGTAAAGTAGTATTTTATAACATATTAATATATTTTGCATAATATTATGGTATTTTTGTAACTATAGTGATATCTTTTATATAATATAGTGATAGTTTTGTATAGTATAGTGATATTTTTATATAATATGGTGATATCTCTTGCTTAATGTAATTGTGTCATAAAGATGAGTAATAAATTACAAAACTAAAAGACTTCATTAAATGTGTTAACTCCAAACGTTAAGATGAAGCTAGTAGAGGAAATGAAAATGACGTTTAAAAACTCGTAAATGATATGTAATTTGTATTAAAATTATGCAAGGACTATGGATTTATGGTCACTAAAAGACAAGGAAGGAAAATGAGAAAAGAGAGTTTAAGAGTAGAATCTTTGTATGTCATTGAGGATGGTTACACAAATCATAAATGATGAATAAAATGCAACCAAGAGCAAGTGCAAGAATTGGTTGTAATGCTCGAGTATATTGACATATATTTGAAGGTATTTGAACTATAACAATGTTTTGAATATGTGCACAACCATGGTATAATCCAAAGTAATGCATGCTTCATGAGGTAATGTTATGTTATGTACAGTCAAGTTAGATGTAGATGATAGTTACGAAATTAAGTCGATCTAATATATACATTATGTTGTTACTAGGGTGAGGATATAAAAACATGACATATTTATGAAAGGCTTGTCTTAATCTTATAGATATGATGATAAGAGTGAGATTGGAATAAGGATGTGTAAAAGTAATGCATAAGGTGTTCATTAGAATAAAAGAAAAGGGTAGCATATTTTTCTTATTAATTATGATAAGTAAGGAACTTTAAGGAATATATTTTTAAAATTTAAGTTCATGACACTAAACATTTTGTGGTGAAATAGAATAAAATAATTGTCGACTTTAACTAAGGGAATAAGTCAAATTTTTAGTCTTTATTCAATTAGCATATGAAATGGGCTTCAGTACATGTTAGGGATCAACTTTAGGTTATAATGTCATCCACATAAAGAAGTGAGGGTATGAATGCTTATTTTGATAGCTATATGCTTGTCATAGCTTTTTTAGACAATTTATTGAGTAGTATAAGATAGTATAAAGGAAAATGATTGAGCATGAAATAAAGTTTGATTACTTTTCATTAGGGAGCCATGTACCCTTAGTTACATGATTAAATGTTGAGAAGGAATTTTAAAAGGCATACACCAATAGGTTTTTTAACCTTGTAAGAAGAATTGATTAGCACCATATATTATAAGGTGAGTAGAATATGGAATAATGGGAATAACAAGTTATATTAGGTTAAGGAGAAGAGTGAAAGGTGCACTTTTATTAAGGTGTATATAGTTACATTGGCTAACTCACCCTTACAAGTAAAGTGTAGCTACATGTTGCCTAACTTTAATGAAATTATATGGCAACTTATGTTTAACTTTTTAATAAGGTTTAAATTGAAAATTTCTTTCAAGAAAATCTATTTCTTAGAAGGTGGTGCAAGGATTTGGTAAGCATACAAAAATAAGAGTTAGTAACATTTAAAAGGATGCTGATATTTGTTTCAATTAATCATGGATATTAGAATAAAATTTTTATAAGATCTTTAACTATGTAATAGAGAGCCAATAAAATTTTGGTGACTTGTGTAACATATTAGATAAAGTCAACAAGCATTTGCATGGTGCTATTAGAATTTACTTAGAGGGAGTTGGTAATGGCTGTAATAAAAACTAAAGTGATGTAAATTTGTTTTATGTATATAATAGCCATGTAAAACTCTGTCCAATAAAATTCAACTTGAAAAAATAATAAAAACTAAAGTGGTACAAATTTGGTGTGTGGACATAGTAGCCATGTAAATTTATGTCTAATAGACTTCAACTTGAAAGAACCAGTTTTTTCAAAGCTAAGTAAGAGACCAAAAATAGAAAGTGTGAAATCTTAAGAGGAGGAGGTTCATAGGAAGAAGCATAAAGAAAGAAAGAAAATATAATTGACTATATTATTTTCACATAAAAATCCTATTAATTTAATTTTCTACATAATAATTGATAAGTTCTTAATTGATTATGTCCTAATGCTTAGTGATTAATGTTTATGTTGCATCTAAGATACTTATGTTTGTTTATATTTTAGCTTGGTACAAGTTTGAGGAAATAGAATCAAAATGAGCTAAATTCACATCCTTGATGCAGTTATATTGATGTTTAATCTTATTTGCCTTTGTGGTGTGAAAGGAGATAAGTTAGGGTAAAAACAGGACAAAGAATGAAAGAATTAGAGTTACTGTAGAGTTACGCGCCTGTATGGAATCGTATACACTTGTGTATATAACTTACACGACCATGTAAGTTACTAAAAACGTGTGTGAACTTGAAGACACTATTTCAACCATATGGAAACATACATGCCATTGTAATTGAGTTACATAGTCGGGTCCTTTACTCTAGTATCTAGCTGTAAACATGTATCTTTGTGATTTTTAGAAAATCATTATACATAGTCACTTATACAGCCATGTAGATGATCATGTATAATCATAAAACCCTAATTATGAAGTATAAAAAGAAATTAAAAAGAAAATTAAAGGGGATATAAAGTAGAGACACCAAGGGACCCAGATTCCTCACTTTAGACATGTGTTTTAAGGAGCTATTAACAACTTATCTTCTTCCTTCTAGTTTAAAATGGATATCAAGACTTGTCAACATGTTTTTGCATTGAACATTCCTAATGATGTTGTTCCTATCTCTCTTTTGGAATTGATTATATTATTTTGAGTTTAAAGTTTAAGATGAATGATTTATATATGGCCTGTTAGATCATTTATATATGTATTTATTACCATAATTGTGATTTCAATTTATATTTATTGTTAATCTGGTTCAATTGTTTTAAACTAATTATTGGGCATCATTAGGGATAATATTTTATAATTTAAATAATCCAAGGTTATGTGATTATTGATTAGATTAACTTATTTTCCTAATCCTTAATGCGACTATCACATTAAATCTTAAAAACTTGTTTTAGGTTGTTTGATAGTTAGATCTAATTAAATAGCTTAGTTTAATTAGTTACAATATAAGAGGAAACTGGGATTAGTAGAGCTTGTTGTTAATCCATGGTTAATAGTTTCGTAGAGAGGCGTGAGAACAATGTTACAATTAATTATGCATATCTATATAAAGGCTGAAATAGAATTGAGAACTAGGATTAAACTTATTAATTAATCTTTACGAATTTGAACTGTTTGATTTAATTTGTCTTATATAATTTAATTTTATTTAAGTGCATCAATTGGATTCATTGAACCACCAAGTCCTATTACACTGATTAGTTTATTACAAAAAGTAGTCATAACTGTCTGTGGAGACGATCCTTTCTCATTATTACTTCAAATTTAGTTATGTAGAGTTAGGTTTTAATTTTTGGTGTGTTCAGCGCACATCAAAATTTTAGCGCTATTATTAGGGAGTGAAGTTGATTTAGTTTTTTTATTTGATATTAATTGATGTTTTGGTGTATTTGTTTATAAATGGTTTTTATTTGTTTCTTAATCATTTTATGTTTGTTAATGTTTGTGTATGGAAATTGTTAAGTCAAGAAGACTTTACAATGATTAATTTTGATGATAATCAAATGATAATAATGTTAGAAACAAATGAACGTTTTTAACAAGTATGTTAAGTGTGCAGACGCAAAGTCAATATAGACGCAGACGCAGACGTAAAGTCAATATAGACGCAGACGCAGACGCTGACATAGATGCAAATGCAAAGTCAATATAGACACAGACCCAGACGCAGACACAGACGTAGACGCAGATGCAAACGCAAACGCAAAGTCAATATAGACGCAGACGCAGAAGCAGATGCAGACACAAAATCAATATAGACGTAGACGCAGACACAAAATCAATATAGACGCAAACGCAAAGGCAACACAGACGCAAAGAAGACATAGACGATACCACGAAGATACATTAGTACATCAGAACAGTTATTTAGTCAGAGTTAGTTACAGAACTTAACTAAATGATGGTTATCAAGAAGCGGTTATCAAGAATCAAGAAGCAGTTAGAGACGAAGGCTATAAATATTAGTCGCAGTCGAAGATGCTACAATCTTAGAAAAATTTAAGACAAGTTAGAAAGCTAGACAATCCGAGAAAAAAAATTCTTACAGTGCTTACTTAGAATAGAGCTAACATTATTGTAACAAAAGCTCACAATCTTTTTCTAGTAAGAGAAACAAAAGACTGATAGCTTGGAGAGGCTAGCATAGTGAAAGAATACTTTGTAAGAGACTTGAAGAGGCTCTGGAAGGGAAGAAAGAATACTTGTAATCGTTTGGAGAATAGTGAAACAGTCAGATGAACTCTGAGGACTGGACGTAGCCCACGGTTTGGGGTGAACCAGTATAAAAATCGCAGTGACTATTCTCTACTCTTTACTTCAGTTTATTTTGTTGTTAAAAAATCATATTGAAGTAATTTGCGATTAACTAAGTAATAATTTTCATATAAACCTTGTGATATTCTTTTAACAAGAAAGAGAAGTTTTTTTCTCAACATTTTATATTCAAAAAGGAGGATACACCATTTAACCCCCCTTCTTGTGTATCTAGTCTCTTGAACGTAAAGTCTATACTAACGTGTGATTTACTTCACCATAGAGCATAGTTGACCTAATCGCTAAATAGTAGAATTTACCTTTTAGCTTGAGTGGTATCTTATTTTCACATAAAACTCTTAAGGCCTTCCTTTTAACCATCCTAATTTAATACAGTGAACTATGTCTTCATCTGTTTCGCCACTAGTTTGGATGATGGTCCAAGGAACTTAAAACATCTTTTTTTGATATAACTTCAGTACCATCTTGATCTCCATATAGGTTGCAAGCTTGAGGCCTGAAAAGTTGCACTTTAGGTACTTTGTCTTAGTCCTACTTAATTTAAAGCCTTTGGACTCTATCATATCCCTCTAAAGTTCTAACTTGTCATTAACACCTTCTTTTTGTTTCATCCACTGAAACAATATCATCAATAAACAACATACATCATGATACCTCCCTTTAGATATTCTTGGTAAGCTTATCTATAACTATTGCAAATAGGAAGGGGCTCAATAATAATCCCTATTATAGTCCAATATTAAAAGGAAAATGCTCTATATGACCTCCTATTGTTCTTACTATAGTATTAACACCTCGATATATATATATATATATCCATAATAATCAATATATAGGTAATAAGAATTCACTTAGCTTCTAAACACTTCCATATGTATTCTCTAAGTATCCTATTATAAGTCTTCTCTAAATTAATGAAAACTATGTGCAGGTCCTTCTGTCTGTCCTTATAATATTTCATTAATCATCTAAGGAGATAAATGATGGCTAAAAGGCCAAATTGGAGCTTAAAATGTTTTAGTTTGATCAATTTGGGACTTAAATTTGTAACTTGCTCATAAAAGGTCTAAAATTTCACGAGTTTGTTCAATTTAAAACTTTTTTAGACAAAAATTAGGGCATGTTTTATACGCACCGTTACATACAGGTCAGTTAGTCTTTAACCATAGGCCTTTAGTCACCGGTCACGCCACCAACGTCGGGTGTTAGCCCTCGCTTAATTCCTTCCTCCATATCCATGAAGACCACCCTGGAATCTCTGATTTTAACCATCCTTGGATAGATCCACTGCTCTGCATCTACATCTCCACCGGTAATTGAACCAGATCCTTATCAGAGAATATGATAACGATCACGTCGCATCTGTTCATATTGGGGCTAGTCACGACGTGGTACTCGTCCAACATAGGTGTGCTCTTGCTGAATAAGTAATTGCTGAGCAATTACGGGTTCAAGCTGAGCAATTACAGGTTCAAGTACCCGATCTTCTTGAACATATGCCACATGACAGCTTGTAGCTTGTGACGAGGGACCATGACTTCACTATGTCGCACGATAGAGAAAGAGTGAAGAATGAGACAACTCACAGATGACAGATCCTTAACAGAAGGCTAAAAGGAAATGCAAAAACGCACCACTAAAATTTAGATTTGTTTATTCCATATGGGCGTCTCTCCACCAATCATGCCACCCTTCCATCTTCTATTTATACCCCCTCCTTACCTTATCTAATTCATATACCAACGTCGTCTCTCGTCTTTTTTGCCTTCCCTACTACTGTACAAACTTATTGCAGTACTTCACTTGTGCATTACAATAAAAGAGGTCCTATTTTATACCGAGTTCATCAATGGCTTGTTTGGAAGTGTCCAAGGATGTTGGTAAAAGCTTAAGCTCCTATCCGTATATGTATACATGTTAATTTCTTCTTTACTATATGCAAAGCTGAAGCAACCCTGTAAGCATTTATTGAAATTCCAATTTCCTGTAGTTCTTTTAGCTGATAAGAGCATTATACTAACTTAAAAGCAAATGTTTGTCTTTTTTGTTTCCAATGATCGACACGGGATAATGATGCGTCATGCCCCTTCTAATTATTATTATTGATTAAAGATTGTTTAAAATAGGTCATTTATTCAAAAAATATATTGATGTTCAAGTCGTGTTTAAAGACATTGAAGAAGAATGCACTCTTGATGGAATTATTAATTGGCAAGTTGGTCCTGCCGTGAGAGCAAAATCTGGAAGATGGGTTGCTGGAATTATTGTACTCTATAAGCTCAAAATCCCTTTATATAGTTCTCAAATGGAAACATATGTTATATATCTTCATATTCCTCGTGCTTGATCAAAAATTACTCATAGAATTGTCAATTCAGGGCATACACTAGTCTACTATTTAAGCTTTTACTCTCATTAGAAACCAGTCCACAGTGGGACACTTTCTATTAGTCTTTATTGCTTAGGCTCAACGTACTTGGTAAGGTATCCATAAACATAAGAAAAACGCATATAATTCATCTGTGACTCTTCTCGAGGTTCATTTCATAATTTAGGTAAGGTTTTACAGTGGCTGATAAGGGAAAAGGATGATGAGTTGTGATGATAAGAAGAGGACATGAGAGTTGGTATAAGTTGTAGCACTGATTAGTGAAGTTGAGAACAATTGTTGAAGCTTTGTCGTTGGACACTGAACTAGCTAAGAATAAGGCCAACTGAGCTGAAACTATGGTCGGAGAGGGAGGCTGGTTTAGGTAGGGACTCCAACTGGTCTTGCTTCTTCTTAGTGCATGCATTGAAAGTAGGACCTAGACCTATCTGACAAGTAACATTTGGTATTTACTTGTATTCTGTGGGTGTTATTCCGCGTGTCATCTCTCTCAACGCTTTCTCGAGAAAATTTTTCCAAATAGAAAAGTTTCTCGAGACTTGAAGTAGCAAGTAACGTGACCATTTTGGTGGTTTTGAGTCGATAACTTCAGAGCGACTGCCTAATTCCCAGCATGTGAAGAAGTAGTCATTTGTCATTGGAAAATGTGATAGGATTACTGGATAATCGATACTTAAATGACTCATATTGGTAAGTATTTTTAAGAGTTGTTACTCACGAGGAGGAGGATGGATATGGCATTGACATAAAGATGTTCTTTTAGGGGAATTTGGCTAGAACCTATTCTTTCTTTTCTCTTTTCAATTGATATTCTCGAGGCACCATTTTTTCTAAAGCATCAAGGTCAATCCATAATAAAGACTAACTGACTTATGGCTAAAGACTAACTGACCTGCATGTAATGGTGCGTGTAAAACACGCTATAATTTCTGTCTAAAAAAGTCTTAAATTGAGCAGATTCGTGAAATTTTAGACCTTCTATAAGCAAGTTACAAGTTTAAGTCCCAAACTGATCAACCTAAAAAGGTTAATCCCTACTTTAAGCTTTTAGTCAATAAATGGCTTCTATTGTAGACCTCCCTTGTATGAAATCAAATTGGTTCTCTAAGATAAGTGTATTTTGTCTCACTCTCTTTTGAATCACCCTCTTCCATAATTTCATGAAGTGATTGAGTAGTTTGATGCCTCTATAGTTATTACAGCTTTAGATGTCCCTTTTGGTTTGTAAAGAGGGAATAGTGTGCTAAGTCTCCACTCATCTGACATTTTAGCGAAATTGTGGATCATATTAAAAATCTTGGCTAATCAAGTAAGAACCTCATCCCCCAGGCTCCTCCATAGCTCTATGGATATCTTATTAGGTCCTACAAGCCTTCCCCTATTCATTTTCCTCAAAGCTCCTTTAATTTCTTCTCTTATGATATGAAATTAAAAGGTGAAGTTATAGTATTTCTTAGATATGCTAAGATCACCTAAGGTAATCTTATTATCTTCACCTTCATTGAAAAGCCTATAGAAGTAACTTTGTCATCTTCTCTTGATGTCATTTTCATCCATGAGCACCCCCGTCCTACTTCATCCTTTATATAACAAATTTTATCCGAGTCTCTTGCTTTTTGTTCCCTACCTCTCGCTTGCTTAAATATATCATTTTCTCTATCCTTAGTTCCCAATTTTGATATAAGTTGTTATAGGCTCTATTTCTTAGCTTATAACATGATCTCTTTCTCCTTGTTTTCTTCCAACTTGTAACTTAATCTATTGGCTACGTTTCCTTCATCTATGTTGATATCCAATAGAGCTTTATAGGTGTCTTTTTTGATCTTTAACATGTCTTAGACTTCTTTATTCTAGCACCAAGACTCATTCGTACTACCTTTATGCCCTTTAGAAACTCTTCAGATCTCTTTAACATCATTCCTTAAAAAAGTTTCTACTCCCTCTCACACTTGGTTAGTATCTCCTTTTATCTTTTATGGTTCTCCAAATAATACTCTATCCTTAAGTTATTCCACAGTATCTCCTCTTAGATTTTACCACCTAACTCTAATGATCCTCTAAGAACTTTTCTTCTTTCTCTAACCCTTAATTGTAAGATTCATGATTAATAATCTATGTTGAGTTAAATATATATTAGGTATCACAATACAATCATTTCAATTAGTTCAATCACTTTGCCTTATAAGGAAGTAGTTGATCTAAGTCTTTCCATTTCTGTTACTAAAAGTTACTAGGTGCCCCTCTTTTTCTTTTTTGAAGAATGAGTTAGCTACCATAAAATCAAATTCTATTAAAAAGTCTAACAAAGTAGTCCTACTGACATACCCCTATATAACCATTAAAGTAACCTCTTAGAATAAATTTCTTGTTAACGGGAATTTGATGTGTTGACCCCCGAAATTTTTCTTTAAATTAAGCATAATAGTTTATGAAATAAGCATGAGATTTGAATTTTTGCCTTAGAATAATTTTTGGGGATCATGATAGAATTATTTTTGGAGATTAATTATTTATTACAATGTGAGTAAGATTTTATTTCACTAGTTAGTGAAATAAATGCATAAGAATGAATTGGGGGCATTTTTGGCATGTGACTTAAATATCAAAAAAGCCTAAGCTTATAAGGAAGGGTAAAGTGGACTTTTGGGACTCATTAAGGGTAAAATGGGAAAAGGAATTTTTGTCTTGTTATCTTAGAAGAGTAAAAAAAACAACGAGAATGGGAGAGAAAAGAAGAGAAAGAAAAGAAGAAGAGAGGTTTTGAAGAAGAGTGAAAAGAATAGAGCTTT
>JAOTAY010000008.1:18393643-18408838 GCA_025629805.1 Erythroxylum baracoense
AATTAATAAAAGTGCTTTTTATTTTTATGTTGCCAAACAGTCTATTGTATGAAGCTCTTTCAAAAAAGCTGTTTTTTTAATTGACAACCAAACAGTCAACTGGCTTTTTAGAAAAGCTCTTCTCAGAAAAGCTCTACTGACAAAAGCTCTACTGATATAAGCCTATCCAAACAGGCACTAAATTTGAAGCAACTTATACCCTAGGACTCGTAGATACACTTGGGAAAAGAATTTCTTTCTTAAAAGATAAATTAAGTGAATGATGTGATGAAGCATATTACTAAAGAAATAAAGGAATAAAAAAGAAATCTTCTTTATTTGCTATGATTTAAAATTGCCTGCTGTGATTGGATTGTGATAGTCCTCTTTATTATAAAAAGATAAAAAAAGAATTATAAAAAAAGGAAATAGTTAAAGAAAAGATATTTTAAAAGACGTAAAGCCAAATATTATAAAAGAAAAGAAGGATATAAACCTAAAAATCCTGTGTTCAAGAGAAATAGAAGAAAAAAATAGAAAGATATCTTAATGTCAGTGTTACTATTGTAAGGAAAAAGGATATTATGTCAATAAATGCCCTAAACGATTTCATAAAAAGAAAATCGAAATAGATGATGATATAAAAATGATGATAGAAAATGAAGATTTTATTCATGTCAATACTTTTCAAGATTGTTCTTCTGAAGAAAATATTTTTATAATTAATGATACTAAATATGAAGAAACCTCTCTTTCTAATATAAATGAGTAAAATAGGAGAATCTTTTATTACCCAAATCGATATCCAAATTACATATAATATAATAGAAACATTTGAAAAATATGGTGAATACAATCAAGAAGCTTTGATTGATAGAAGAACACTTAAAAATATTCAAAATACTACATTTTCTATAAATTCCTATAGTGGATTTAATATGACTTTATTAGATAAAATTGAATTAAAATTAAAAAACATCATATGTTTTATGGTATAAATCTAGAAGAAAAAAGCCTTGGATATTAGTCTTTCGTTTAATAAAGTAATGATTTCTTTATTATCTAAAAGAAATATTTCTAAAAAGCTTGATCATTTTGCCTAAAGAAATTCGTGATAAAATAGGATGGGTTCACATTGGATCAATTCAAATGGTAATCAGATAACTTTTAGAGAAGGAATTAATAGCCCCATAAATCTTGTTATTATTGATGAGAGAGAATTCTGAATAGAAGAGAAGCATGTATGAGAATTTTTAGAGGAAATCCTTTTTTTTGAGACTTTTAGAGGAAATCTTAGATATCAAAAACTTTTATTTAATATTTATCCTAAGATATCTTATAATATACAAGATAAATATTTTGATAGAACACTTTCCCTAATCCAAGATTTCAAAAGAAAAGATTTAATAAAAGATGGAAATAAGCCATATTCTATATCCTATATGATATCTTATGCTTTATCTAATACACATCATATGAAATGTTTTGCATATAAAGATATTATTGATTTTCCAAAATTATTTTCTGAAGTAGAAAATCCTTCTTATATGGCAACTATAGAGGAACTTGAAACAGATTTTTCATTAGATTTACAACAAAAACATTTGCTAACTTATGATAATAGATTATTACCAAGATTATCTTATTCTGAAATAGGTGTTGCTAGTAGTTCTAAATATAATAATAACTTAATATGAGCAAATAAATAGATAAGTTCTAACTACAAAATAAAAGGAGAATATTTTGATGGTACAAGTTATATTGCTTATAATATTTTAATAGATAGCACCAAGTGGAAGTTATATTAATCATAATTTAACAAATAATTTGATAAAATTTCATTTGATAGAACCTTATCAATATATAAATTTTAATAGAGCAGGTTCTTGCTTATGTAGATCGACTTGTTTCCCATCATAATATCATGAAACTGTAAAACCTATCATAGGTTTAGATATTTCTAATCATCAAATACATTTATCTATTAGAATACAACAACCTCAAATTCTTGTCGGTTCATTTCTAGTTAAATGTCCATCCTTTTATTTATATGATACTAGTATAATGATATTCTTCTTAGAAATAACATTCTTTAATTATTCTATAAAATATTATTTGATACTGTTAAACACCAAATTCATTTCAAAACTCCTTGTGATCATTGGATAATAGTTATCTGTCTTAAACATGCTTATGGCAATTCTACTCCTATTTCCTTTAAACCTCACATAGCCCAATGAAGTGTAGGTTATAAACAAAAACTTATTTTTCCAAAAGGAAAACCTTTACTAAAAATAGAAAATATTGTAGAAAACAAATATCAACAAATAAATATTATAAAAGATGGACTAGAATTAGTCAAACAAAAAATAAGACAAAATTATTATGATAATCCTTTACAATTTTGGGATAAAAATAAAGAGGAAGCAACATTAGAAATGATAGATAAACAAAAAGTGATTAGAGTTATTGCTATGAGGTATATTCCAGAAGATTGAAAAGAATTTCGAAAACAAGTTTTGGAATTAGAAAATTTAAAAATCATTTGGCCAAGTAAGTTGCCACATTCTTCTCCTGCTTTTATGGTTAGAAACCATTTAGAGATACTTAGAAATAAAGTTAGGATGGTAGTAAACTATAAATGATTAAATGATAATACAATCTTTGATAGATATTTTCTACCTTATAAAGAATCCTTAATAAATCTAACTAGAGGAAAACAAATTTTCTCTACATTTGATTGTAAAAGTAGATTTTGGCAGATAAAAATGAATAAAGATAACATCCCGTATACTGCATTTTCTACCCCTCAAGATCATTATGAATGGCTAATAATGCCTTTTGGTTTAAAAAATGCCCCTCAGATATTTCAAAGAAAAATGGATAATGTCTTTAAGTACCATAATTTTATACATTGTTATGTTAATGATATTTTAATAGCTAGTTATAATCTTGCACAACATATTACGCATCTTCTTACATTTAGAGATTTATGTGAAAAACGTGGTCTTGCTCTCTCGCTCTCTCTGAGAAAAAGGCTAAGATATGTCAAAATGAGATAGAATTTCTTGGAATGGAAATAGATGGTAAAGGAGTTAAACTTCAACCTCACATTCTTAAAAAAATTTCACAATTTCTAGATAAATTATAGGATAAAAAACAAGTCTAAATCTTTTTAAGCGTATTAAATTATGCGTATGATTTTATTCAAAATCTAGCTGAGATAACGAAACCTTTTCAAATACTGTTAAAGAAAGATCAAAGAGTTGAGTTTTTACCTTATTTGATCGAACAGGTAAAGAAAATTAAATTTCATACGATTTAATTCTTGAAACCGATGCTTCTAATCAAGTGTGGAGCAGAGTATTAAATGTCAAAGTTCCAGAGGTATACCTGCATAGAGAGTCATTAGTTTTAACATGAAATAATTAAATATAATAATAATGTTCTTGCAGACTTTCTAACTAGGGATAATCAGCCCTAGAGAGGAGATATATGGTCTTTTAGACCAAATGTTTGAAGATATAGATATCTGCAAAGCACAAATAAAAAATCTATTAAATATTGCTAAATTTTCATTGATATCAAAAGAAATAGCTAAATTACTTCTTATATCAAAAGAAATGGCTGAATTACTTCTTTCTTTTTGCCACATATGGCAAGCCGAACTAAATCATTTTAATTATGCTGAGCAAAAGCTTTATAGATTGATTAACAAAGTTTAGATAATTGAAGAATCCGAATCAACTGGGGATCTTCTCTCTTGATACTATGTCTTTACGACCAAATACTTCTAGAAAACCTCAGATATCTAGAAAAATTATTGCAAGTTCTCCCAAAGATCATCCTACAGTTGAAGCGCACTATGAAATTATGAGAGATCTGTACTCCCTACAAAATATTGATTTTTGTTATATTGATTTTTTAGGAATATATCCTAGATTGAATTTTTTGCAAGGAGTGAATCCTCAAGCAATCAGAGATTGGTATGATTTTGATACCATCAAAGCCATCTATTTATCAAATCTAGAATTTCTAGAGATTTCTTCTCAACCTAAAAGGATTCAAGAAGGAGTCAAAGATTGCTATTTAAGAAACCTAACGATAACTCCTAGAGATACATTAATGTTGAAGATTTTATCAGTCGGACCATATTTTTATGAAGATAACCGATGTGATGCTTATCATTTCATCATGGTTGGAAAGTCCAAACAATTTCCCATTACGATAGACACTAAATTTGAGGAAAGAATTCTCTAAGTTCACTAAAACAGATATCCATTACTGACGAGGAATAGGAATGAGGGACCATTGTCTCTACAACGGAAGCATCATTTAAAAAAGGATTCAGAACTTATACAGGAAAGAGCAATTTCTCCTCATTAATGATAGCCCAAGCTAAGAAGACTCCTGTCTAAGAGACTTCTTCTTTCCTTATTTTTAGATCTTGTACTTGTAAATATTGATCTTTCGTGAATCAATATGGAAAGTAAATACTCATCAATTATCACGCATTATAGTATTAGAGCTTTCAACTTTTAAAGTAATTGTCTTGTCATTGCGGGTTTTAACAAATATCTCCATGCCTCCTCAAAGAAGAAGCACTAAGTGAAAATGGAGTGGACTCCTTCTAAACATTACAATCTGCAAGGTTGCGAGTGTCTTCAAGTTGCTTACAGCAAAGATCAAACTTTGTTGATCAAATGGGATACCCTCGTTATCCTAGATCTTGGCCTTGATATTATCAATGGTGTCAAAGCTCTCAACCTCCAATAATAGTCTTTCCAGTAAGTGTTTTCACAAAAATTTGCATAGAAAAAAGTAGACCCAATTGTTTGCCTTTTACTAGTTGCTGAACTTCTTATTCATGTGTTGAAGCGCGTCATCTAATTGGAGAATAGGAAGTTGGAATTTTGAGCTCTCTTGGTAATGGAAAGCTGGAGCCATTGACCTATATAATATTCTAGAGTGACAAGTTGCAATATAGTTTTGAATTGTTTAACGTTAAAGATTCAAAGTCTGCTTAAACTATAGATAAATTTAGAGCGAGGGAATTAGGATTTGTTCATTACATAACCACGAAGATCATATGCCTAGACATGTTAGGCAAGGAAGATAAAAAAGAAACAGGTGGCTCCGAGATAAAGACTATTAACTCAACATATGATCTAATGATAATCCTGGTAGTGTAACCACACAAGTTCAATTGTAAGGCAACAACTATAAGGAGTGGGCTCGCACCATGAGAACTTTACTACGAGTAAGATAAAAGTTTGGCTTCGTCGATGGAACCGTTAAGAGACTAATAAATGATTTATGGTAGATTGAAGATTGCGGGACTATTCAGTCTATATTGGTATCGTGGATAATGAATACGATTGATCTCACGCTGCGGACGATGATTTCATATAAGGAGAATGCACTAGATCTGGGGAAAGACAATAAGGACGGTTTTTCAATAGAAAAGAACTTCAAATCCAACAGTTGAAAGTCGATCTTGTGTCCTATAAATAGCATGGCTCATCTATTATGGCTTACTGTGGCAAGTTGAATGTCTTGTAGGATGAATTGGCTGATTATGAGCAATTATTGATATGTCAATGTGGTCAATGCAAATGTGATATTATTGCTCAGTTGGAGAAGAAGAGAGAGGAAGAAAAGGTGTATACATTTCTTATAGGATTGGATGATACGATATATGGGATATTGCATTTCAATCTCTTGGTAATAAATATGTTACCTCCCTTAAATAGAGTGTATTCTATGTCCACTAGGATTGTTGGATGGAAAGTATGTCATGGCTACCAAGGAGGGGACAATTGCTCTTCATGACAACTTAAAAATTTCCTATGTTTTATATGCCCCTAGTTTGGATTGTAAGTTAATTTTAGTGTCGCAATTAATTGAAAAGTCCAATTGTATTCTACAGTTAGCCAATACATTTTGTGTTATATAGGATTACCCTTTGAGGAAGCTAATTGGTGAGGTTTAGCAACTAAAGGGGCTTTATTACTTCTAGAGCGTGGCTACAACAAGAGTGGTGAAGGTTTGTGGTGGTGAAAACGTATTTGATCCATGACATAAGAGTTTGGGGCACCCTTCGGCTAAATTTGTTCAGTTATTACAAAACGTTGGTTCTAGTAGGAAAAGCCATTTAGCAAATAAAGCTTGTGAAATTTCTTTAAGAGCAGGGATAACTTTCCTAGTAGTGAAAATAAAAGAATGTATGTTTTTAAATAAATACATTGTAATTTATAAGGTTTTTATTGTGTTCTTGCATCTTGTAGTGCTTCTTATTTTTTGACTACAATTGATGATTATTCCAAAGGAGTTTGGATTTATTTGCTCAACAGTAAAACTGAAGTGGCTCAAACTTTATGTAATTTCTTTGTTATGGTGTAATGTTAATTTAATAAATAAGTAAACATTATGAGTAATGATAAATGGCACATAATTTACTTGCTTGAAAGACTATTTTCTCAAATATATGATAATGGATGAGACTTCTTATAAAAGATCCCCATAGCAGAATAGGTTAGTGGAGCAAAAATGCCGTCACATCCTTAATGTAGCTTATGCTTTACGGTTTTCGACTAATCTTCCTATTGAGTTTTGGGGCATTTCATCTTTTTACTCCCATCTCTTTGTAACTTTTATTATTTTGAAATAATATTAGTCTATGCGTATGCATGTTAGAGGAAAAATCATTAAAAAAATGTAATTTTCTAAACATAAAATCTTATTTAAAATATTGAAAACCAATAAAATGAAAATAAATAAGAGAAAATAAAATGATTGTTTTTGAAAAGCAAGAACCCTAAATATCTAAGGACAATGCACGATTTAAAAGAAACATTCAATATAAAATGCTCCCGATTTATATAAATGAAGAAGGAACTTCCTTTTAGTATTATAGTGAGTCTAGTCTAGGTCCTTTAAATGAGGTTCAGGAATTAAATTCTCCAAAAAGTTCTGTTCTAGAGAATTTCACAATTTAACAAGCTCTTACTACTAAGAAAAAGTCATAGTAAATTTGAATTATGCTCAGATTGTTTCAGTACATTTATACTTAGAAAAGAAGATCAATTTAAATTGAAAAATAACAATTAGGGTGAATTTATAAATAAATCTTAAAGGAGACTACTAAAGGGCTTAAACATTAATGTATCATGGTAAAAATTGTTTGGCACATATTTGATTTTCCCAAGGAATTAGTGGTTTTATGGCTAACAATCAAGGAGAAAGTGAGTACACTAATAAGTGCTTAATTAATTATCTATTTATTCCCTAATGCTTTGTGATTAATTACATATTGCACCTAAGATACTTATTTTGGTTCATATTTTATTTTAGGTACAAGTTGGACGAATAAAAACCAAAATAATTTAAATTCACACCTTGGTGTAGTTTTATTGATTTTCAGTCTTATCTGCCTTCATGAAGCAAAAAGGAGATAAGTGCAGGTGCAAACAGAAAAAGAATGGAAGGATTGGAGTTACTGTGACTTACACGACCATGTATGGGAATGTGTAACTTATTAAAAACATGTACAAACTTAAAAATGTTGTTTCAATCGTATCTATGACCTACACGCCTATGTAATGACCTACACGATGATATAAGTGAGTTACACAATTTTGTATCTTGGCTATGTATGTAACTGTGAATGTGTAACTCCGTGATTTCTAGTAAATTAATATACACAATTGCTTACACACCCTTGTGGCCAACTGTGTATAGTCATGTGACCCTAATTTTGCTATATGAAAGGGCAATTAAGAGTCTAAATAGGGTACACACATATTAAAGACATAAAAGGAGACAAATTCCTTTCCCTTCTGAGAGCTATGAGCAATTGATCTTCTTCTTTCCAATTCAAAGAGGATATCAAGGCTAGTGAATATATTTGGGAATTGATCAATCTTATTGATGTTAATTTTAACTCTCTTTTGGAATTGATTAAGTGTTTGAAGGTTAGGATTTATGTACGAAAGATTTAGATAGGCCAACTAGATTATTCATGTATGGATTCATTGTTAGAATCAAGATTGCAATATGTAATTGTTGTAAATCTGATTCATGTGTGGTAAAATAATGGTCGTGCATTATTGGGATAACATAACATAATTTAAACCAAAGATTGGATCTATATCCAACGGATCACACCTACTAAGAAAAAACTTTTTTTTTTGGTTCGACCAATACTCTAAAATTACGTGGTTGTTGCTTAGATTAACTTATTTTCCTAACCTATAACGCAACTTTCTTACTAAATTTGAAGAGCTTATTCTAGGATGTCTAACAAGTAGACCTAATTAAAGAGCTTCTTTTAATTATTTATATTCTAAGGAAAAACTGAAATTAATACAGGTTGTTAATCTATGATTAATATTTTGAAAGACAGGTACGAGAATAATATGACAATGATTATGCATATTTGTGTGGAAGTTGAGATTGGATCGAGAAGTAGATTTAGAATCCTATTAATTAATCTTTACAATTTTGTATTATTTGATTTGATTTGTCTTTATTGTTTAATATGTTTTATTAATTGATTTCAACCAAACCTCCAGTCCTATACACTGATTTGTTCATTATAAAAGCTAATCACACCCTCTCTGTGGATACGATCATTTCTCACTGTTACTAAAAATTTGGTTATACAGAGTTAGTTTTTATTTTCTGGTGTATTCAGCACGCATCAAGAAAATTTGGTGTCATTGTTAGGGAGTGAAGTTGATTTAGTTTTTGTATTTGATATTCATTAGTGTTATATGTATATATGTTTATGTGTGTGAGTGTGTGCGCGTGCACTCGTGTTTGTTTATAACTGTCTTTTATATTTGTTTTTTGATCTTTTTATGTTTGTTAGTGT
Source organism: Erythroxylum baracoense (assembly GCA_025629805.1). Taxonomy (NCBI): domain Eukaryota; kingdom Viridiplantae; phylum Streptophyta; class Magnoliopsida; order Malpighiales; family Erythroxylaceae; genus Erythroxylum; species Erythroxylum baracoense. The sequence continues at coordinate 18,402,498 of JAOTAY010000008.1, forward strand.
TTGTGCATGACATTAAGTAGGTCTCCTCACCAAGATACTGTATAATTTAAACCCAAGATTGAAAAGACTTTGTGAAAAATATGCAGGTAGAATAAACAAATATAGAAATAGGACAAATAATTGATTTGGAGGAAGCTATAGCTAATTTAAGAACTGTAAAGGGGTTGGCTATCCTAAACTTAACCTAAAGACCTATATACGTTACTTTCCCAAATTTTTTTGGGCTAATTACCTTTAAGCTTAAGTCTAGTTTGAAACATCTTTTGCCTAAATTTCATGGTTTTGTAGCTAAGGATGCTCATAAGCATGTTAAGGACCTCGATATGGTTTGTCTTAGTATGAAACCTTTAGGGGGGTGATGAAAGAGTAAATTATCTTGAGAGCTTTTCCATTCTCACTAAAAGATGCAATAAAAGATTAAATTTTTGCTTTACCTGCAAGAATATGGACAAAAATGAAAAGGTTGTTTTTGGAAAAATATTTTCCACCATTAAAGAAAACGAACATAAGGAAAAAGATATATAAGATAAAGCAAAGCCATAAAGAATCCTTTTACGAGTGTTAGAAGAACTTTAAGAAGTTATGTGTCAGCTACGCCCATCACAATATCACCGAGTAACTCTTTATCTAATACTTATATGAAGGATTATTACATGTAGATTGGAGTTTGCTGAATGTAGCAAGTGGTGGAGCATTAGGTGAAAAGACTCCCAAGGAGGCAAGGACCTTAATGAAGCATATGACATGACAAACACTTAATAATTTGGCATTCACAATGATGTTCATAGAGTAACTAAGGTAAACAATTCATCCATAGAACATCTTTTAGATGAATTAGTATCTTTTGTTAGATAGATTGTTGTAGGGCCGGCATAAGTGAAAGCTTATGAGATAAGAGCAAATACATCATCTAATGGATGGTTTCCCAGCTCTACAAGAGGAAAAAATGGAGTATGTTAATGCTATAGGAGCAAATTTTTTTCCAACAGTACTATTCATAATCCCATAATTATAACCTAGCTTAGAGAGATACCTGTACCTAAGTTATGAAGGAAATAGGCAACATAACTATTTCCTATAAGGAGGGCAAGGTACATAGTAATTTCAGACCACACCACAAGCTTCCTCCTCTAACTCAGGTATGTCATTAGAGGACATGGTTAAGTCTCTTGAGACTAATACTTTGCAATTCCATAAAGATGTGAAACAATTTCAATAAGAGACAAGATCTCAATTTTAAGAGATAAGGTTTGACATTCATAATTTAGGAATCAGGTGAGTCAGATAGGAGTGGCTATCAATCTTTTATAATCATAAAATGGATGAAAATTGTCATCTTAACTTGAGATAAATCCAAATAATGTCAGTGTGGTAAACTTAAGGAGTGGTAGGAAGGTTGAGGATCCTAAGAGGACCCCATATAGGATGACCAACAAAAAGGAAATTGAAAAGGAGCTAGGGCAAGAAGTAGATCCCTTATTTAGTTCAAAGGTAAATTTTGAATCTCCCAATGTGGTTAAGATTAACCCCTCCACCTTTTCTAGCAAGTTAGAAAAATTGAATAAGGAGGAAAATGATAAAGAGATATTGGAGACTTTTCAAAGTTAGCTGGACACAATTAGGCAGGTGCCAAGAAATGAAAAAATTCTTTAAGGAATTGTGTACCAATAAGAGAAAGTCATGATGGATGAGATGTTTCGGTGACCTTGTTGATGGTAAAACCTGTCTACTTGTTTTACACTCAAAACCTGCAAGTGAACGAGTCGCGACTTGTAGCTTAAAAGAGCGGATATCGATTCCACAAGGATTGATACCTAGACACCACTTAATTTAGATAAAACTTTGTTTAAGAAACGGAATTATTAAAAGTAAATAATCTGGAAAATTAAATTAAATTAAAAGACTAACTCAAAACAATAGACAATACTAACTTGCAGAAAAATCGAAATTTAAGAATCTAAAGACTAGAGATTATCTTTTTCCCTATTTTGTCTCCCTCCTATTTTATTGACTGACTTGTGTCTCACCCTAGATTTACGAATGTAATAACTACCCTCTCTCAAGGTGTAATTAATTATCCCTAATCGAATTTAAGGGAATCCATTGGACGATCTCTCAACCTACCCAATGACTCAACCTATTCAACTAGTTATTAAACTACCTTATGGGTGATCAATTGACTAGCCGAGATCTCTCTTCTAACTATTCAATTAATGTGATAATTGTAAGTCTATAGGTCGCCAACTCTCGTTGTACAATCCTACACAAATTTATCTTACTCACTCTCTTGATTTGTTGCAAGATAACAAATAAAATCAACAATCATCAAAGACAACTTCATTCAATTCAATAAAATAGGAGTTTTAACAAAATAGTTCAAAAGCAATCCCTACAACTAAATCAGCCCAACATGGTCTCCATAACATCATCAACATTCAAATAAACCATTTTATAAAGAATAGAAGAAGAAAAACTGACAGAAAATTGAATAAAAAGACGACTTCTTTTCTTTGCCAAAATCTGGAAATATTGGTGTTGATGTGTTATTTTCCCCAATCTTGATGATGATCCTTAACTTCAATCCTTCCTCAAGGCTCCAAAAAACGTGTTCTTCACTCAAGGAAGGTGTTTTTACAGAAGGGTTTCATCTCCCCATTTAAGATGTAGGCTTAATGATGCTTTTATAGTCCAAAAAACCTAAATTTGATGAAGCCCCACATAATCCTTCGGATTGTAATTCCCACGATTGTGGGAATTGGCATGATTCCCACAATCATAGGAATTGACCGTAGAACACTTCCTCTTTTCTTTTCCTCCTAATTTCTAGCTTAATCTCTAAGTTGTTCCATCTTCCTTCCTACATAAAAATAGTCAATTCTTACCCTGAATTAACCTCAAACATAAAAGAACAACAATGGAAATCAAACTAAACGAAAATATACAAAATGAATCCTAAACTACAACAATAATCAACAGTTATGCAAGAAAACACATGACAATTACCTAGAAAAACATATACTAATGCACAACTATCAGGCAGCGCTCTGTTGGAACTCGCCTGACTAGCTCTGATCTTCACATGAGTCTTTTGGTTGATTTCCCAAAGTTCCATCTTATGAGACTTTAGGACTTCAGCATGCCATAAATAATGGTGATTTTGAAAATCAGGGAGGTAGATGGTTAAACCACTACCATCCACGCCATATTACTCAGCAATAGCAGAAACCAAGTACCCCATACCCAAATTGTTGCTCCTCTTATATAGAGTTGTAACAATAGCATTCATCACATGTGTGGAGGTGCATACTGGGATGCTGTGATCTATGAACCATAGCAGAAAAAGTTCCTTTGTTAAGCATTAATTGGTTTTTGATTTGTCAAAAACGATTTGACACATGAATGTATGCAATAATGAGTGCTCATGGGTTTGTGTAATATTATTGTGGGCATTCTTAGCATCAAATCGCTCTAACCCAGTAAGCTCATTCCAGTAGCGAGAAGAACAAAAATCATCGTGCAAATCGATAATGGAAGATTCAGGAAACTCGCAAATACCATACATGATTTCAATGTTTGGCTCATAAACTCATCCCTGCAACCTAAACCACATTTCGTTAGGGTTACTAGGTTCGAAATAAAGGGAATTGAATAATTCAAGAGTGAGCTCCTAGTAGATAGGATATTGGAAGTGTATAAACATAGCCCACTAAATTCTTTTTGTTAGATTCTCTACCCTGTCTCGCAATTCTAGCCTATCAAGTGTATCAAAACCAAAATATTTCGGGACTACTATTGGTTTAATATTAAGGGATTGGAAACAAATACCTTCATCCTCTGTGTAGATTAGGAAGGGTGCTCTAAAGTCTGCCGCCCTGTTCCTTTACCTTCGGCCCGAGACTTGATTTCTTCCCAATGATTGATTGCGTTTTGCTGATTGCCTAAGTCGAGGCATACTGGAATGCAAGTAGGTGGAAGTTGGAGAAAGTGTGAATTAGAAGTTGGTTAGAGAGAAGTGAGAGTGTTTGGAGGTTCTAATCTTAGACAGATAAAGTTAAAATGAAAGTGAGTGAAAAAGTAAAGTATGATACGAATCTATAAGTGAAGGAAGGGTAAAAAGGTAAATATTTTAGATGAAAATCACACGGCAATCTTTAGTTTGTTAGCGATTTCTCATGTGAATTTGGTGAGTCCCCTTTCACCCTATCGCAGACCACGATCGTGGCTACAATATTTCCACCAATTTTTGTTTTTTTTCTTCTTTTGTCCTTTTACATATTCTGGAGATCACTTCCTACTCTTTATAGCTCTTTCACCTCTTTTTTGCTTACTTCCTCGATCATCTAATTTATATCGAAGTCCTATGCCTTCCTAAGCTTATTTGAAATAATTACGAAATTCAAACTATTAAAAGCCAAAGGAAATAACATGGAATTAACAATCTATGGGTTGCCTCCCATTTAGTGCTTCTTTTAAAATCGGTAGCTTGATGCTCTTCTCGTGCTTAAGTTGGTTCAAATGAATAATGCAATGGTAGTGTAGTCATTGATCTTACCATTGTATATAAGCTACCATACCTTGGGTTCCACCTTCCTTCCTGTAACTCACCACTCTCATAGGGCATATCCTTGAACATATTGGCGGTATTCGAGAACATACTCTACGAGGATGGCATGTTAAGATGATCATAACTACTCGTTGCAATGTTTTTTAGCATCACATGCATTTTAAACAAACCAGTAATCATTTTGACCCATTTTGTTTGTAAACACCTCTTAAACAAATCAATATTCAATTTAGACTATTTCATTTACAAAACATATCTAGTCATAATTGTCATTACATTACAGAATTCACATATACATTGTACAATAGTTGCGGAATACAAATCTTAACACAAAAATGACTGAAGACATATATAGGTACAAACTGATCCCAACCCCTAGCTCATGTCTGATTTCAGTGGCTACACTCCAATTAGTCTAACTGGATATCTCCTCTAAACTTGAAAAGCCACTTTGCAATTTTGATGAGTTTTGCAAACTCAGTGAGTGAACCATCATTGATGTGCTCACTCAGATTAACACAGAACAATTCACAAGTCACATTTAATTCATAGATAAATCACATCATCAATTGTTGAACATATCTTCACATTTCCTCATATTTCACAAATATAATTTAGGTACAATATTTCATGTTTTTATTTCAAAACAGTCCATTCAATGCACTTTGATCAATCATATTACACATATCAATTTTATATGCAATTGCTTATAAGACTCCACTTTCATTGTTAATTGTTATGACTGAGCGCCTTTTAACTATCACGTATCCATTGTGGATATCGGGCTCATTGATAGCTCTCTCGTATCCGTTGGAGATACCGGGCTCATTTTACATAGTGAGCCTGTGGCTTTTATACATATGTTTGAGCTTTAAGCTCTTTTCTCTGGTCACTCCGGTTATAACTGCCTTTATATGATCATGCATATCATGTAATGAAATGCATGAATTCACATATATGCAATCAATCACTTTTATTTAATACGCATTCACTTTTCATAATTTCATTAGACCTAAGTCTAACATTCAACAACTTGGTTGAGAAACACTTATTTCTTTCAAATTCACATTCAATGAAGCACTTCCAATACGATCTCAATTATCAAACTCCTCAAACCATCAATGTCTGACATTTTTCATATTAACATAATTGTCAATTCAATAATTGAAATTTAGGCAAATACAATTATTCCTAGTGAGACACATCTAGGTTTCTCAAAGTAAGCTCCTCATTAGCCATTGCTTTCATGATACAAAAACGTCTGGACAGTGATGTTCAATCTTGTGTATCTATGTTCAAGCAATACACATGTTTATCACATTAATAATTTGTACAATCACATAAACATTAAATCGTACACATATGTATATGTGTAATGTATAATGCATGCTTAATTTGACTATTCCAGGTTTGTTTCCTTTATTCACATCTCTTGATCATTTAAACATCATCGTTTATGTATGTCTAACTTACACTTAGGTTTATAGCTCAAATATACTTATTATTTTAATATCATCATTCACCAATATTATTCTAGCATTATGTGTAGCACCCCCTTACCGTTGGATACGCACCGGGACACCCGCAAGTCATTCCGGTACATATCCTATGATAAGGGTGAGCTACGTGCGATCATTACATTCATTCCACATGGCATCATATCAATTTTTCCAATAAAGCATTAATAGAAAACTACAATATTTTTTTGAATCAACTTCTTCCTCATTTCATTTATCAAAATCAAAAGTTTACACATCTCCTTTACTGTCTGTACATC
>JAOTAY010000008.1:18415915-18431661 GCA_025629805.1 Erythroxylum baracoense
TATTTTAATTAATGAATAGTTATATTTTAATTAATAATAATATTTTAATTAAATATAATGTAATTAATTAAGTAATATTAATAATTTAATTAATTATATTGTAATTATCTTATCGTAATCAAAAAATTACAAATACACTTAAAATAAATATTGATACAATTATAAATTAATTAATGAATTACACATTTCAAAGCATATTATACTGTAGGGATATTTTTGTCATTGACACTGTTTTTATGTTCTGTCCACTGCAACCAAACATATTTTTGTCCTCGAGACGGAGAGAGTCTTTTCTTTTTTGTCCATCACAACCAAACACTTTACTGTCTCCAATTTTTGTTCTGTTTCGTCTCCAAATTTCTGTCTCGTTCCGTCTCTGCACCCAGGAGACAGTAACCAAATGCAACGTAAAAGCGCGAATGACAAATAGTTTGTATTTAAAAGCCTCCATTTCAAGCCCAGTCTCCAGGATTTGTGTAAGACGCCAAATAAAAAAAACTGTAAATTTCACTTATTTCTTTATTATTTTTATTAAATTAATCTCAATTTTATGTATAAATTAGTGATCATATATTTGTTTAGCAAATAAAAGCGTGAAAAAATGATTTTGTTCTCTTAAATTTTTAATTACGTTTTAAAATTTTATATCAATGACTATTATTTATAAATTTATTTTTTAATTTTGATTGGCCTGCTACGCTATGTAAAAATTCTCCATTCAATGAATATTTTTATGCAAAAAATATTCTTTAGACTTGTCATTTGGATTTTATTAGCATAAATTTTAGATTTTTTCACATTTGAAAATTCATTCCTATAATTGATTTTTTTTCTTTTTTTTTCTTACTTCCATTTCTACTTTTCAATGTAGAAAAACCTTTCATAAATGAACATATTAGTATTTTGTTTTTCTTAAACAGAATTACATAGTTTCTTATAGAAAAGTAAAATTGCAATAATAATATTAATAAGATCCTAAACTAGATACAAAAAGAAAGAGAACTTGCAAGGGAAACTACATGACATGATCCATATAAGTTAAACAACATGTTAACTAGGAAAAACAGATGGGGAGTTCCCGTAGAGATTAAATCATAACTTATTCTTGCAGGAATATTGTGTGCAAAAATTATCTACCTAATGCCTTGTAAAATGGATTGAATAAATGATTGTGTAGTTTGGCTTTTGTTTCAAATTTTTTTTACATTACTAATGACTAATTTGAAGACGGTTAGATCACCATTATTAGTGATTCTAACCTATTTAGCTTATAACATAAAGTCAAACCATGAGGAGACATTAAAGGAGAGCTTGGAGTCGGAGGAAGTAGCTAAAAAAAGTATAGGAGAAATTGCATGTATGGAGCAGATGGTCAATGCTTTCCAAAAGAAAGATGATAGGGTGAACATGTCTGATTGGACTAGTTTCCTCTAAGTCTATCTCTAGTTGCTAAGTGCCCGAAAAAGCAAGAGAGACAAAAGAAGCATAGGACAAAGAGACAAATGAAGCAAAGGACTTTTGATTGATTTTATTCAACATATGAAAGTGCCTATTTATAGCCGTATAAGAAACTGAATAAGCCTAAAATTTCTTAACTACAATCAGATTTGTTTACACTATCTTTGACTAACTAAAACCAAAAAATCATGAAATACAAATCTGAAACTTCAAGGACGATTAGTAACTCCGCAAAGGTTATATTTAATAGATCTTTAGTAACTTTAAGAGAAGAAAATTTTGACTCGTACCTTTTGGGAAGTGTCACAAGAAGCTTGTCTACAACTAGGTATGTCAATGGGGAGGGCGGCCCAGCCAAGCCTAGCCTCGGTCATGGCGGGACGGGATGACCGGCCCGTGGCCCGCCTTATGGTCCGCTGGGCCACGGGCAGGCCAGGCCTGGCTTGTTCGTGAATTTTTAAAGAAAAAATCCAAAACGACGTCGTTTTAAACAAAACGATGCCGTTTCGAAAAAAATGGGCAGGCTGGGCCAATGGCTTGACCAATCCGGGCCAAAAATAGGTTGGACTGGGCTGGGATTTCCATCCCTATCTACAACCTTTTGAGTAGGAAATTCTTCACCAACTAACTTGATTTGATTGACAATGGACATAAGTTTGCTCTTATATTCCTTGACACCGTCAGAATTCTTCATTTTTTGATATCTCAAATTCCCTTTTCAGATTCAAAATTTGCATCATGTTAGTTTAAGTGTTGCCCTTAAATTGTTCTTTTAGTTTCTCCTATGCTTCTTTAGGAGATTCACATGCCATTATACTTATGAAAATTCCTTCGGTCACTGCCGAATGGAGACAAGATAGAGTTTTTGGTTTCTTTTCCCTTTCTTCATCATTCTTCTTGATTTGGTTTAGGGTTGGATTTTGCAGAAGAGGTGTACTCACTTTCAATGATCTCCCATAAACTAACAACTTGCAAATAAGACTTCATTTTGTTAGCCCAAGAGTGGTAATTTTCTCCTTTGAAAATAGGAATTGGAATAGAGAAGTTGTTTGATATCATATTGCTACTAAATCCTCACAAGCATAAGAATAACTGGAGCTCTGATACAATGTTGGAAAAAAAAGAGATAAATGAAGCATAAGACAAAGAGACAAATGAAGCAGAGGACTTTTGCTTGATTTTATTTAACATCTTAAAGTGCCTATTTATATGCTTAAAAGAAACTGAATAAGCCTAAAATTTCTCAACTACAATCAAATTTGGTGACAATATCTTTGACTAACTAAAACCAGAAAATTGTAGAATACAAATATGAAACTTTAAGGACTTAGTCAAATTGAAAAATAAACACATGTTAATTTGAATCAACCTTCATCACTAAGTTGTTCCTAATTACTAAATAGAGGATAAGTGAAGCTTTAGGATACTTGCTGGTGACCATATTAACTTCCACTCAGTAACTTCTGGTCCAGGGTTTTGATGAGCTATATGCAAGATTTATTGGTGAAGTATTTAGACCTATGATGCTTCCACTTAGGTGGGTCTATCAAGTTCATATTGGGATTATAATTGGGAGCATTATTGATAATGGAAATAAGACCACTATACCTATAAAACAATTCTTTATCACTAATTACTTTGTTGACTTTAGCACTAGGAGGAATAACGATCTTCAAATTCTCCAATCTTGGAATATTGTGGAGAGAACATAGGTTATTCCAATTATTAAACCAAAACCAACTTTTTCTCCATTCCTTATCTTAATTTTGATTCCTTGATTTAGGATGTCCATCATTTTAAGGATTTGATTGAAAGACCAAGAATGTGTTTCAACTTGATGGAACATAAACTATAATTTTTAAAGATGCACCTATATACCCACTTTACCCAAATTGATTAGGAATTTATTAATAAATTTATATTTTCTTTGCTACGAGCATTTTATTAGTTATGCTTATCAAAGTAATCCCTAAACCACCTTCTTTAGATGTACAGATAATAGACCATCTAACTATAGCTCTAAGGTGGTTGTCAACTAATCTAGGCAATAGAAAATTCTTCAAAGTTCTCTCAATTTCCCTTTTTAGACTTCGAGGCAAGAAGAGGTGAGAATAAAAATGAATAAGAAGGCTATTTAAGACAAAGTTGATAAGTTGGGGTCTTCAAGCAAAAGAGATCAATGTATCATTCTAACAGTTGATTTTCTCTTAAATGCATTGAATAAAGGAAATCCTTAAAGCTTACTCTTTTGCTAGATATAGGCATGCAGAAGTATTTGAAATGCAATCTTTGTAAGTTGAGGCTATATATCTTTATGAACAAATTAACTTAATGAGAGGAGTCATATAAGACAGATAAATAGCTCTTATAGTTATTCATGTTTAAGATATAAATAGAGCTAAATTGATCCAAAGACTCCATAAAGACATAGGGTGGATCAAGGTCTACACTATTAAACATGAGAATATCATTAACAAAAGTTAAACTAATCTCGTTCATCTTCTTACACTTATGATGAAATTTGAAGCATTGTACTTGATTAATCTTAAAGGAGATTGATTTTTTGAGCACCTCCATGCAAATTATGAAAGATAAGTAGAAATGGGATCTTCTTATCTATGCCCTTATATTTATTGAAGGAAAGAGTGAGATCACCATTAACTAAGACAGAGAAAGAGGTGGAGCAAATGCAACTTTCGAAATAAAAGATGAATAAATTTGGAAAACCAAAAACTCTGAATGAATCCACTTAATCAAATACCTTATTAAAGTTAATCTTTAAAGACAAACTCCTAAGTTTTTTCTTGCTTTAATAAGTTTTGAAAAGTTCCTCAACTATAAGTAAATTATCATTAATATTCCTATTATTAATGGGAACATCTTGACTCATATTGTTGAAAGACCCCAAGGAAGATTTAAGTTTTTTACTTAGAATATTAGAGATAATTTTATAAGTGAAATTGCAATAAGAGATAGGCTTGTAATTAGTTAGTAAACTAGGTGTTTTTTCTTAGATGAAGGTCATAAAGGTACGTTAGAAAAGAAGAATTCCAAGACAGTTTTTGTGAGCAAGTTACCTATCAAGTGCCAAGTTTTCTAGAAGAAAAGGTCATCAAAGCCATCAGGACTAGAGACCTTTTCAGGGTTTAGTATAAGTAAAGCTTGCTTGACATCTAGGCCACAAAAAGGATTAGTAAGGAACTCCTTTGTTGATAAAGAAATGTTTATGTATCCATTGTGTCCTCTTTTCTCTAATTTGTCATTTGAGTGTTCTATTATAGAGGAATCATTTTTTAATTCCAATGGATTAAGGAATTTTTTCTTTACATGCCAAATTTCAAGAAGGCTAGAGCTTATTCATGCTTTAGCATATTTATATCCTTTAGAGATTAGTTTTCTTCCTTAGTTTGAAATCAAATATGAACATGTTATTTCATTTCCTTGACTTTTTAACTTAAAGTGAATTTCTATGTCAACTATCAATAAACACGAGTTGAATTTTGTTATCACTAAAGCATCAAATCATCATCTTAAACATTATCTTCAGCTTTAGAGCACTATACAAATTTATGTTGATTTTTATTGTGTAACGAAAGTGTTGGTTATATATTTTTGATATAATTAATTAAATGTATTCTTTTTTTATATTGTTAAATTAACTGAATTATAAGATAAATTTATAGGACAAATCATTATGTAAATGATATTATGATAATATTAGCAGTTATAAAATTCATACTAAATTGCTCCAAGTCATTGTTATATTAACCATAAACATTAATAAAGCAAAAACTCAACACATTCTTATAAAAGAAGTAATTGATATAATAAACTAAAGTATGAAGATACTTAAACATAAGTGTATATGCTTCTTAGAGAACAAATTTAACAAACTAAACTAATATAAAAATGGAATGTTACTTGTGTGTTTATGGAAAGACTCATTATAATGAATGTATAAGTGGCTTTTTAACTTGAGATTTCTACATTATGTCATGTAGGGATTTCTATGCTTTAATATTACTTAGGACGTATCATAATGAATAGTAATTTGATTGGCAGTCATTAGATATGACGTAAACTATATGATGGTAATTGACTGATTAATATAGAATTCTTTACTATAAAGTCATTAGAAAGAATGTTCTGTTGTTCTCAATTTGAATTAATTTAAAAATTTCTTGAATAAGGTGGAATAACACTCTAAAATTAAATTTCAAATGAAATTGAAAGAATAAAATAGTAATGAAGGAAAATTAACATGCTCAAATAGAGAAGATATTAATATAAAACTTTATATTTGATCATAATATTTTATGATGAAAACATTGAATTATACATAAAAATGGAAAGTTAGTTGATGTGGTATATTTGAACGAAACAATATTACAGATCAACTAAGCAACTGCACTTATTGTTTAATAGTATAGCCTAGTGAATACAAATGTTGATCATATAAGGACTATAAGTACTAGTATTAACCATCCTTTTATTATCTAATTTAATAAATAGAGTGATTGAATAAAAAGAAAAGATTAATGAAACAAAAATTAATATTATGAGATAATAAACCAAACGTTAGACAATAATTAACTAATCGATTGATAATCAAGATCCGGATGAAGAATCCTAAAAAACCTTTCATCATCTAAATTTATTTTGATTTAATGATTAACCTAGTTTCTTAGATCAGTAGAAATTTCCAAACTTACAATAATATTCTTTCTTAATAAATACGTCTTATATCCTTAATTTGATTGATTGAAATCTCCTACTAATTATTCATAGCCAAAATTAATATAGCACATTAGGAGCAAAAGTGAAAGAGACCCAAATGCTAGAAGTTCTAAAAGTCATTTAGCTGGAGAATTCATATAAATGGGAATCAATTATGAAGTCTAGGATTTAAGAATTCTAGATAGTTAATACATAATTGACATGTCTTTTCTCAAAAAAATAGTGCATGAGGACAATTAGATAAAATATAAGGGAATGGACTAGAGGTTAGGAAGATACTTCAATAGAATAAGGAAGTTGAGAAAACGATGGAAAATAATTAACAAGAACATGGTTGAGTGGACTAGAAGTTAAATAGTTATAGAATTCTAAAATATGAATAATGGCAAGAAGTTAGCTAAAATATAGGGAAGTGGATAGTTATGAACAAAAATTGCTCAAGGTTGCAGGGACTATAAATTATCCGATGCTTAAACAATGGGTGATAATTTTTTTTCTAACGACACGATCTCTAAACCAACATAATACAACAAAATCACTATCTATATATATCACTCAACCTTTTCCAAATGCTTTTTTTATTTTCCAACTTTATTTACTTTATGAACTCGCCTTTTTTATGTCAAATTCTCTTGTGTATTTCGTGGTTTCCTTTTGCAACAATCAATTATTTTCTTCATTTTAGATTTCTATTCAACAAATCTTAGCATTATTTCATACTTAGTTTTTAAGAATTGAGCCGTAAGTTAGTATAGTGGAGTTATTAAGAGTAATTAACAAGAGTAATGAGTATTTTGATATGTTCAACACTTGGTTTTTTTTAAAGAAAAGAGAAGTTAATGCCAAATTACAATTCTAGAAATTGAATATATGAAATTAGCCAAAGGGGGGGGGGTAAAATATTGAATTATCAAAGAAATTTCAAGGCATCTAATTCTGTTATTTCCATAAGTTGGCAATGAAAGTCTCCAAATATGAAAAGCTGCTTAGGGAAGAAGGTCGTCATAAGAAGAATTCATCTTGGTAAAAAGAAGAATTCACTACGCACTTTTACCAAGATGAATTCTTCTGATTCAATAGTGGTTGAAATCAATAATTTTAGAACTTGCATTTGCCCCTCCTTAGAATGCAAATCCTTGGAAGTTAAAAAGAAGATGCAAGATCCATTAACCCAAGTTCACTATACTTTTAACACTTCCAAAATGAATGGATTTATGATTATTTATTACAAGAAAAGTTTATGACCTTTCCCTATAACTTAGAATTCCTATTAAAGAGGAAATCAGAGGTAGAGACTATTGTAAGCATCACAACATTTGGAGCCACCCAATAAATTAATGTTGGGAGTTTAAGAATGTGGTATAAGATTGTATCAATAAAGGAATTATGATGTTTGTTGAAGTTAACCATACTATTGATAGATGAAGACCTGTTCCCACTAATGGAAACTATTAACGCCACTGAATTCGATTTACACCTATTTTTAGACTAAAAAGAAGTTGAAAATTAATAAAAATTATTTGACATCAGCATCACATTTAGGAAAATGAGTTTTTGTTCCTAAATATAATACGAACGACATGAATTAGGGTTAGAGAATTTCTAAGATCCAACAGAAGGTAGAAATCTTCCAAAAAATCATCAAGTTGAATTCACTTAAATTTATAAGTAGAGAAATAAACCTCACTAAGTTATTATCATAGGCAACTCAAATTCATGGTACAACCATGAGTACCATTATCCTAAAATTGGAAGCAAGCAAGAAACCCAAAGAATCTAATATCTTTAAGCCAAACTAAAAAAGATGACTTCAGCCATAGAAATTCGATACTAAGGTTAAGACAAATAAACCAGTAGTAATGGAGGGGCCAATTTCCAAAAAAATCATTTCATAAGAAACTTGTTTTATCTAAAGAAAGTAACATAGAATTTAACGGAGAAAAGGGAAGGGTAGAAGTTGTAAGTGAAAAGCAAGTTAACACACAAGTGAATCATAGATTTCATAGGCAGTTAGTTCACTATAAGAGCTAAGAAGGGATTCCAATGAGTTCACTAAAACTTAGGAGATTCTTATTTAAATTCCGTGTACCATTTCATCCATAAAGCTTCTAGTATCATTTGGAAAATCAAGTGTAAAGTGGGCAAAAACCATTTTTAAGAAAGGTGAATAAAGCATGTTAGTACTGTCAACAAAAATAGGAATTCCCAATAAGGTGGTTCTAAAAAGGCCATATGAGGTTATGAAACAACATATAGGAGCATTACATATTAAGGTTCATATGAGCAGAAGACCAAATTCAAGATTTTGGTGGATAATGGGTCGACATGAGCATTATGCTTACTAAAATGATGATAGTTTTAGGAAAAGATGATGTTGACTTGATCCCAACCAAAGTATACTTTGCTGCATTCAACGGTGAAAATACTGTGGCACGGGAAATTCTCCTCATAAATATTATAGTGGAAAGGAAGACTTGATTATCTACATTCTTTGTTGTTAAAACCTATGCTAGCTACCAAGTCTAATCATGGAGAGATTGGATCCACTCCAATTGTTGCATTATGTTATCTTCATCAACTTTTACTTTTATCGAAAAGAGATGAAGTATAAATTGTATAGGCTAATTCACCACCATCCATGCAAAATTTGATGTGATGGAAGGAAGAAAAATTCTATGCAAATCGTGTAAAGTTGGTGCAAATTTTGAAGTCATCTTAGTATAAAGAATGTGAAAGAAAGATAAAATTAGTTTTTGAAAATTTCATAAAAATAACTATCATCATCCATATTCATAAAATGATGAAGTTTCCATTTAAAAAGGAGTCTGGTGAATGAATTCTCATGAAATAATGGGAGGTAATTTCAACCTTAGAAATTAAATACGAAATGTAGCATATTTTGGAGAATTTAGAGGAAATAAATAGAAGTTAATAGGTGTAAATTATAGTGTGTTTTCTAGGCTTTAGAATATGTTTGTAGGTGTTTTCTTAAGTGGTAATAATGTGTTTATGACACAGATTTATGTTCTTGTTAATTTTTTTGAGTGTTTTGTTTGGTTGTTATTGATTAGGCAAGAATGTGATCTTAATTGTATGCTTTAAGTGATGTTTAACATGATTGATGATGAGCGGAGATAGGAAAATTAAAGCAATGATGAAGGAGTTGGAGAACAAGTTTGGTGCATGAGGTAGTTGAAAATTTGGTGAAATATCCATAATTTAAACTTATATTATTTTCTTTTCTTTCCCTATTATTGTTTTTTGAAAAATGAATGAAGTATTACTATAGTATAAACTAATTACAACATTTCAATGAGTTCAAGACTTAAAGCCTACAAGTTTATTATAAAAGTAGAAAAAAGATTCAGAGAATTAAAATAAAAGGACTAACAATAAGAAACCAAGCATAGGTTAAAGCTACCATCAGGTCTTCGTATCAATGGAAAGAGAGTGTTGAGCATTTTTGACATAGAAATGTGCTCTGATCGTGTTTATAATTCTTTTAGCAATCATGTATTTATCTTCCTTCTTATCTGAGAATCTTCAATAGTTTCCTTCTTTCCAAATGTTATAGCCCGTAATAGTAAGAGCTACTTTAAGAAGAGTAGCATTGGGCTTCCCTTACTTTGTGTTAGTAATCATCTAACTCAGAACATGCAACCAATTGTATCTGCAATGATGAATTGAAAAAAAATGCAAGATTATGCTCCAAATAGCCTTAGAGTAGCTACAGAGAAAAAAATAAGTGGTCCTACCCTCTACTGCCCTACTGTATAATAAGCACAAATCATCCACCCTTCCACTCCACAGACTTTTAGTTTGAATCCTATTCTTAATAGCAAGTCATGCGATGAAAGAAGCCTTAGGACAGATAGTGTGTTTCCAAAGAAGACTAAAACCACAGGGTAATTGGCAGTAAATAGTTTATAGCATGAGTGGTTAGTAAATTTACCGTTGGAGTTAAGATCCTAGGAGATTATAATAGCTGGTTTCCAAAACTTACTGAGGGTTAGAATGGTAGACTTTTGAGTCATATCATTTTATAATTTATGAGGTGCATTTCATTCACATGCATAACATGAGTATATACATACTTGAATGTTGATTTAGAAAACATTGCAAAGATAGTATATGCACTCAATTGACATGTTTCAGGGTATGAAAGGTTTAAAATGATGATGGTTTCATTGTGTATTGATTATTTCTTGAATTTTGGTTTGATGGATTATAATTAGTAATTTGGAGTTAATTGTTACAATTGGGAAATTTATGAATTAAAATGTACATTTGGTCTAGGAAAAATGTCAAGTGGCAAGACAAGTTGACACGTGAAAAATTAGGATGACTAAGCCTATAAAATGAGTGACTTTTGGCATAGAAAATTAAATGACAAATGGTGGTAATGATTGAGTGACAAATGGCCTAGGATTTTGATGACATTTGGCAGCTTATATATAGGACAAGTGGATTGCATGTATAGGTGACAAATTTCATTGTAAAATAGTGACACCTAGTACCTATTGAATTAAGCTAATCCAGAAATTATTTTTTCCACCTTCTTTCTTCTTTTTCCCTCTCACCACCAAAACATACACCCCTCACAGCTCTGAAATTTTGCTCTAACTATGTTCATTACCATCTTAAAATCTTGGTCAAATTCTTCATAGAGATAGATAGATTCTGCTTTTGTCTTTTTGTTACTGTCAAAATTATTCTACTCCCATCTTGTTCTTGGAATTGTGATTGCATGCATGAAAGGCTAGGTTAGTTTGATAATTGAGGAGGTATTTGAGCTAATCAAGAAGACGCATAAGTTGATCGTCAACATCCAGACATTGTCGGATCATCAAGATAATAGCTATTCTAGAGCATACTGTGAGTTAACCTAGATGTGTAAACTCAATTATATGTGCTTCCGTTGAATTGTATGTGTAATGTGGAATGTATAAATAATTGAATGATGAATGTTAGACTTAGATTCGAAGAATTTGATATATGACACAAGCACATTAAATAAAAAGTACTGAAAGCATGATATGTGAATTGATGCATCTCATTACATTGAAATGCATAATTAGGTAAAGGAGTTATGATCAGAGTAGCCAATGTGTGAAAAAGAGCTTTAAGCTCAGGATTTTGCACAAAGAGCCATTAGCTCAGATAACAATAAGCCTAGTATTCACAACAAATATAGGACAATAAATGAAATGAGCTCGATATCCATAATGGATACGGGATAGTAAGCACCTGTTTGGTTGAGCTTTTGGAGGGTAGAAAAGCACTTTTTTTCACCTCAAAAAGCTATTTTAAAGAAAAATGAGTGTTTGGTCGTAAAATTCAAAAGCACTTTTTAAATAAAAATGGCTTTTTCAGAAGCTAAAACACAGCTTTTTAAGAAGCTCAAATTTGGAGCTTTTAAAAAAAGCCCCTCATTTTAGCTTTTTCGGGTAGACTTTACGTTTATAATTTTCGAAGTTTATGTTTATAACATCTGATGCTTTGGTAGTAGTAGTGTTCTGAAAATGGCGAATCAAGCGACAATGTCATCCAAGAGATCATCATCATGGCTCACCAATCTCACTAAAACAACGTCTCGCATCTACTTCTTCCTCATCTTTCTCCAAATCCCTCTTTTCAGGTTCTTTTCTTCATTTTGTTTTTTCAATTCTGTAAGGTAGTCTTCTTCAATGTTAGCATCATTACCCTGTTTTTTATTTTACTTGAATAATTTGTCCCTCATTTTATTCCTTTTTTTTTAGTATCAGTGTTCAAGTATTTGAGGTCCTTTTGAATTTGAGATTTAGACAAGTTTGTAGCTGTTGCTTCCGGTATTATTGTTATATGTTCCACAGATTCTGGTTTATTCACAGCCTTGGATCTTGATGTCACTATAGTATATAACTCTGTACTACGATATTTGATTCCATCAAGGTTGCTTAGTTAATGAATCAAAGGTTTATTATCCTAGTAGCAAGATTGAATTGTTTCTTTTCTTTTCTTTTCTTTTTAGAAGAGAGAGAGAGATCAACCAGTGTAAAATTATTTGGGGAATTAGCAGTTCAAATATGTAAAGCTAATTAATGACTTTATATTCGTGAAATTAAATAAAAATTTGGAAAACATGAATATTGAGTTCTATTAATTAGAGAAAACGTTGTCCTCATTTCTTTATCTTAAAATTTCCATTTAAAATCGCTATATTCAGGCTATTGTCTAAGTTCTAGCTTCATGTAAAACTAAACATATTTGGGTTTTCTTTTTGTCAAACCATCTCACTATCCGGCTTCACTGTCCCAACCTTTTGGCGTTGTAAGATTAACTATCTTGCATATCCATTTTCATGGGGCTTGTGTAATTTTTAGTGGAGCTCTGAGCTTTACTTTGTGCTTAGGCTAATTGAATTGTACTTTTACAGGGTGCCCTGCAGGTCTGGCATGTGTTCCTTACCAATCCGTGTTACATCTTCTCAATTGATTGCAAGTGAGGTTTTTCCCACACATATTGTGAAAGCCCTTTTGTATCCTGGACCCATTGCAAATGGTCTTGTTAGGAATCTGATCATATCAAGCTGGGATAACTTGTTAGACATCTACAACTTAACTATTGTGAAAGAGGCCCCTGCAATTACTGATCTCCAGTGCTTAGAGGTACTTTTTGACCTCTCATTTCTCTTTTTATTTTTAAGGCCTAATAAGGTGCTAGAAGAACATAACTCATCTTTAGTGGCATTAATTATGTTTTTTAAGGCATAAAATGAATTTGATAAGAGCTATATGTAGGGATAACGAAAGTTCAAAGTAGCAAATGTGAATGTTACTTTTGTCATTGATTTGGTTGATGCATATGGTTTTTTTTTCTTCAAACCATCTGATGTGGCTCACGGTCGTCTTTATTTTTCCATTTGATATTTGTAGTCCTTCTGGACATATGCTACTATTTCATAAGACCATACTCTGATTCTTGCATGATAGTTCTCTTGATTTGATTAACATGGAAATGCAAAAAGTAGATAGTTGATTCAGTGGAGTTGGGGATACATCAATGTATTAGGGATCAGATATAGGTTGATAGAATGTAGAATGGTTTGACTGAATGTTGATTGCAGCATACAGGGCTCAATTCTTTTGCCTATAAGTTTTTCCATACTTATTTTCTACACAATAAAATCGTTATTCTTCTTTTACCCAGAAATAAACTTGCTTTTATTTATGGAAGTGCATGAGCACTTTCAATTGTGTTTTCTAGTATAAATTTCTTCTCTATGCACAGTATTGCTGAGTAATATTTACTATTTTAGTAGGTCTTAATTTTGAATATCCCATTCCAGAATTTGTAAGCCATATTGTTCAAGTTTCACGATCGTATCAAACTTGCTCTTTTGGGGTTTAATATTTACCTTGTGGTTTATGTTTTAGTTTCTTGCTGGAAGTTACTTTTCTGTGGCAGGTGCACTAGTGGGCATCTTGAAACCTGGGGGAATGAGCATGTTTGGGACACTATTAGTAATATGGGGGCTAGGAATGTATCCTGAGAAAGCCAGCAAATACAGGTCCAACTAAACCTGTCTACGTCTACCCAACCATGGTGATTGCACTACTCTGCGCCTTCTCATCTGTAAAGTATGATGTGAAGAAAGTGGTGAGAAGTGGCCCTGCTCGACCTATTTCAAAGCCTTTGGAAAGCTTTTCAAAATCTAAGCTCAAATGAATTCCAACAGAAACTCGCAACTACATTCTTGTTTCTTTCAAATGTCTTGTGTTTGAAATAGTATTAAAGGTTGTTTCACGTATGTCGATTGATACAGATGTCATCTTCTAATAATGATTCTAACAATGATCATGATATAATGAAGAGATTGAAGAAGAAATTTTGCATATGTTTTAATATTTATTTTTCATATTAGTTTTATTTCTTACAAAAAAATGGGACATCTTTTTAAATAATTTCCTACAAGATGGAAGTGAATTTGTCAAACAATTGTAAAGTAAACGTAAACCCATTGTTTCATGCACTTTAAAAATTATTTATATGCATAAATAATTTTTATTACAAAATAAAGTATAGTTAAAATTAATAAAAGTGTTTTTTATTTTTATGTTGCTAAACAGTTTACTGTATGAAGCTCTTTCAAAAAAGTTATTTTTTAAATTGACAGCCAAACAGTCAACTGGCTTCTTAAAAAAGCTCTTCTGAGAAAAACTCTACTGACAAAAGCTCTATTGAAATAAGCCCATCCAAATAGGCACTAAATTGGGTTGATAGGTGCTCGGTCACAACAAAGCAAACTAAAAAAATAAATCACATGTGCATTTACATATACAATTATACATGTATCATATACATGATTGTGATGAAATTATTGAATTGTTCTGAAATTGTGATATGCAATGTTGGTATACAGTACTTGCTGAAATATAACAAAATGTGATGTAATATTAGATACTGGATTTTGTAATATACTTGTTGATTGAGTTATGTAATTTATTTTGGTGTTCTGACTTGAGTGAGTACATCAATGATGGTTCACTCACTGAGTTCACAAACTCATCAAATTGCAACGTTGATTTTCAGGTTCAAGGGAGATCTAACTTCTAAAGCAATCTAATAGAATTCTAGTGCTATTATTTCGGGGACAAGAATGGCTCAAAGGTTTGGTCAGTTGATACTTGTGAAGTCTAGATAGATGTCTTTTGTGTTAGCATTCCAGATTATGACACACATTGTGTCTAGTGTGTAATTTTTATACTATATGATGTACTGGGATTGAATTTAAAACTATTGTGTATGGTCTACTTGAATTTGGAATGTTAATGACATATATGACTTATTATGATTGTGAAGGAAATAGTATTTAGAATGCTTAAGTTATATTGATGCCTTAGATTGTATTAATGTGATTGTTCTAATGTACCATTTTCGTAGAGTATATTCTTAACTATCCATGGATATGTTTGGGCATATGTGTTATGAGAGTGGTATCATACAGAGGTAGTATCCTCATTTTCTATATTTTGGAGTATAGGGAAGTTGTAATGCTAGACTCTTTGAGCCCTTTTTGTATTAGTCTGTATTTGGAGATACTACTTTATATAGATATATACATGGTTATATATGGGTTTCAAAAATATATTTGAATTCTTTCGCTATATATGCCAGTGATATATAATGTTATATGCCCTTACATGAACTTAGAGTTCATCGGTATGCAAAATCTTGGAGATTTCTGACCTATAAGCTTGTAAGTGTGTAAAATCGAGTCCATTGGATGGATATGGCCATGGTAACCAAGTTAAATGTGTTCTAATGTCTTAGAGGTGCTTATACATGATTTATAGACTTATTGGACACTTAGAAAGCTTAATTGGAAAAGTTGATGTACATAAGGGATTTAAAAGTACTTTTTCAATTCTTGGGGGACCAATATGAAATTTTATAAAGTTAAGGGGCTTCATTATAATTTTCAAAAGTCTGAGTACCAAAATGAAAATAAAAGTTTTGGTCATTCTCAAATTTTGGGCTTAATTGCAAATTTAGGAAAAGTTTGAAGGGTA
>JAOTAY010000008.1:18435044-18445590 GCA_025629805.1 Erythroxylum baracoense
CATCATTCAATCATTCTTTTATACTTAATACACCTTACTCACTTTAATCACCTAATCCATCATCAAACTAGGTTCATCTAAGGCCTCATTCAATCCTAAATACATTATAAGAAAGTACCTTAGCATTAATTGTTTCAAACATCACTTAAAAGACAACATTTCTCTCATTGTGCATGCTCACGATCGTAGTAGACCTTCCCACGATCGTGACAGAAGCTTGTGGAACTGATCACGATTGTGAGGACTTTGCTACGATCGTGACAGAACTTACTTTTTTCCAGGCCACGATTATGGGGATTATGCCGCGATCATGCCCTGTTTACCTTCCTCCATTTCTCCATGAATTCAACATGCATGGTAACATCATTTACACTCCAAATTTTCTAGAATTCATAAGCATCTATATAACTTCATTTTTTATACAATTCTAACTACCATATTGATTACATTAAAACTCACAAAACTTTACTCAATTGGTTTTTTATCATTCACTTAATTCTATCATACATGCAATCTTAACTCTTTCCATCCTTTATCTCTTTCATAATACATTAAACAAATCATTTCCATAGTTCATCATTTAGATTTCATAACCTCTTCATGTTTATCTCAATTTCAACCCTAAATCATTCATAAAGCAACTCATAGCTTAAGGTTCATCAATCATACAAGAACAAAACATATCATTATCATCTATCATTCACCATTATACCAAATCCTTACTTTTTTCTCATTTCAAGAACATTGCTAAACACCTTTCTCAAGCATAAATTTCACCTTCATTATACCCTTATTTCATCTACATAACAACTTATAACTCATGGTTTTCATACTTTCAAAATAAGAATACATCATATACATTCATCTGTCAAATTTTCCAGCTCTCATTCATCAACACAAAACAAGACATATACACATACATTTATTTATCAACTTTTATCACTCATTCATCACCATTTTTACTATCAATCCATCTCAAAAATCATCTTTATATCAATTCATACATTATTACTCACCATTTACACAAAATAGGACATGAGTATGTCCATTTATTCATCCACCATACACATATATTCAACACCTTTTTCATAATCATTCAATCTCAAAATAATCACCACATTTGTCTCATTTACAATAACTCATGAAGCTTAATCTATAACTTACTTGATTAAGCTCCAAGATTATTCAAAATCTCATAAACCATAACCCCCTATGCATATATGATCATCATATTTCTAAGGTGGGTTAGGTTAGGGTTTCATCAAGAAGAAGAGATAGCAAGAATCTTGAAGAAACAAAGTGAAAGAGTTGGGCAAGATCACCGTGTTGAGGGTTGGTGAGAAAAATCGTGAAGAAGAAGAAGCGAAGAATGAAAATGAAGAGAGGGCATTAAGCCAAAGAAGAAAATGAAAGATGGTTCTTCAATTAGGTTAGTGTTGTAGGTGAGTGTGGTGAGTGGTAGTGACACTTGTCACCTCTCCATAGTTCCACTTGGTCCTTTTTATAACTAGTCCATTTGTTTTCCAATTTCTAGTTCAATTGTCACTTAATTTTCTATAACACTTGTCAATTAATCCTAATGTCACTTATCAATAATTTCTACTACCATTTATTAATTTGTCTTGCTAATTAACATTTTTCCTAGTCCAAAAATACCCAAAATTTCAGAAAATTTCCAATTTTCACAAAAAATTATAAATCAATAATATAATTCACCAAATCAAAAATCAAGACATAATATATAGTATTCACATCATAATCACTTTAAAAATATCGTTTATACCTCAAAATATGTCAAATGAGTGCATGTATAGTATTTATAATGTGTACAAAAATCAAAATTACATATGTGTATGCTAATGTTATGCATGAGCATGAAATGCATTTCCTAACTTCTCAATGATATTTCTCATTTACAGAAATCTAGGGTTCTAACTCTTAATATAGGAAAATAGGATATTACAATACGCGTATACCCTTACCTTATACCAAAGAAGCATTTGACTTATAATTGAAGAAGTTACCTCCTTATTAGTGTTATGCACACTTAGTAGACCATAAAAGTTATCTTTTTAATATCTCGTGTTCTCTCAATTCTATGTAAGAAGGTAATCAAGCTCATCTTATTAGAGATCCTGTATGAGTGAAGAGCTTTAGTAGAAAGTCTATCTAAAAAACTTCGAAAGAAGTGCTTATTAGGAGGCAACCTAGTGATTCGAGCTTTACTTTTATTTTCTTTTCTTTTACTTTTACTTTTTTCATTTTTAATTTTAATAAAATTATGAGATATCTCTCTACATTAATTGCCTCTTATGATTAAATTTATTATCTTATTTATTTTACATTAACGACAATGATATGCTAAAGTGTGGGGCGTAAAAATTTTGAAATTGTTTCTTATTTTTTCTAACTTTTTTTCTCCTTAATTGTTGTGTTTTACGTGTTAGGTTGAATTTTTTCCATTATTGCGTGTTCATTAATGCATACATATGATTTTTAATGAGTCAAAGGTCAAGGGAGAGGAGAGTTAGCAAAAGAAGGTGAAAAACCAAGTTGAAGAATGAATGGGATAGGTGCTAGTTTCAAAATAACATAAGACAGTGTCAGGAAATGAAAGCAAATCGATGCTGGTGTCAAAGTTATGTCCAATGCTAGTCACATTTTGTGACCCCAACCCTATATAAACTCAACTCAGGTATTCCTTTGCCAAAACCTTAACCCTATCTTATCTTTCACCTCCCAATCCCTAACCTCAAAATTTCACTGAAAATTTTATTCTTAACACAAGATCTGAAAATCTAAATACCAAAATGGTCCTAAAAGCATAAAACTCAATTCCTTAAACATCAAATTATTCACCAATCAACAAGGTTTTTAACTTAAAAAATTTAGGAATTTTACACTGCTTGAGTTTTGGAGATATTGGGCATGTATATTTACTTCCATCTTTCTCCAAGTAAGTAATATTCTCTGACTTTATGGTAATAGTGCTTGGAATTTGAGAAGTTGTAGTTTGAGTTGTGTGAACTTTTGGATTGAGCTTATCGACTATTGTGAAACATTGAAAAGTTTTGACTTATGGTTATTGGATTTATGGTAATTGTGAAATAGTGTGCTTCATATTGTGGATTGTGTTTTATTTTTTTTTAAGGTATTATAGAAGTTGGTGATGTTGAGAGGAGTCGCGTTCTTCTTCTTTGACACCACCTTCTCCGAACGAAGTTACTAGGTTTACTAGCCAAAAAATTGAAGAATGATATAATAAGAGATGCATTAATAATTTGGTGACTCAAAATATCATGGGTGCTAACATGGAGAGAACCTTCAAATTTCATAATGTTTTTAATAGTCTAAGGCGGAAAATCTTGTTTTATCTTTAGGGAGATTACTATTGGAGGGTGGAAGGGTGAGTTTTCATAATAGTATGCCATCAAATCATGATGATTGGAATCAAAACAAAAAGCTATTTATTCTTTATGTAATAACATAGCCCTATAATTCCAACTGATGGTTTATATACTGAGGCTTGAAGAATATCATCTTTAATGACACACTCTATTAACAATGTAGTTGGGCATCGGTCATATGATCATGATTTGTGTTTATGATATTGATTAGCTAGCTATTGAAGAAGCAAGGAGTAGACCTCTCTAGTGTTTTGGTTGTGACAACTAGAAAATCTAACTACATTAATGATGACTGGATGAGATTTTTTAGGTCCATCCAAGATAATAGTAAGTGGATTAATCCAAGAAAAGTTGATAGAAGGTATTCAAACAACCTGGGGTAAGAGAAGGGGCAAGCTGAGGATGAGAAAAGACTGACGAGGAAGAAGAAAATATTGGAAACAATTGCCAGGCCATGGAGGGTAACGATGCAGTAGTTAGCAATATCCATTGAAAGACATTGAGGAGAAATCACGGGTGTTTGTACCATGCTAGACACAATGTGGACCTATCTTCAGCAACACCTACTGCCTCCTTCACTTCTTAATGACCTAGGCAATATAAATTCAAGCATGCATGCAGTTTTAAAAAATGTTGAACTCCAACATTAGGAGCCCCCACCGCTCGTGCCCTCAGGATTGGTGGAGGAGATAAATCGCGGGATGTACCTCAACTGACCAGGAATTTGGGCTTACCCATTGATCTCACCATACAAAGGGCCCAAATCTTAGAAGTTGCCCCTAAGATTCAAACCCCCACCTTGCAGGTCGCCAGCATGGCAGGCACTACACCACCCAAGCCTTTGCCAGTTGAGCTATGCCCCGGGAGCAGCATGCATGCAGTTTAGGTTTCTCTTTAGGATAGTTGGATTGTGTAATGTTTAATTTGAATTTATTTGCTTATTTTGTTGAATT
Organism: Erythroxylum baracoense; assembly: GCA_025629805.1. NCBI lineage: Eukaryota > Viridiplantae > Streptophyta > Magnoliopsida > Malpighiales > Erythroxylaceae > Erythroxylum > Erythroxylum baracoense. The sequence continues at coordinate 18,439,405 of JAOTAY010000008.1, forward strand.
TGATGATGTTGAAAACTTGAATGTAATATTGATACATGTCACATATAATATATATTTTCTATATCTTAAATTTCTGACGTCCCTAAGAGCGATTTCATGGCTTGTCTTACAAACTCACACGGTTGTGATGTTTCAACAGTATAAGCCATGGGTTTGGAGGTCTGGATGATCTGGTAAAATTTATACAAGAGTGATCAACTTTTTTCTTGAGACGGTTGTGGCCAGTCTATGAATTAGGACGAGCCGTTATCGATGCTGCCTTGAGCCTCAAATATTTTAATGAGTTCTGCTTTAGCAGTTCTGTCATCACTTGGATAACAGCAGCGCAAACCTAGACAAGTGTTTGATACGCATTGGGACAAATTCTTGTGTTGAGAATCAACCTTCTTACTTCATTATTGTGGAAATCTTGGCATTAGCATAAAGTTCCCCTCTTTTCAGTGTAACCCGCTGAGCAATACCTTGGAAGAATCTGTTAGTGTTAAGAACTGATTTGGTTAGCGAGCATTTTCTGTCAAAGACTAATCCCATGTACAAAAAAATGGTTCCCTCCATACGTGAGCTTCCTATCCTTGGCCCCAACACAGAATAGATGGCCTTGCAGCTCCAAGATTCCTTTCATCCCTGCCGTTTGCCAGACAAACTTAAACAGTCCAAGAACCTTATCCAACTGCTTTGTCCCATGAACAACCATGTTCTCCTGATCAGAAGTTAAAATCCTTCCCATGCACAAATGATGCTTATTATCTACAGTATCACCATATATCCCACCATGTAGATCAACTTCAATGTTTCTAACATGACCATAAAGGTAAAACAATAAAAGCGTAAACAAACATCGAGAAGAGTGGCCCAATGAAGAGGAAAGTTTCTTCTGCACAAGGCCCTGGTGATGCCGAGTCTCCTTATATCCAATACCTTTATCAATCAACACATCCTTGATCTGAGATAAACCTTCTTTCATAACCTTAAGCTTTTCTACATGATAAAACAATTCCTTCTCATCTTTCAAATAGCCTATAAGATCATTAAACATCTCAAGTACATCTTCCCATTTACCCAGACTAGAAGCGCCAACACTTTTAGCAAATTCAAGCTGCATCCATGAAACAGAGTCATGATCATATGATGTGTCTCTGTCAGCTAAGAACTTTGAACAACTAGAAACTATCTGCTGCCCCATGTTCATCTCCATTCGATTAAAGTCATGATTCAAGACATCCATTTCTATCTTTAAATCATTTATTACCTCCTTAAGCGCACCTGTCCATATATGGTGTTGTGTGACCTGTGGGCATATTGTGAGTCGCACCAACTTCCTTTGCTGGGCAGAAATGTCAAGGAAGTTACCCACTGTGGTGAGAGAGTCCACAATCATTGAGTCTCTCTCATAATTCTCACTAAAAGAAGCAGCAATTGATGTTTTAACATCAACTGAAAAACCTGCAATATTTTCCCGTATCTTCCGCTGGACTATTGGTGACCCGATAAAGATCCTTGCTAGGGATTTCAAGGAGTGCATCTTGTGTGCAAGATGATCATCTATAATGATTGCACCATCATTGATGTTCTTAAGCCTTCCATCAATCATGTCAACATCTCGCAACTCATCTGCCCACTTTGCTATCTTTAGAAATGCTTTATTGTACCATTCCATAGGCCAAACTTCTTCATCAATTCCTCCCGAACTGTGATAAAGCATCAAATTCAAAAGTGAAGCTCCCTTTTTCCACAATTTGTGATACTTTGCACCAAGGACAAGCTTCTGTGCAACCCTAAAGGCCATAATTACCAGAGAAAACCGCCTAAACTATCAATATAACCTTCATAACTATGATACGTGTGTGTGTGTGTGTGTGTGTGAGTGAGAGAGAGAGATTGTGTGTGTGTCAGTTATCTTGTTTCTTGATAGCTGAATTGAAAAATTTTTGGGATATCCTCATTCATAAGTCCAAACACCAAAGGACCTTCACGGTGACATATTAGCATACAAATTGTGGAGTTGAACCTGCACGAGCAACAAGGGAACCTTTAATCTCAAGAGCACTAAGATAATTAACAAATCATTAGGATACAGAATAACTATTCAAACAAATATAAGACCAAGTGCTATAAACATACCACCCGAAAAACTGCAACAAGCACCTCCCCATGAAAATATATTAAATAGAAACGGATTCTGTAAAATTTGTGGGGCAATATATACGTCACGGACTTCAGTTAGGAAGAGAAATGAACAGAAACCCGATTCTAACATTATATTCATATATAAAGAAGATAAGTTTTTCACTGATTCGTAAGCTTCAGGTTATACTAGAAAAGGGCAAGCATTTAATTTGGGTTCAATGAGCAGAATCTTAATATGATAAACAAGAAATTCGAGTGCCGGAGAAAAAGAATTAATAATGAGAAAACCACATAGAGAGACTTAGCTCCATTTAGGGGAAAAATGAAAAAAGAAGATAGAAAAGAAGCTCACAAAGTATGTAATGGTTTCCTCTTCTGGGTTGGTCGAGATCAATGGCCTATCCAAGAAACGAGGGAAGCAAAGAGAGTTGAAGAAGTGAAGACGAAACAAAGTGAAGTGTTTTTGGGTGGACTGGACGGCATACTTTCATGGGCCCAATAGTTTATTTGATTGCATAACTAAACTAGTTTACAAGGGCTTTCCCTAACTGTCGAAAGTGCTGCTTCGGTTTACAGCTAAACCAAACTTAACTTGATGCGTAAATCATCAAGTGTCTTTATCAAGTTTTATCAATGAAAAACGTATCTTCTAAATAGATAATTACGAGTTATTAGATTCAAACACATTAAATTATTTAAAATAGTTAAATAAACCTAATTTTGCCATTGAATTAAATTAAACTACTTTTAAAAATCTAATTAATACTTTCATAAAGTTTTTAGTAAATATAAAGTTAAATTCATCTTCTCTCTTTTTTTGTTTTTTCTCATGAACGAACATTTATTTGCTTTAATCATACCAAGATCAAGTTAATTTTACTTGGTGGAAACTGTAAGTCAATTTTTTTTGGAAAAGAACTATTATTAGGTCATAAAGAAGAACAAACTCTTTTAACTTCCTAAAATTTATTATTTGAAATATTTAATTTCCTCACCTTCAATTGAATTGACTCTAAAATTTAAAGAGACTATTGCATAACCTTTTGAGCTCGATAATTAAATAAATGTGCTATAAATAACATAAAAGTTTTTAGATATTCCATTTCACAATTTAGATATAACATAGTTACATACGTATCCATTAACAATAATTTTAATTTTAGAAGGCTTTTCAAAAATTGATAATAAATGACATATCATAAGTTTCTATTTATGATGATTATTGTTTCCCTTGTTACAAGATATGAAATTCATGTTTGTGTGGGTTTGTGGTGGTCCATTCAAGAATATCACGTGCACGTTGACTATGTTAAAGGCTTCTCTCGCCTGCCCGCTAATGACATGGAGCTCCTTAACGGACTCCCTCATGATTTCGGAGATTCGCAATAACTCCCTCAAGTTTATCGGAGATTTGCAAGAACTCCATCATGTATATGGACTACCCAAATCATTATGATTGCTTATGTGTTTATGATTTGTTGTCAAGTTTGATGAATACATGTCTTATGTTGTTTATGATGTGTTTGACAAGGTTAAGAATTTGGGAAATACATGTTTTATGGTTGCAAAACATTTTACTATGGAATTGGATATTTTACAATAGTTTTGCTTGTTACTGGTTATAAATTTGTTACCCATGAGCTTTTAAGCTCACCCCCATTCCTCCCCATCTTCAGGTGACGAGCAAGAGATCAAGTGATCGAAAGTTAAGGCATCACTCCAATTGTGCTTATTTTTGTATTTTAAGTTAGTTTACGAAAACTCAAGGCTTTAGCCGCATTTCAAGTATTAACCGTCTATGTATATCTTGTATTTTTGGATTATGAAACCAAAGATGTATTTGGGTCTTGAAATGCCCATTAAAGCTTTGTAAAACTTTTGTCTTTTGATGATAATGAAATATATTATGTGTTTGCTTATGGCTCTCAAAGTTTGTAGATTGCATTTTTAAGCATTCATAGGGATAAAATTTGTGGTTTAACTTCAGGGAAAAAACTGTATTAATCTGGGCTGATTTAGATAAAGTTGTATTCTTAGAAGTTTTAGTTTATTCTTTTAGCTTTCTAATGATATAAAGTATGTAATTTTTGGAGATCGGAGATGAGATTCATACTCTTTACAAGTTAGTGATGCTGCATAGGGAAAGTGTTGGGACATTTTATAGACTTTTTCTTAACATGAGTTAATAGAAAATGATAATTATGATGTTTTAAAAGGGGAAGAATTAGTTTGATGATTTTAGAGATGAAATGAAGTGTTAAAGGAAGTTGAATGTGTGCTGAATTGGAGACGAATGCATTGACATGGTTGATGTTATGTTTATGTGATTATGATCAACCATTGAGGATGAATGTGTTAAAGTATGAATGTTGTTTTGTTGGTTATGATCAATGATCTTGTATGATGTGTTTTTGTGGATGTTTTGAATTGGAATGGAGGTGAAAATGATGAGGAAATTAAAGTAGGAATGATAAGATATGCATGAGAGGTGTTAGATATGATTAAAGAGTTAGAAGTCTGGAATTTGACCTGTAAATATCCGTTGGGCTGACTTTATGTCTGCTAGGCTGACCTTCTCGGGTCTTTTTGTGTCCCAGCTCAGTTCATGTCTGTTTGAAGGGACGTATGTCTGCTAAGCGAACATTCTCAAGATAGTTACGAAAATGTGCAAATTTTTGACCCTCTTGATGGCAAAATCTCTCTTCAGGGTCTTCACGGAAGTTGTAGAAATTGAAGTTCTCTTTAAAACTGTACTTAAATGGTCTTAATCTGACATCCCTAATGAAAGTTATGCTTTTTGTCCCAAATCATGTACTTTTTATAACTTGTGGGCTTATCATTGCTTATCTATGGTACGTTTAGGCTTGAATGGAACTTGAAATGTACTTAGTTGGTGATGGAAGTAAGAGATAAATTGAGCGATGTGTTTAGGGTGATGATTGAGGATATGAACATAAGAATGGATTGTCATTTATCAAATGCTCAATTATGGATGTTGGGATGTAATAAGAACCTTTCAGAGTGCTACACTCACGTTTCATGACTCACGAGTTAGACTCCGGAAACGGGGTCTAACAATATATGTTACTAATCAACCAATGTTCCAATGACTAGTGAATCTGGAGCTTTTAATGTATAATTGTCGACCAGTGCATCAAGTATAACCACTATAACGACTATTTCTTAACTTCAAAGTCTATTTTGGGACTCAAAAACACTATAAATAAGTTTTTAATGAAAAGAAGGTTTTGGGTGTTGTATATATACTTTTTAAAGAGTTTTTCAATTATTTAAGTATTATCATCACATATTTGTGAGAGTGAGCTATTTTGGAGATATTAAGTGATAATGTGAGGTATTTTGAGTTGTAATATTTGGTTAGGACAATAGATATTGTATATATTGTATTTGAGCATCATGCAAGTGAGAATGAGGTTCTTCTTCACCTTGGAAGAAGATTGTAAGAAGGCTTCCTCTTTACCAAGAAAGATTATGCAAAGGCTATTCTTGGCTTTGAAAGAAGAATTATAGTAGAAATCTAGTAAGAGTTTTTATAATGGACTTAGGTAAGGGTTATTTATTGAACTACTACAAATCAGTTTGTATTTTCTCCTCCTATCCTTTTCAAATTATTGTTCAATTGTCGAATTAAATTATATTATGCAATTTCCTTAAACTTATTTATATTGATTATTGTTAACCGAATACATTGGCTAGAAAAATTGTTGAATTTTATAAATATCCAATTCACCTCCCTCTTAGGTGCCATTAGGGACTATCAAAATTAGAACTTACTTCATCACCATAACCTTTCCACTCTCATAAAATCAATGTGGATTATATGGTTTATGGTGCTAATGTAGTTGATATTCCTAATTTCTTCATCAACTCCACACTAACTAAATTAGTACAACTCGTTGTATGTTTGATCATACTACAAACTCGATCATAAATAGGACACTTTGTACAAAAGAGATTATCTTGCTATTTATTCATATCATCCATATATATATATATATATATATATATATATATATAAGTAATCAGTAGGGGTGTATT
>JAOTAY010000008.1:18445690-18460026 GCA_025629805.1 Erythroxylum baracoense
TGTTTATAGTTGAGTTAATGAGCCATGAGAAATTTTCCAAATCAATAAAGTTAAATGATTTCAATTGCTTTATAAATTTTGCATTTATTGCTTCTTGAATGATTTAAGAAATTGCTACATGTTTGGTATATGAATCTTGATGATGATATGTGAAATAATGATGGAAATTGTATTTGAAAAATATATGCTTATGGAAACCATGTTTTCGAAAAAAATTACCATTTTGGGCAGCAAGTTTACAAGTTATGAAATACATGTTATGTAGGTTTGGTTTGGTACATTCTGTATGTCTAGTACACTTTGACTAAAGGCTTCTCTCACCTGCCTGCAAGTGGCATGAAGCTGCTTCAAGGACTTCCTCATGTTAAGACTACACAAAAAATCACTATGTGGGATTGTGTTAGTTCGTTCTGTTCATGACTACACAGGACCATTTCATGGGAATGTGTTAGCTCGTTCTGTTTATGGACCTTCCAAACCATTTTGATGTGTTTATGTGGTGTATGAATTTGTTGACAAGTTTGAGAATTTGAGTAATACATGTCTTTTGTTGTTTATGATGTGTTTGACAAGTTTGACAATTTTGGAAATACATGTTTTATGGTTGCAAAGCATTTTACTGCGGAAATAGATATTTTCAATGGTTTTGCTTATTTCTCCACTATAAACTTGTTACCCACGAGCTTTTAAGCGCACCTCTATTCCTCACCATCTTTAGGTGACGAGCAAGAGATAGAGTGATCGAGAGTAAAGGCATTATTCCAAATCTGCACGTTTTTGTTTTTAAGTTAGTGTAGGAATATTCAAGGCTTTAGCCGCATTTCAAGTATCAATCATGTGTACTTTGTATTTTTGGATTATGAAACCAATGATATATTTGGGTCTTGAAATGCCCATTAAAGCATTATAAAACTCTTTTCCTTTGATGATAATGCAATATGATTGTGTTTTTGCTCATGATTCTCAAAGTTTGTAGATTGCATTTTTAAATATTCATGAGGGTAAAATTTTGTGTTCTGAATTTAGGTGAAAAGCTGTATTAATATGGGATGATTTAGGCAAATTTGTCATCTTGGAAGTTGTCGTTTATCCTTTTAGCTTTCCAACAATATAAAGTATGTAACTTTTGGAGATCAGACTTGAAAGTTATGATTGTTACACGTTAGTGATGCTGCATAGGATGTATGCAGGACATTTTACAGCTCTTCTATTTTGATCTAATAGAATGAGAGAATATGGTGTCTTGAATTGGGAAGAAACAGTATGATAAGTTAGAGATGAAATGAAGTGATAAAGGGAGTTGAATATGTGTTGAATTATTAAAGAATGCATAGATATGATCAACAATTGAGGATGAATGTGTTTAAGTATGAATGATGTTTTGTTGGTTATGATCAATGATCTTGTATGAATTGATTATAAATGATGTTAAATTGAAATGGAAGTGAAAATGATGAGGAAATTGAGTTAGGAATGATAGGATATGCATGAGAGGTGTTAGATATGATTGAAGGGTTAGAAATCTGGAATTTGATCCGTAAATCTCCATTGGACGGTCTTGATGTCTGTTGGGCGGACCTTCTTAGGTATTCCAGTGTTTATGCTCAGTTCATGTCCCTTTGGAGGGACTTCATATCTGCTAGACGGACCTTCTCGGGTTTGTTTGTGTCCTAGCTCAGTTCATGTCCGTTTGAAGGGACATATGTCCGCTAGGCGGATCTTCTCGAGATAGTTTTAAAAATGTGCAAATTTTGATCCTCTATATGGTAAAATCTCTCTTCGGGGTCTTCATGGAAGTTGTATAAATCGAAGTTCTCTTCGAAACCATCCTAGAATGGTCTTAATCTGACATCCATAGTGAAAGTTACGCTTTTTGTACCAAATCATGTACATTTTATAGGTTGTGGGCTTATCATTGCTTATCTATGGTACATTTTGGCTTGAATGGAACTTGAAATGTACTTAGTTGGTTATGGAAGTAAGAGATAAATAGAGTGATACGTGTTGGGTGATGATTGAAAATGTGAACATGAGAATGGATAGTCGTATATCAAGTATTCAAATTATAGAAATTTTGGGATGTTATAAGAAGGAAGATGAGCCTAATTGGCTAATGTGGTTCCATCAAAAAGACCCTACAAGGTAATACATTCATGTATGACTCTGAATGTTAGGCTTCGAAAATGGGGTCCAACAGTTGTGGTATTAGAGCATGAACGTTGGGCTTCGAAAACAGGGTCCAACAGTTGTGGTATCAGAGCATGAACATTGGGCTTCAAAAATGGGTCTAACATCAATAGCCTACAAATAGGCCATATGTTATAAGATAATAAGAACATAAAGTATCAAATTAATAAAGCCAATTAACTCTATTAATGTGCTTTTAATAAGAAATTGTCAATATAACAAGTAACAACAAAACCTCTTAGATCTTTGATTGACTTTGACAGTTTGTTTTATGGGAAGAAGGAGCCTTTCATACTTAAGATGAATGTTGACAATTCCTTCATAACCTCGTTATTTGGCTCCTCTTCTTCATCTTCCTCTTTCTCCTCTTCCTTCTCTTTCACCTTCTTGTTTTGAATAGCAACTTTCTTCTTTTCTCTAACCTCTATCTTCTCTCCTGAATCTTCTTCCTTCTCTTCTTACACTGCAGCTTCCTCCATATATTTGGTCTCTGGAGCCTCTCAACTATGAAAAATTAATGCATTCATATGATCCCTTAAGTTTACTTTGGTGTATTCAGATTAAACAACTAGCTCTTAGAGTCTATAGAGGGCATCCTCTTATAAACCAACGCCTTTCATAAAAACATCTTTAAGACATTCCTCTTTCTCTTGTTGTCATTTTTATAAAAATATAGGTAAAGCATAATCATTCCATGTATAGTCGTAATAACTGCTCCATTTTGGATTATAAGTATTCCTACATAGGGTATCTTAAGGCCAGTTCTCCATATAATTTGAATACTCTAATATATAGTTCATTACTTGACATTCGTGATAAGGGTGATCACCCTTACAAATGCTATAACACACCATAGATATTGGTTGAGCTTCTAAATACATGTCACTATTTCTCTCATTCCAAGATTCTAATTAGGGATGGCAACTAGACCTGAGCTTGGCCTAGCTCGAAGTTAATAGGTTTAGCTCAGCTTGACTTGGCTCGAGCTCTGAATTTTTAAAAAATCAAGCCTCAGGCTGGGCTTCGGTCTTAGCTAATTTTGCTAAAAATGACATCATTTTGCATTTTAACTTTAGAAAATTTGGGCGAGCTGGGGCTTAGCCCGGTCTATTGTTATCTATACTTCTAATACTGCCATAATTGATGGCATAAGATAGTCCCCTTGAGAATAGTGTCCTCTCAACCCTTCCATTGTGTTTGGTGGCTATAATAATGACTACTCAAATCCTAAAAAGTAAGACAAAAAGAAAGATCAAGAAAGAAAGTTATAAGGAAAAAATAAATAAAAAAGAAAAGAAATAAAAACTACCTAAAATGATAAAAACAATAGATTAATAAAAATAAGGGTTATATTCTAGTCCCTAAAAACAGTGCCAAAAACTTGATGTGAAATTTTATGTTTTAAACTGTAAGTGCACGATGTAGCTGTAACTAATATCGACAAGCACGGATTGATCCCATAATGACTAGAATTACTAGTATTTATCATCTTTCTATTAGTTAGCTTAACAAATTATGGTGTTTAAGATAAATAAAATGCAAAATTAAAATAATAAACTAAAATAAAACAACACAATTAACTAACTATAACGAAGATTAAACTAAGAAACAATCAAGGAAAATAGTGGTACTTGGACTTTGAATCCCCATAAGATTTCTGATTCAATCACGATTTCATTACTTAACTTAATTTACAGTTTATTAGACTATGGACTTGTTTTATGTTAATATCTTTCAAAAAAGTATTAATGCCTAACCCTTTGTTGATTATTGAATTTCACTATTATGTTTGACCTAATCTAGAGGGTTTATGTCGACCTATATCTATATTTGCATGCAACTCCTTTCAATTCTAGTAGATCTGTTCATACAAAAAGATTGCTTAATCTCAATTGCATAGAATCATATATGAAATAATACACTGCCCATATTAATTTAAGAATAACTAAGACCACATAATTGAATCTCAATGAAACTAAAGTATGAATTAAGGTAAAATAAAATCACTACAAGGTCTATCCTTGGTTTCATCTAATCCAAGTACCAACAAAAGTTTAGCTCATAATTGTAACATCAAAACTAAAGGAAAATCACAAACTAAAAGAACTATGATGAAATCCCTTTTAATCTTTATGAAATCCACTTTAGATTGATGAAAATCCACCCTAAATATGTTTCCTTGCTTTTTCTTCATTCTCTCTATCACTATAAGCTATCAAGATGTCCTTTCTTGAGGACTTTAAGCCTCCTAGGAACCCCTTTTCCCTTTCCCTCATTTTATTTTTTTATCCATTTATAGCTTAAATTTAAGGATTTTTGAGTTAACACTGTCCCTCACAAGACTATGTGTATGATCATGTCCCTCAATCTTAATTTATTCTTCGAAAATCTTGAAGAAACAAGATCTTAAGAGTTATATGGGCAACCACACCACCATGTAGACTTACACAAGCAACTACTAAACTAGCTTCAATCTTTTGTTTTCTGTCTCAATTTTACCCTATTTCTTCTCCTTTTTATCTATGAAGGTAAATAAACCTAAAAACATAATTGACACAAAATAAGTACCATAAACAATAAAAAATCTCAAATAAAAAATCAAAATGTATTAAATATGGGATTAGAAATATAGTCTATTTAGCATTTATAATTTGAGATCTCCAAAGTATCTTGTATAAGGATTGTTATAATTTAATACTACTTATGATTTATTCTAGTTAAAGGTAACTCAACCAGTAGTTATTGGATATAGAATGAACTATACGGAGGCGGTTAAGTGATTAATATAAATTTATCACCCCAAAATGATTAAGGAGAAGGTTCCATTGTTTTTAATTAATATTGATTTGAAGAATCCTTAACCAAGGTGGAATGACACTTTGAAAATTTTCCAAATATCATTAATATAGTAAATTACTAATGGTAAAGAATTCACATGATTAGACTCAAATAGAGTAGACATTATTTCCACACTCCATATTTATTAAAAATATTATATAATGAAAGGAATGCATTATACAAAAACATTATGTACAAAAAGTTTAGGAAAAAAATATTTTGAGATTCCTAAATATTTGAGTGTTTGTGATGCATTGCCACATGTGAATTTTGATCTATAGATATAAATTATTTAATTAAAAAATTAAAGAAGTTTATTGTATGTAATTTTGAATATAATACATGGATATAATTTATATCCATTGCTAATATATTTATGAACCTAATATATCACACATAAAAAATGAATCAAAGAGAGAAAATGTGTTTTAATCAAGTTAGACTTGATTAAAAAATTTTCCTGGGCTGTGAGGGCTCTCAGCCACATGGATAGTTCAATGTGCTCATCAGCGCCTGACCCTAAGATGTGGATCATCCAAGGCACATATGAGATATTTAATAAATAAGTACCAATGTGAATAATGAATCTTATTTGTGCCCCAATAGGTATTTAATTATTTATAATTCTAATTAAAGTTTAATTGAAATTAGAATTATTTTTTAAATTGAAAGAAATTTTCATTGAATATAGTTAAAATATTTACAAAATTACAATGAGATCTCCTTTAAGGAAATCCAAAAGATTACATTACAATGGTCAATGCACAAAAATTACATTACTGGCAATTCAAGCAATTAAGTTATAAGTTCCATCTACAGTTCATTCTAACTAATAAGTCATGTGTTACTTCCTTAGGTATTATAAGAGCTCTGATTTCATTAGTAATGTTCTCTGCTAGTTGGTATTTTCTTGTTTCCTCCTTATGTAGGACCTTTTATTTCTCTCCTTCCAAAGGTTGTAAATTGAAATTGTGAAAGCTGCTTTAAACAACATGCCATCCTTCTTCTGATGCTTGGAAATTTTGATGAGCCAGTTTAGCCTAGCAGTCCAATCATAGGAATTGCGGTAAGCTTCCAATTTGTGAAGTAGTTGGTTCCACAGAGTTTTAAAGTATATAAAGTTGAAGAATAGGTGGTTCCTGTCTTCAGCTGACATCTTTAATTAGATTAGTAAAAGGTCCAATACCTATTATAAATAAGCTTAGAGCTCTAAGGGATCTAACAATTCTTTCCTAAATCTTTTTACAACATTTTTAAGGTTCTCTCAATATGTTATGTGGATAACATTAGAGAGCGAACATGTAAGTAGCTACAAATATAGTTAGAATGAACCATTTTCAAAGATGATTAAAGGAAAACGACAAGAAAAGGATCGAGTTTCATAATAAGATATGATTATGCTTTATTCTTTATTATATTTTATGTGTTATTAATATTATAGAATTTTAAGTGATCTTGAATTTTAAAAAATTATTGCATTTATTCTACTGTGTGCATGATTGAATCCCACTATGATTTTCTAATAAAAAAGTTTTTCCATGATTACATCATCTTTATCCTATAGTGTTTAATGCAACTAAGGCACGTCTCCAACATTTAATGAGTGTAAACTCCAACACCTTTCAGTTTATCAGAGGAAATTATAATTTTTAAGTAATTTCTTAGTAGAACAAACAAGAACCTATAAACTCAACTTACCAAGAAGATGAAAAGTAATATTAACTTAGTCGTTGTTTTATGCAAGTTTACTAGTTCAAATGAGGAATTATGCTCTTTAATTAGGTTAAGAAAAAGGTTGTGTGATCATAAAAATAGTCAACCCTTTTTAACTGATCTAATGCACTAAGCATAGCAAGAATGTTGTTGGCTAATAAAGTCATGAACTATTTGACATATATGGTAAAATAACAAATGAGTAATATTCATGTCTTTGTATATATGACTTGTATAGCCATTGCTCTCTTACCTCTAATATGATCCATAACCTTACGCCTTAATACCAACTCAAGCGATACGATCCTAAAACTCTTCTCTATTAACAAAAAGGGATTGATGATAATATGAATACAAGTTCCTATATATACCTTTCTGACTGATCCACACATACCCAGAAGAAGTGAAGGGAAAAGGTTATGGTGTTTAACTGCATAAACGATGGTGTTTGTTAGAAAATTTACAATTTTACCCTTAATAACAATGTTTTAATTGGTTTTGCAAATTAGTTTTCATGTGTGTGTCTCATTATCGAGTTCAAAGGATTTTTGAAGTATTTATTTAAAATTTAAGGATTAGTTTAGTGGAAATTAATGTTGATAGAGTTAATTGTTCAATAAGCAAAGTTTAAGGAGTTAAAGAATTTTGTTCCTATAATAAAAGCAAGTTACTAAATTACTAATACATTAGTTTTTACTATAATAATGGTGTATGTTAAAATTATATTATAATTATCTACTTAGTTAATAAGTATAATAATGAGACATAGGAATAATTAATTAAACTGGATTTTGAAGCATATTTATAAGTTTCAAGGTCAACTCAACTAGTTACACATCTTTATGATATTTCTAATAAATATAGGGAGTAAATAGGGTTTAAATGAAATAAAGTTTAGGAACGCCTATTAATATGTTTGGAAATAGCTAAAAGAAGAATGTAGATGTTGATTTATGATACTTTAAATATTTAAATAAGGAAGTGAAATATTCTAAAATAATTTGGGAGTTTGAAATTTTTTATCAAATTTAAAAGTGTTATTTTTAATATTTTTATAATGAAAAGAACAAAAATGGATGAAGTTAAAAAAAGTATCTTAGAGAACATTTAATTGAAGAAAAGATATGAATTTTACTAAAATGATTTTATATTTAGGTTTGATCAGAGTTTTCTAAACTAGATCTCAAATAAAGCTGCAATAGGTGTGGCTCGAGCTCAAAAATTTTTATAGGCTTAGACTTAGCTTGAAGCTTAATCGAGCTTTGAGTTAAAATTTGAGATTCGAGTCATTTTGATCTAATCGAACCTCTAAGCCTAAAGGTCAAAAAAGTTTTTCTAAACATGAAGTCTGAATAAATTAGGGTTTACTTATTAACTTTAGATTATGTCGAACTAGTTTTTTATATATAATCTGAATGGTTTTAGATATAAGTTTTAACTTTGGATTTCATGAGATTATGTTTGTATCATATGATATAAAGATTAAGTTAGGTTTTGAGAGTGATTTTAGAGAAACTAGTTAGTTGTCTAGTGAGCAAGTTTTAATGAATTAAATTATAATATTTGAGACTTGTATGTATGATTAAAAATAGAATTAAGTAAGAATTAGTATTAGATAATATGAAATCCTAATTGGTCAAATATGAGTGAGAATTTGATCTTTTATATCTAATTTGATTTATTGCATTCAAAATGAGTTTAAATGAATGTTTTTAAAATTATTTTAGTTCTGTGTTACATGTTTAGAGCCTAATGAGCATCTGGTTGATATTCCTCCCAATTAAAGACTAAAAATAGGCTTAAAAAGCTTCATTGAAGTAGGTATATAGAACTTCTTCTTTATACCTTAGTTAATAGCTTGGTAATGAATAAATGAGATTATTTTCAAAAACATTCCAAATGGAATGAGATTATGTATTTTCTTAAAAATTATGAGATATGAATAACGAATAAACTAGTTTGTTAGGTTAAGGGTGATGAATGTTTTTTTTGATTTATGAAGATGCATGCTATAGATATTTTAATATTTTTTAATGAATGTGAACGAGTCATGTAAGTTGTTTTGAAATAATTTAACAAGTGATGATATTTACATTCTTGAGAAAATAAATTGTATGAGCATTTTTTATCAAATAAAATACATCTATTTATGAATAAATGAAAATTAACTCATAATAAATAGTTATATGAAAATAAATGGAAAAAGAAAAGAAAAAGGTGAATAAGAAAGCCACTAGATAATGTGGTATATTATGATAAAGGGATCGCTCCTTTAGACTTAGGCCAAAAGCTCGACATAGATGATCTGTTAAACATAGCAATTGATGAATGAGAAATGTGGATGAAAATGTATAATTGCATTTATAATATGAGCTTGATAAATGAGATAGTTGTTTGACTTTGTGGCTTAAGTCTCATCGTACATACTTGATTTTGATGCCATATCATTTATGATATGGTATGTATATTTTAAATAACTATGAATGGTGGATGAGTATTTAAAATTCAATATTTATAAAAATCGATTTCTATTACATTTATACTAATTAAGTACGATATGGGATGGTATGAGAGAAACCATAAATTTGTATTATATTATTTGGAGCTTTTTATATATACTTGTCATTAGCCTATCAGTGTATACAACCCTCACCCTTTCTTTTGAAAAAAGAAAAAGAATTATATTAATAATAGCAAAAGCTATACAACATTACAATGAGTTGCATAACTTCCCCACAATTCAGCTTCCTTAATAGTTATAAGAATACATTACATAAAAATAAAAATTACAACATCCATTTCTGCTTCAATCCTTGGCTAATTGAATTTTTCTTGTTATTGAAATTAAGGCTGCTCGTATCCAATTCACGACATTATTTGCCAACTAATGTTGACTTTTTCAATTCACTTGTACAATCTTTTATTCCTTTCCCTTCATATGGAATAGATGCTAGTGTTAAAAGTTGTCTTCATAAGCAGACCATCTAATTTACCTTACTTAGTACAACCTATGATCATATTCAATGTCTCCCTCCAATCAAATGTTTACCTAGGAAATTGTAGCACGTACATGATCCTACTCCAAATTGTTTTTGTATAGCTGTATCCAAAGTATAAATGATTACATCTCTCATTTGTATGTTTACAAAGGACAGAAATAGGATCGTATACCCTAAACCATCTATCTTTGGTTCTAAATCTATTTTTGATCACTAACCAAGAGAAGACGTAGGCTTCCGATTTAAAGATTGCTTCTATAGAATTCCAAAACAAGGAATACCTTTTGCATTACATATAAGTATCTTATGACAGGAGTTGTTGTTAAAGGAACCTCTTGAATTAGGGGTCCAAATGATGCTATCATCTCTCAATCCTTCTGGTATTTATGGCAAGTATTCTGCAAGTAAAGAAAAACCCCTAAAATTTCCAAGCTAAACTACATTTTGGATGAGTGAGGATACTCCAACATTGATAGGAATTTTATTTCTAAGTTGTGTTATTTCTTCTTTTTGGAAAGGTTGTAAGTAGTCCGGTTATCAAACCAGAACCAAATATCTTCACTACGTAGCGCGTCATAACATTACTCAAAACAAATAGACCTAAAACTATAATAGTGATGAGTCTAGGTCGATCCCACAGAGAGTATGTGTAAAGCTTTTGAAATGAAAATAATTTATGTTTAGGTTATAGGGGGTTTGGTTTGGTTTCAAATAAGAAAATAAAATGAAACTAAACTACCAAAAGTAAATTAAAGAAAAACATCTCAGATTGATGAAAAGTGATTAATACATTAGGGACCTAGTTATTGGCTCAATCTCGGCCTACACAGAATTAAACGTAATCCATTGAGTTGTTCTTCTTATACCTCTTTTAACAATTATTAATCATAGGTTAACAACAAGCTTTGCTAACCTCGATTTTCCCTTAGGTCTTGTTTAATTAAGAGATGCTCATTAATTAAACCTAGCCATCGAACAACATAGGATAAGCTCTCTAGATTTAATTGAACAACTGCATTACAAGTTAGGAAAATAGATTAATCAAGGCAACAACCACATACACTCGTTTCGTTTAACCTAGGTTATGTTATCCTTAATGATTCGACGCTAATCAGAAACACAAAAATTATGGATTGTATCTCTGATGATTTTTAACTATTAGTTGCCATAAACAAATCTCAACATAATAATTACGAATTATATTGAAGATTCTAGCAATGAGTTCATAATAAAACAATCTAATGAACGCATTAAGATCATTTTAACAAAACAACCAAACAATAAACATAAGATAACATAATCAATTCCTAAGAGAGAAAGAACAACAAACACAATGGGGAGAATGCTTCTTTGGTGTCGATATAACCTCTGAACTAGTGTGAAGAAGCTCAACCCTCTATGGGTTTCCAAAGGAATGGAGCTTTACCCATTCTTCTCTTCAAAACTGAGGGCTCACGACTCTAAAATGTTTCTCCAAACAATTCATATCTTCTGTCGTCATAATATGTCCATTTATATTAAAAAGTTGGGGTTTTGAGTGAGTTGGAAAAAAGTCACGGGTGTGACTTGGTGTGTCATGCCCATGAGTGTGTGTTTCATGGCCATGAAAAGGTGTGTTATGCCTATGATCCACTCTCACACCTATGACAAATTTATCATGGTCGTGATTCTCATGACCATGAGAGTTATCTCATAGTATTATATGGATCCTTCTTTATTCCTTTTGGAATTTTCTTATCTCTTCTTGCTCTAATCCTTCTTCTTCTTGTTCTATGAAGAAAAGTGAGTGTGAATCTCAAGAAGATGACTTAAAGATTGTGCTTTCGAATCACTTTAGCTCTTTCACTTTTAAATTGTCCCTAAAACCAAATATGAACTACAATGAATGTCTTAAGCATTCCATATCATTAATCACTAAATGTTATGGAATATATGTATAATTAATTAAGCACATATCAATTTCCCCCACACTTAGATTTTGACCGTCCTTGGGAAAAACATTAAAATTAAAGTCACAAACCCAAAAAATAGTTACTTATGTTCCATATTTCCTAAAATTAGATAATCATAAGTAAAGAGCAATAAATTTGAAGCCATGGCAAGAAATCAACCTTCAACGCTTCTACTCATGACCAATCAACATTTATCACCTTTAGAAATTAAGCAATCTAGAGGTAGACTTGACAAATATGTTTAAATAAGATATATCTATAGGTACACTCAAAAACTATTCATGATCATTACATTCCACAAATTTGCAAATCATTTCATTTCTCTACCATAGGATTCACATGCATAATCACGAATCAAAGGACTTTTTAAGGTTGTAATGTGGGCAAGGGTAAGGATGTAGTTGGATTTTGTAGTGTAAAAGTCATCAAAGCTAGTGAAACTAGAAAAACACTCAATATACCATCAAGTGCCAAAACTAACATTTACTCACAATTGTGTACATCAACTATAATGAATGCAAAAACTATGTTTTATAGCTCAAATTCAAGCTCTCACACCACAAACTACACGAAGCATAATCAACTAAAAGGAATCACTCATACAATTGATGACAACACATTGAAACTATAAGGAGTGATCCTTTAAAGTTATATTTACCTCATATGCATTATATTCAAATTACCCATTCAATACAAATTTAGGAGGAAAGACTAATCATAACTAACTTTGCAAAACATATTCATTTCCTCCTTGATACTTTGATTTAAACATTTTTTCTTTTCTTTTCTTTTCTTCTTTTATCTTTTTTTTCTCTTTTTTTATAAAAATTGAAAGAAGCTACACCAACAATGGAATTCATAATATGACATTATGTAGCTTATGAAACAAAAAATGTCTATATCATTTCCCTGTTAATGTATGTGATAGAAATGTGGTCTTGAATAGAAAATCAAAGCAAAGTCATGATGTACATGTCATGAAGGCAGATATAAACAAAAGACAATGAGACTGATATAGATGTGTTAGTCTATTAAGGCTCAAAATCTCACTAGCTTGTGTTTACCACTAGTCACTACTCTTCTAAAGATAATGCATTTTGACCAATCATAAGAGCAAAAGTATATGATAAAATTTTCATGGATTTTTCTAGTCAATTCACTATCTAATCATGATTATATAGTCCTAAAAGCAATAGAAAAAGAGAAAATGTTCGTTTATTTGTTTAATTCTATATCTCTTTGATTGAAAACTTAAAAACAAGTACAAACAAACTTAAAACACACATACATATAAGAAACAAATGCGAAAATCTAAGGAAAAAAATAAACTTCCCTTAGGGTGCCTCCTAAATTACACCTTTGCTTATTGTCGTTGGCTTGATTCTATGTTTTCCTCATTACATGACAAAATTATGATCTGCAGGTGTCACATGCACTTCCTCCATTTGAGGTTCTTCAAGATAGGGCCTCAGTTGATGATTACATTGGCTTCCTTATATTCATGTTTCCAATCTCTACTGAGTCCATGCACTCTGGAAATATCTCGAATGTCTCTTCACCTTTTTCTTCTTCGTTTAATTTCTCTAATCTGCTGTTTAAAGGTGAAGGCTTAGTATTAAAAATAATTATGGACTCAGTACTCACCTTATAGTTGAATGATGTATCACTTTCTGCTTTGAACTCCTTCTCCACTTCTTCTTCACAAGCAATTCCTTGAGTAGGTCTCTCAAGATTCTCAAGCTCCTCTTCACTCTATAAGGTCTCTGCACTAACGACCCTTGGGTGCTCTTTAGGCTGAGATGGTAGCATTTCTTCGCATTGTAATGCTAGGTAATCGAGAGCTTCTACCAACTGCCCTATCTGGCTTGCCAAGTTTTGGATTCCCGATGTTGTGCCTTGGTAGAATTGCATCACTTCTTGCTGGACCTGCTAGAACTGTTGTACACCCTATTGAAATTGCAAAGTATTAGTAATCATAACATTAACCAATTCTTTCAGAGATGAGTTTTGATGCCACTCTAAATTTTGGATGCTAAACTTTGTATCCTACCAAAATTGTCTTTCCTTCTGCTAAAATTGCAAAGTGTTATTAGCGACAACATTAACTAATTCTTCTAAAGATAGATCTGAGTCGTAATAAGAAGCTTGATGAGACCACACCCCTGCAAGACACGTGTCTGACTTCCTAAGTGACATCTGGATGCGCACCCCATAAGGGTGGAGTGCCCTAATGCAGGATCCTTGATTCTGGCGGATTTTCATCTTAAGCTCTTCAACATTTTGTCCCTTGACTTATACTTAGAGCCTAAGTCTCTAACTGCTTCTTTATCCTTGATTAGTGAATTTTATGTTTAATTCCAACTAAGTGACTGTTCAATCATACTGACTTAACTTCTTCTTGTATCGTCCATGGTTGGCCCATCTTCTGTGTTTACTTATGGTCTGTGTTCAATCATCTGGGTTCTATCGTCTATAGTTGACTTTTATTGTCTGGGTTGACCCCCATCGTCTGTGTTTTATCGCATGTGTTCTCTCGTCTGTGGTTGACTTTCATCGTCTGGGTTGACCATCTATCGTCTGTGTTTTATTGTCTGTGTTCTCTCATTTGTGGTTGACTTTCATCGTCTGGGTTGACCACCTATCGTCT
>JAOTAY010000008.1:18460126-18491133 GCA_025629805.1 Erythroxylum baracoense
TTCAAAGCTCTATTCTTTTAACTCCACCGAAACCTCTCTTCTTCTTTCTCTCACGATTCTTTCTTCAATTTCAATACAAAACAACATCTTCTTTCACTTATGCCTTAAATGAATGAGCAATGACCACTATGCCCTTCCACGTAATGCCTTAGCCTTCAAACCTTAAGTGATCTTCCAATTTTGCCCTTATACATTCTTACTTCTTCAATTTAACTTACAACATACTATATTCTAACTTAATCTTAATTTCTCCATTTAATACTTCCAATTTCCATCAATCCATGAAATAAATCCTCCCAAACTTGACATAATAATTAAACTCCAATTAAAAAAATGATTTATCCAACAAGATCACAAAATTCATTCAATTCATGTTTACTAAAATAAATAAAAAAATTTGGGGCCCAACAAAGCTTCTGGTCTATTCGGGAATGGCTGTGTGTCCTGCAAGCTATTAAGGAAATGATTTTGCTGGTTATCTCATCCATAACTAAAGTTCCTATAATCAGTCCAAACTTAGTTTAAAGATTGGGAATATGAGTTATAGGAAAAATTATTTCCTTTTATGTAATTGATTTTTTAAACAATTTTTACTCATAAACACTAAACAAAAAGTGAAAAGATCAAAAAATAACTAAAAAGAATCTAATTATAAACAAATATATGTAAAACACCAATTAAAATCAAGAACAAAAACTAAAGCATCACATTCCTCGACAATGGCATCAAAATTGACGTAGCACATCGTAACACTACTCAAAATAATAAACCTAAAACTATAATAGTGATGAGTCTAGGTTGATCCCACAGAGAGTGTGTATAAAGCTTTTGAAATGAAAATAATTGATGTTTAGGTTATGGGGGAGTTTGGTTTGGTTTCAAATAAGAAAATAAAATGAAGCTAAACTAACAAAAGCAAATTAAAGAAAACAATCTAAAAATGATGAAAAGTGATGAAAACGTTAGGGACCTAGTCATTGATTCAATATCAGCCTACACACAATTAAACATACTTCACTAAATTGCTCTTTTTATACCTCTCTTAACAACTATTAATCATAGGTTACCAATAAGCTCTGATAACCCTGTTTTTCCTTTAGGTTGTGTTTAATTAAGGAATGCTCTTTAATTAAACCTAACCATCGAACAACCTAGGATAAGCTCTCTAGATTTAATTGGATAGTCGCTTTATGAGTTAGGAAAACAGATTAATCATGGCAACAACTACATATGCTCGGGTCATTTAACCTAAGTTATATTATCCCTAATGATTGGAAACCAATCAAAAACATAAAAATTACCGATTATATCCCTAATGATCTAAAACCATTTTTTGCCACAACTAAATCTCAACATAACAATTATGAATTATATAGAAGATTCTGGCAATGGGTTTATAATAAAACAATGCAATGAACATATTAATATCATCTTAACACAATACCTAAACAATAAACATAGGATAATATAATCAATTCCTAAAAGAGAATGAACAATAAACACAATAGAAATAATGCTTAAATAGTTTCTTTGGCATCGATATCACCTCCAAACCTGTATCTAGAAGCTCAACCCCCATAAGTCTCCAAAGGAATGGAGCTTTATCCATTCTTCTCTTCAAAATTGAGAGCTTACAAATCCAAAACGCTTCTATAGATAATTCATACCTTTTGCCACACAATATGTCCATTTATATTAAAAAGTAGGGTTTCGAGTGAGCTAGCAAAAAGTCAGGAACGTGAGTTGGTGTGTCACGCTTATGAGTGTGTGTGTCATGGGTGTGACAACATTCTCACGGTCATCACAAAATTGTCATGGCCGTTAGATGTATCTTATAGCAAGATAATGGGTCCTTCTTCATTCCTTTTGGCATTTTCTTGTCTTCTCTTGCTCTAATCCTTCTTCCTCTTGTTCCATGAAGACAAGTGAATGTGAATCTCAAGAAGACAACTTAAAGATTGTGCTTTTGACTCACTTTAGCTCTTTCACTTCCGAATTGCCCCTAAAATAAAATATGAATAAGGCGAATGTCTTAAACATTTCGTAGCATTAATCACTAAGTGTTATGGAATAGATGTATAATCAATTAAGAAAATATCACTTCACCATCACCCATCTAATGTTTAATGTAGGGTTAGACCATGTCTCTCAACTTGAGAATATAATTAAAAAATTACCAAAAATTTTAGTCTTTAAGATGATATTCACCAACCCATTTACTAGTGCCTTTTTATCAGTAAAGAGTCTCTAAACCCTTTTGCATAAAATAACCTTTAGCATTTATGAAAGTAGAATAATACCTAACCCTTTACGTCTTAGGTAATGCAATATCACATCATTTCACTTTGGCTTGTTTACAAGTTTCTATTTTTCCAGACCACAAAAAAACTTTGAAGATCTTATCTATTTCCTTGTTAACTCTCTTAGGCAGAACCATATGTGCAGACTAATGGATGTGTGCACTATTCAAAACTGAAGTAATGAGAATCAATCTAGCTATAATGGATAGGAACTTATTTTTCCAAGCATTGATTTTTTCTTTGATCTTCTCTATTAGAGGAATGAAATCTAAAACTTAGCCTTGGCGACTATAATTAGAACTCATAGATATTTGAAAGGAGGGGAATGTAATACAAAGACAACCATGTTGCTGATATACTCTTTGTTTCTGAAATCTGGGATATATTCAAGTTACTTTTCTCAAAATTCACCTTGAGTCCAGACCATTCTGAAAAGACATGTAATATTTTTAGCAACATACTGATGGAGTGGCTGTCTGCATTGCTGAGGAGCACAAAATCATTAGCATATATTAGATGGGATAGTCTAATAGCCCTACACTTATAGTGAAATTGAAATATGCCATTGCAATCTAAAAGCTTGGAGATCAGTCTAGAGATTCCTTCCATAGCTAAAGTGAAAAGGTAAGGGCAAGGGGATTCGTTTCACTAAGACTTTGATTCTTCAATCTAACAAAATTTTTTGTTGCATATTTCACAAATTTTAGCTTATTCATCAATTGAAATGCCTTGTATCCCTGCACTTTCTATCTCCAGCAACTACTTATAATCTCCATAAAATCTTCCGTCTCTATAACAACATTGAAGAATTTGAAAGGAAATCCAAGTCTGATAAGTTCAGTCCTTTTCTGGATGAGAATGTATGAACAATCTTGAAAAACATTATCTCCAAAATAGCTATATGATTAGGGGAACTTGCATAACCATGGTTGGTTCACTATAGCTCGACCTAGTTTTTCTTAATTAGCATATCTTCTTATTTCTTGTTTATCTAGATAAACAATCTTCCAGTTAACCTTAGATCCAACAAATTTAAAAGTAATTGAGTTAGTTCTCTGATAAAACCTATTTTGTATCTTGCTCCATGATTGCGTTGTTCGAGCTTTAAAATTTATAAGCCCTTAAATACCACAAGCACACAAGTCATGATTGTAGTATAAGAGGTGTCAATCCCATGAGGAGAGTTCAATCTAATCCTAAAATCTATGACTAAAAAGATATGAAACTCAAAATAAACAGTGCAATATAAAGTAATCATAAGAATTGAATTCAACCACTTAAATCAGAAATTAAACATGAAGGAATTAACAATTGAGCAATATGAAATCACAATAGAAATCAACATAAGGAATTTACCAGTTTATGAAAAAGGGGATTTTACTTATCATAAATGCTAACATAGTTGATTATGTATTAATGGGTGTCGGTTCTAGACGATCCTAGGGCTTATTACTCTCTCTCAAGTTATAACTATTAAACCCTAATCAGATTATGAAATTTGCAATCTCTCAATTCACAAATTATCCAAAGCCCTAATTAGATCTGAAGCACTCTAATAAACTATCGGAATATCACACGGGATCTCTCCGTATAATTACCAATATGATTTATCACGGTTTCTTTTAAATCATCTAACTCTCATTAATTCGATTTAATCATTTTTTATTTAGTTCAGCCTCTCAGTTTTTACCAAATTATGCAAGAAAGCAATCAAATCTTGACATTCATCTAATAAACACAATTGACTAAATTATCGTTAAATCAAAATAAAATCTCAAAGGAGAGTTAGAACATCATTAACATTCTACCATCTATCATTATACAATCCATCCCAACTTTATACATGAATAAAATTGAAACAAAAAGGAAATAGAAACTTAAAATGGATGATCTGGGAAGGTAGCAGCGTCGGGAAACCTCTTAATTTGAGAAGCACATCGAGACTGTTTCTTCTTCCTCTTTCTTCCTCTTCCTACTCTCTTTCTCTTCCTCTTTCTCTCTTAGGGTTTCCAAAAGTGGCTGCACGAAAAGCTCCTTCCTTCTTCTCTTATTGTTCTTTGAATAGTCTCTTATGTTTTGGGTAACCCTAGGGCATTTTCGAGGTTCGAAAGATCCAAAAAGTCCTAAAAATGAAGTTCGTAAGTGTCTACACATCTACCAGACACAGGCCATGAACGTAACCCTGAATGTCACAATCGTGGCTCACATTTGAGCCTTTTGTCATGATCATGGCATGCAGGCCGCAATCATGGGCCATTCCTGGAGCTTATGGATCGTTGTTTCAACATAAGTGTCTTCTGAAACTCCTCTGTTCTTTGATATTGACCCTGAAATATTAACAAATGCATTAAGGTACCTAAAAAACATAATATTTAAGATCAAAAGCTTGTACTAACCTTAAAATACTTAAAACACAAATAATTAACAAAATAACATAATTCTAACCTAAAAATATATTAAATGATCGACTTAATGGATAAACACATATCAAAATATGCCCTAAAATGCGATGCAATTTGCACTTATCACTCTACCCTTAACTTCACTAGAACTCAAAAAGTAGTTAAAATCCCCAAGTCCTATCCAAAGATTTTGCATTTCTGTTTAAATAAGTTATAAATCACCATAATTTCTCCCTTTAGAATGTAAAATTTGAGGCATAAATAAGGGTTACTTTAAAAGTAGGACTATTATCTTTCATCTGGCAATATAAGTGTGCCTTAGACTGGTAGCTATCACCTCAATGCATTATAAATTATAAAGGTAGATAATACGACCATTGTAATGATGAGAGTGATTGGTAATTTTCTTCCATTTAACAACTAAAAAGATCAGTTCAAACCGAGTAAGAGGGGATTTTATTTTTTTCTCAAGGATTACTATCAGAACATGCTTCTTATCAAGCACCATCTCTTTCATCATGGATTATTTGAGCGAGTCATTTAACCCTCTAGTATTCCATACCAGAAATGTCATCTAAGGGGATAACACCTTTTGTTTGGCATTTCTCCAAGCTAATCTTCCTCTTATGTAATTAAAGGGGTCTTTTTAGAATTTTCTACTATCTTATTTGTTTTATTGTTCTCTTTCTGTGTTGACATCATGTTTTTGGTGTGTTCATCATCTTATTGCTTATCCAGAAAACAATTTGCCCCATCCAATATTTCTTCAACTGAATGTGAGTCTAGTGAATTATTTACAAAATCTTGCTTATCAATTATCTATTTCTTAGGTGTTTTCAAATGCTATACTACTGTGCATCCCCTCACCAACACCAGGAGTAACTTTTAATGAATCACCCTAAACTTCAGTGATCAATAGTTTCTTCTCATTAGTAGCTAGTTGAACACCTGCCTCCTCTTTGATGTCCACTTTATTAGAATCTAGCCCCAAAATCTCCTCCTTCCATCCAATTTTAAAAACTCTCCTAGTAGGAATCCAATTCTTAGTAGAGTTGTGAGGCCTCCAAGGATAGGACACCTTAATTTCATATTACAACAGCTCACCTATTTCACCAAGCTTCATTACTGATAAGCTATTAGGCAGACTAACATTCCTTTTGATCTGCCCACATATCTTTGCATAGTCAATTCTCTCCATATTAGATGTTTGAGTATCCATACATATAGGTTTGCCTAAAGAACTGGCTAAAAAAACTCAACCTTTCAATAGTTCATAATTTTAAAGGCAAATTATGAAAATTCACCCACAAAGGAAAAGTTTCAACACATTCTCTATCAAATTCAATCCCAGGTTTCCTTTTTGAATAAACATGAGTTGGCCCCTTATATGCCAAGATCCCCCCTCACCCGGATTATTAACTTATATTTGGTTGCTTATGTTTTCTTATTTGTTCTATTTGCCATAGGTTAAGAATATTAATTTTTAGTTCACTATTCTTAAAGTGAAGGCTATTTAGTTTACTCCTTTCATAGGATGATTTGCCTTGACTTTGTAACCACGCCATGGTCAATAATTCCTTGTTTTGGGTTCATTAATCTCTTTCTTTTATAAAAAAGGGATTTTCAAGAGTTACTAAAATAATCATTATTATATATACCTTTATGAACATGTATTATTACTTTATAGACACTAATATGTATGTATTTATCAAAGAATTACAAAGTTAGTCCTATGCTAGTTATGTGCTCCTTTAGGGTGTGTCAATTTTTAAAGAGTAATAACTACATAACTATTAATTTGATAGCCTTCATAGGCATCATAGATAATATAGATTAAATTATCCTTGCATATCAACAAATGAATCATATAGTGAATAAGTATCTTAATATATAATAATCATGGTGACTTTAAAAGCTTTTAAAATTGATACCAACCTATCTTTTCTTTTTTTATTTGAAGTTTGTAATGAAAGGGCCACCTTAAGCGAAAGATGGTATTGGGTTGTTATTTTCTAAGAAAATCTTTTAAGTATTTTTTTGAAATAGCCATTGAAAACTAGGAAGAAGGTACTGATTTTCATATTAGCAGTGAGCACCTAAAATAATGATCGATGGTTTAAGATTTAAGGGGGAGAGAAAAAGTTAGAGAAATAAGCAAAGGTATAAAGGATATAAATGGTTAGAGAAATACGACAAGAGATACGTGTGTATGTGAGAGACAGAGAGAGAAAGAGAGGGAGGCTTTAGGATTTTTTATTGTTACATATATGAGAGGGGTTTTAGACCCTCTTTCGAACAATCTAGATTAAAGATAAAGGAGATTTATGGCTTAATATTTTTAAAATTTTGATAAGAATGAAATTTAGTTATATATATATATGTAATGGATCATTTTTATTTATTCAATTTAGGATCAATAGTGAGGATTCACTTAGTATTATGGTAACTTGGAAAAATATATTAAGGAGCATTAGATGATATAGATTTAAATTGATAAAATGACATAGATGACCAAGATTATGCCAATATAAAATTTATTTAACCTAAAGGAACAATTAGGAGATAAATTTTGATTTAAGCATGCCTTTGATCCAAAATGTGATTTCTATCCTCAATGCAATATCATACTGTTGTTAAATAAGAAGAGCTCTTAACAAATTTAATTTTACATTACTAAAAAATTCTAGCTTTCAAATAAATAAAAAATAATTGAGTTATCAACAAATAAAAGCAAGATGACATTGTCTTGCCTAAACAATGTCGTGAGCCATTTAGGAATAAAGGCAAAAGGTACGAAATACCCCTAATGTTTCTTAAAAATTCTAATTAATCCCTATCGTTATCTATGGTATCACATTACACCTTAACGTTTTCAAAATGGTACTAGTAACACCTTAGATACTAACTGAGTTAATCTTTTGGTAGCTTTTAGTATATGAGTCATAAATTTAGTCTATGTCATATTTCAATTAGGCAATTTGGACCTACTAGACACCAATGTAATCTTAAAAATAATTTCTTTAAACACTTAATAAAGGTGTGATTTGAATCTTAATCAAAAGGGATAAATAAGCCCCTACCATTATCTTGGTCACCACTTTCAATGCAAGTTGGTACCAAAGATAACGGTAGAGACTTACTTGAACTTTTTATGAAACGTTGAGGTAAAATTTACACCTTTAGCCCTTACTAATTGTTGTGTTGAATATCATTTAGGCACTATGTTTTATCTGGCTCAAGACATTGTCATATTCTATCATATTCCTTACCTCATACACTAATATTTTATGTCCTTTCATTAGGCCTCAAAGTTCACCCCTTTTTAGTTTAGTACAAAATCATTTTGAAATTAAAATTTGTACTATTTTCCTTACCATTTAGTATAAAGTTACCAGTTCATTTCAAATTGATTCTTGATACAAAACCCAAAACCAAAGTTATTTTTCATTTGGAAAAGATTCAATTTGAACATTAAAGTTTTCACTCAAAATTTTTGAAACGTTTAGAATGAACGTAAACCTTTTAAAAATGTTTAATTTAAACCCTAATTTAATGCCCCCTCCAAAATTTTTGTTAAATAATTTTAACATGGATTTTTAAAAATATTTATTTATAGCTGCTTTGTTAATTGGAATGGAGCTTATAAACAAAACCCCTCTTACATAGACAACTAAGTTTAGAAAATTATGGATTTGAATCCCTAATTTCCCATCATTTTTTCTATTTTAATCCTTAATCATATACCACTCTTTTTTTTCCCTTTTGTTATGTCTTCTCTATTCCTTCTATTCTTTTTTACTTGATTGCTTCTTAAACTTAAATGAAACATGCTCAACCAATTTTAATATTATCTATTCCTCTTTTCTTCATTATGTATTGTCTCAGTTTTTGATGATGTGATTTATGTTTTATCTGTAAGTGCATAGTATAGTTATAGTTAGCACTGGCAAGTATGGGTCCATCATAAAAGGACTATAATTACTAGTATTTATCATCTTTTTATTACTGAGCCTAAAAAATTGTGGTGTTTAAGATAAATCAAATGTAAAATTAAAACAATAAACTGAAATAGAACAACACAAATAACTAATAAGAACGAAGATTAAACTATGAAACAATAAAGAAAAATAGTGGTACCTATGCTTTGAATCCCCCTAAATTTTCTTATGCAATCATAATTTCATTATTCAATTTAATCTATAGTTTATTGGACTATGGAAACTCCTATTTTATGTTAATATCTTTCTCAAGACTATTGACACCTAACCATCTATAAATTAACTAAAATCTCTTTCTAGTTAAAACCCCTAAAACTGCAATAATCAATTTATGAATTTCACCATTAGGTTTGACCTTACTCCGGAGGATTTATGTTGACTTATCTCTATGTTTGCTGCAACTTCTTTCAATTATGGTAGATCTATTCATGTAAAAGGATTTCTCATTCTTGATTGTATGAAATCATAGGAGGAATAATATGTAAGCAATATTAATTCAGAGATAATTAAAAACCCATAATTGAATCTCTATAGAACTCAATAATGAATTAAGTTAAAATAACATCGCTACAAATTCTATGCCAAGGTTCATTTAATCTAAGTACCAACAAGAAGTTCATCATTATAATATTATGACTAAAGGAAACCCATAAAACTAAAAGAAGCATAATGAAATGTTTTTTTTAATCTTCATGAAATCCACTTTAAATTGATGAAAATCAATTTCAAAATTGCTATCTTACTTGTTGTTCATTCTATATATCATTCTAAGCCAGAAATTTGTGTTTCCTTAAGCCTAATATGAGCCTCTTATGACCTCCTGTGAATTCCCCTTTGTTTTCTCTTTGTTTTATCCTTTTATATCTCTAAACTAGGGTTTTTGAAGTGGACAAGGTCACCCATATGACCGTATGCATGATCGTATCCTTCAATCTTGCTTTAATTCACTAAAAATTGTGTGAAAATATGGTCCTAAAGTGCGTAGCTCCACATGGTTGTGACCTTTAAGGATAACTTTAATCTTTTATTTTTTCCTCGATTTTGTCCAATTTCAGCTCATTTTGACCTATGAAGACAATTAGGATCTAAAAACATAATCTAAACGAATTAAGTACCAAAAATAATAAGAAAATCTCAAATAAACTAACAAATACGATAATATAGGATTAGAAATATGGTCTATTTAGAATTTATCAAACTCCCCCACACTTAAGTATTTGTTTGTCCTCAAACAAATAAATTTCATCACTCTCAACTTGATAACAGATAAATTTGGGAAAGCATTACACAAATCACAGATATCAATAAAGATTCTCCATTATTCGTTTAATTATAAAGTTCACTGAATTGTTAAGCAATTAGTTACTTGCATTAAATTATAGATCAATCTAATTCACTTTATAATTCTTCAAATTTTAACTCAATGTACACCATTCCACTTAATGCATAAAATGAACGTACATGAGAAAATAAATTCTAAAACCTTTAAACACTTTCATATCATTTATAATCTTGTTTAAAAGTTAATTAGCTTTTTGATGTAAGAGTAAACACCTTCTCATGAGTATCCCCAGTTACTCAACTAAGTCACTATCTCAAATTGCTAATAGTAGCATTTTTAACTTTGACATTTTTATTAGTACAAGGCCAGTGGAGAGAAATTATTTATGCTTATTTATTCACATACTACTTTTTTGGTTTTTGTTTCTTTTTATTTTTTTAATATATGTGGGATAATGAAAATGTTAAAAGGGAATTCATATTTAACTCAATTTATGTATAAATTATATATGAAGTATCATAATATAAATCAAGTATTTATTCAGAAAATTAATAAACTAAATTGAAACCAACTTATTCAACAAAACTCATAATTATTTTCCTAAACAAGTCCAATCACAATCACAACCAAACTCATAATAAATCATCATAATCAACATCCATTTTTTAAAAAATCCTAAATTATTCATTATTAAGCTAATTATAACAAAATTGACAAGCTTGACGATTAAGTCCCTATAAGTCCCCTATATTCACATATTCCCTTTAAGTTGGCTCAGTGTATTTTGATAAAACGCCTAGCTTTTGATTTTATAGAGGGCAACCTCATTTGATGCAATGAATTTAATATAAGTAGCTTCAAAATGTTGATGCTCCTTTTTTTATTGTTATTGTAGAAATTCAGATGAAGCATGATTGTTTGATGCAAAGTCATAATAACTACTCCGCTTTAGATTATAAGTATTCTCATATAGGGTATGTTGAGGCTAGTTCCATATACAAGTTAGATGCCCCATATACAATATGGTGTTTGACATTTATGATTGGAGTTGTTAACCCCACAAATGTCACAATATGTCATGGATGATGGATGCACTTCCACATATGTGTCACCATGCCTCTCTTTCCAAGCTTTCAAAGATGTTATAAGTGATGGTATACCATAATCCTAATGTTCTAGTCCTCAAAAATGATGCTAAAAACTTGATATGTGATTTTTTTTAATTTTAAGTGTACGATCTAGATGTAGCTAATACTAACAAGCATGGTTCGATCTTACGACGATTAGATTTACTAGTAGTTATCATCTTTCTATTATCTAATCTAATAAATTACGGTGATAATAATTAATCAATTCAAAATTAAAATAATAAAATAGAATAAATCAACATAGTTAACTGGCTACAACAATGATTAAACTTAGAAATAATCAAAGAAAATAGTGGTGCCTTGACTTTGAATCCTTTTAAAACTTTTCATCCAATCA
This sequence comes from Erythroxylum baracoense, assembly GCA_025629805.1. NCBI lineage: Eukaryota > Viridiplantae > Streptophyta > Magnoliopsida > Malpighiales > Erythroxylaceae > Erythroxylum > Erythroxylum baracoense. The sequence continues at coordinate 18,471,594 of JAOTAY010000008.1, forward strand.
CGATTTCACTACTCAATTTAGTCTATAGTTCATTGAACCGTAAAAATTTCTTAATTTTGCTAATATTTTTCTTAAGAATATTAAATGTAATATCCAGTTTCTAGAATATGTTTAGGATTAGAACCTTATATTATTGTGAAAGAGTAATAGCATTAAGAGCATTTCATTTGCATAGCATATACACATAAATATTGATATTTGTATACATTACAAAGATAGCATATGTGCTCAATTGAAATGTCCCAGGGAATAAAATATTTTAAGATGACTATGGTGTGAATTGTGAATTGATATGTCTTAAATGTGGATTTGATTGATTATAGTTGGTAACTTAGAATTAATTGTGATTAATTGGGAGATTGTTGAATTAAAATGTACATTTGGATAAATGCCAAGTGGTAGGATAAATTGATACATGAAAATTGGGGTTATTAAGCCTATAATTGAATGACATTTGGCATAGTTAAATGAGTGACAAATGGACTAGAAATTAATTGACAAATGGACCAATCTTGGAGTGATATGTGGACTAATTAATTAGTGACATATGGCAACTTAATGTGTGGATAAATGGCAGCATATTAGGTTGATACATGGCATACATGCCTTAAGACATATGGCTAGATTTATGTGAAGACACCTAGCACTTATAGAAGAAGGTTTCAGCAAGGGTAGTTTCTGCTAGCTTTCCCTTTCCTTCACCACCAAAACTGCTCTTATTTTCTCTTTGCATGTTGGTTAAACCCTAGCTCAAATTACTACATGAAATCCACATTTTAATTCCTCACAAAATAGCCAAGAAACTAGTTCAACGTGATCTTCATATTACTATCCAAAATCAACCTACTTTCACCTTAAGTTGTGATGAATCTTTATGTCATGCTTAGTAGTATGAGAATGATGTTTGAATTGGAATGAAATGCATATGATGTTAGTGATGAGATGTGATGGAAATATGTTGAATAAATTTGAAGTTTTATGCTTTTTCTTGGTGTGGGAAATCGTGGATCATATAAGTTGATTCATAGATGAATTAGATCTAAATTTGAAGTATAATAAAGGTGAATTTATGATTAAGAAAGATGTTAATATAGTGTTCTTGAATTGAAAAAGAATTAGGACTATATGCATAATAATGTCTGATAGTTCTAGTTCGATTTTTGATGCTTGAAAGACCATAATTTATGAGTTATCAAATGAATAAATTGTGAGCCAGAATTAGAGTATAATTCAGGCCTAAATGAGAATGCATAAATGAGCATGAATATGGAAAATTGGAAGTGTAAACGATGTGCCTAAGTGTGAAACATTTGTGCAGAATTGGAAGAAATCATACAGGGAACGATCGTGGCCTTCAGTGCACGATCGTAGCCTGATTGTTTAGGTTCTGTCATAATCATGGCAAATTCCCCATATTTGTGGCCTGATGCTCTAGCTTCTTTCACGATCGTGGCAAGGTCTGGATATGAAATGTTGTCTTTTAAGTGATGATTGGAACAACTAATGATAAGGTACTATCATATGATGCATTTAGGCTTGAAATGAACTAGTTTGATGATTGATTGATGAATTTATATTAAATAAGTTAATTGAGGTGTAAAGCTAAGTGTAAACAAGGCATATCCAAGTGACAATGTTTGAATAATTATGAATTGTGAATAAGGAAACATACCTAGGGAAAGTCATTGAGCATGCATTAAACATGGCACATACATATATGTGCATGAATGAATATGTATTTGATTGATCGACTTTGTAATGTGAATTTTATGTGTATTGAATGATTTTAGATGTACAAGTCGATCGACTAAATCTAAACATTGCTGGACCATCCAGGCAATAGCGTAATCTGGAGCATACTGTGAGTAACGTAGATGTTCTCACTAGGATTGATTTATTTCTGTTTATCTTCCAACTATTGAACTGTTAATGATCTATAGGTGACAATTTTAGACATTAATGGTCCAAGGAGTTTAATATCTGGGAATGTATTTGAAGTGTTCTGATTGCATATGAATCTGAAAGTTATCTGTATTCTTAACATATTGTTGAATGTCAGACTTAGGTCTGATGAACATCTGAATTTGACTGGGCATCATGAATAAATGTTATTGATAGCATATTTTGTGATTTTATGGATAATATTAATATGCATTATCAGATAAAGTCGTTGTGATCTGAGTAGCCAGTTTGAAAGAGTTTAAAGCTCATAATTCTACACGTAGAGTTATTAGCTTTGTGATTAATAAGCCTAGTATCCACAATAGGTCTGAGACAGTATTTGAAAAGAGCTCGATATACAGGATAGTGAAAGGCACTCAGTCACAACAAAATAATAACAAATTGGAGTCTTATATTCATATGCATTTGTACATATATGACTGTGAAATCATTTCTATATTATGATGATATTAAGATATGCCATATTTGTGTACATTTGGTAATATGATTGAATTCTACTAAAAATAATATATGAAATGAGTGTAACCCACGATGAATTGTTGATATGAGAAATATTATGCATTTAATTTATATCTAAAATGTTTGATGTTTCGAATAAGCGAGGATGGTTCACTCACTGAGTTTGCAAAACTCATCAAAATTGCAACGTAACTTTTTTCAGGTACGAGAGCGGAGACCTAATTCTTAAGATACTCTAGTAGAACCTTTTAGACTAAGAAATGGCTCAAAGGCTAGTCAGCTGACATCTGAGGAGTTGTAAATTGTATTTATGTAGTTTCTTTGTCATGTTGAACTTTTTCTAAAAAGAGAAGTAAACTCTCAAATCCTTGTGATGATGTAAATATTTGTTTTAAAGACTACTATATCAATTATCTTAGTGAATGAAATGAAAAAGTTGCCTTTCAAAGTTTGTAAAGTGTATGATGCTATAATAAGTGTATAAAATGGCTTTAACATGCCATTGTCATAGGATATGTTCTTGAATATCTTCTGGATGTTTGAGTATATACTCTATGGTAATGGGATGTTACATTAACACCTAATACTCAGTTAAATAACTGAGATATTTTTTATTAAAAACCCTTAAGATTACATTAATTAATTTGAGAATTTTACTACTAGGTTTAACTCTAATCCAAAGAATTTATGTCAACTTATCTCTAGGTTTATACCCAACTTCTTTCAATTATGGTAAATCTATGAATACAAATATTTCTTAATCTTACTTTATAAAATTATACATGAAATAATGTGCTAGCAATATTAATTCAATGATAATTTAGAACACATAATTGAATCTCAATGAAACTTTAAGAACAAATTAAGCTAAAATAATATCACTGTAAGGCCTATCCAAGGGTTCATTCAATCCAAGTACTAACAAAATTTTAATTCATAATCATACATCAAGATGAAAGAAAAACTATAAAAATAAAAGAGATATGATGAAATCCCTTTTCATCTTAATGAATTCCACTTCAAATTGATGAAAATCCACTTCAAAGGTGCCTCCTTGCACTTTGCTCTCTGTCATTTTATATGATCAACTTATGTTTCTATGAGCCTAATTTAGGCCTCCTATGAATTCTCCTTTGTTTTCTATTTATTTTGCACTTTTATAGCTCAAAATTAAGGTTTTTATGGTAGATATAGTCACCCACATGGCTATGTGCATAACTATGTCCCTTAATATTACTTCAATTCTTTAAAAATCACACAAACATACAGTCATAGAGAGCACCATGTTCATGGTCAAGGTTATGTCCCTCAAAGACAACTTTAATCTTCCACTTTTCTACCTTGATGCTTTCCAATTTCAACTCCTTTTTGACCTATGAAGGCAATTAGGACCTAAAAACATAATATGAACGAATTAAGTACCAAAAGTAATAAGAAACTCTTAAATAAACAAATAAAATAAGCTAAACATAAGATTAGAAATATGGTCTACTTAGTATATATCAGTTCTTCTTATCATCTATGTAAGGCTATTTTATTCATGTGTGACTTTGATTTATGATGTCTAAATTAAAAAGAGATTGTAGCCACTTTTTGATTTACATATTATAGAAGAATCTTTATAGGTAACAAAGTTTAATCACATTTGTCCAAATGTTGTTGGTAGTGTTGCACGTGTTTATATGATCTTTTATAAACAGTTTAAATATAAAAAGGCTAAAAACATCTATGCGCATTCTTTAATTTTATCAGTAGTTTGAATTAAAAACTCATTAAATTTCATGTTATAAACTACCCAAAAATGCAGTGCATGATGACTTTAATGGTTCCATCTCTATGCCATGAAAAATCTTGTTTTTGAAAAACTTCTAATTTTGTTAATTATGTATATATAATAGATGGTCTCTTCAAAAGATAATTTGAATTGTTCTAGTTTGAGAAAATAAATTAAATGTGTATATCACTTACAGATATTACTAACATTTTTTATCTTTATTTTTGTGTTATATAGACTCATCTTAGAAGGAAAAGTGTAGAAGGAAAACATTGTCATTCTTGACCCAAATTACCATATACCAGTTGTCCTACTTGGTTAATGCGTAGTTGGTGCTAATAATTAAATAAAGGGTAACAAGGATGCCAACATACTAATAATTATGTTATGGAAGTTTTACTTTGTATATTTTTCCTAGAAAAAGTTGAAAGTCTAGATTTTAACTGATGTCAGATGACAATCTCCATTACTAGGGATGGTATCCTTTATAATACAAAGTAGTTTGTTAGATATAATATCAATGACATCTTTACTAAGTATTAAGATGTTGTTCATCCTCAATATTCACCCTTATTAAGAAATTTACTTTATGTCTTTATTGCATAAAATATCATATCATACACGTGGTGTTTTCTTTATCTTCTAGTATATCTAAGTTTCTTTAATGGGGTATCTATATAGATCTTTATATATTCCTAAATATGTATTTGTTTTAAAAATTATATGTTCCTAAATCACTCAAATAATTATAGCCTTGTATATATGCCTATATATTTATATGCTTCTAATATATATTCTTATTTACTTGCCATTTGTAAGGTTATATTGACTCACTATGGAAGTATGAAGTTATATGCAGATGGATACTTACAAGATCCTGATTTGAGTTATGAGGGTGAGTCATCAAGTTATATTGATAAAATTGACCTAGATTTTGTTAGTTATAAACAAGCATATGAGACGAGGAAGGAACTTGGAAACCAATAGGTTAATAAAGCTTATTTAAGAGTTTCATTTTTTAGAATCAACAAGTATTTATAACTTATTAAATCTAATAAAATTTCCCATTTATTAATTAATCTTTTGAATGTACATGGTACAACTGAGCTTAATGTTCCTTTTTTGGCACTAAAAGTGTTGGCTATAACAAGTAATGATAGGGATGTGGATCCTGATGGGGATGTTATACATAATAAAATTAATTAAAATACTCTTGAAGAAGAGGAGTATTGAAAATCATATAGAAGTAAGCCTTGATGGGCATATTATGTATGATGAATATATAAATATTTTTAAAGAAGAGAGTAGTTCCAAAAGTCATACTAACAATAATGAAAATTCATTTATCCAATTTACTTCACATAATAAACATCATAATGAAGCTAAAGGAGGGTATGATACATTTGATTTGTTAATTCCCCTAGATGATAACCAACTAATGGAGATTGACTCTAGTGAATATGAAAGCTTCCATGATAGTGGTGAGTATATTAATAGTGAGATTGGTGAGGCAATTAGAAGATCTACTATAAGTGTTAGACTTAAAGTAGGTGATCGAACATTATAGTTGATACTAGATATGGAATTTGGCAATACAAAACGATTCAAAGAGGTTATTAATTATTCAATAGCAATAGGATTAAAGTTACATAGAAAAAAATGAGTCTACTTGGATTAAAGTATGGTGAATTAAAGATACGAGTTGGAACTATATGCAACATATGATATTAAGGAAAAATATTTCAAATTCAAGACATATAGGCTCGACGATATATGTTTCATAACAAGCCAAGTTAAAATGATATAAGGAAATTTTTTCTATTAGTATTAGCTAAGTTTTTCAGTAAACATTTCAAAAAAAATTATGTTAGAATAGCTTAATATAACATTACTAAAATTAATGAACAATGTAGAAAGTACTTGAATATATTTTTGAATCAACTATATGTAAAGTTGCAAATAAGAAGATAAGGAAGGAAAGAGTATAAGACATACATGTGAATATTCAAACCTTTAAGTTTAGATTCATTAATTGAAATTCAACAATCTTGATTCAGTAGTAAAATTAGAATTGTCAAGGAACCAAGAAACTTTGTTATTGCAATTCAAGAGAATATAAATTTGATTTGCAATTATGAAAGAAGGATGGAGACCTTTAAGACCCATACATGGGATGGATGGTTGTTTCTTGAAGACTAAATTCCTAAAGAAACTAATCGGTGTAATTGGAAGGGATGGTGATAGATGTATGTATCTTATAACATATGCTACTGTGAAAATAAAAATTACTAATTTGTAATGTTGGTTGATGTTACTCATATTAGTTGATTTAGAGTAATAATATAAGATAGGGTCACAACAATAGCTAATATGAAAAAGGCACTTTAATGTATTCTTTTGTTAATTTTTATATGAGATAATATTACCTTACATTATTTGAATTATATTTATTAACCTGTGTATTTGGGAATTAATAAAAGTTATTGAAGTCACATTACCAAATGCATGTCATAGAATATGCACCAAGCATATTTATCACAATTGGTATAGTGTTGGAATGGTAAAATATGACACTCTTAAAAATTTTTAAACAAAAATTATCCAAATCGTTCCCAAAGCATGATATTAATTACTAAAATCATCTTTAGCTCTAAAAGAGAGAAGTTAGTCAAATACAAAAGTACTCTATATAGCACAAATACCTGAGCTGTCACATAAAAAAAAACATTCACAAAACTTTACTCAAGTAATTTGTTGGCTTCACCTAATCTTCACTCTGTCTATAACGTGCACTGGGGTTAGCGAAAATCACTAGATCTCCTAAAAAAATAAAATCACAAGGGGTGAGCTGCCTACTCAGTAAAGGTAACCGATTGTACCCTTAAAATCAAATAAGTCAATAAATAATTATAAAACTTAGTCAACCGATTAAAACATAAATTTAATATGAATATACACAACATTACTCTGTACAATTCAAACAATTATCAAACATCTCAAAAATTTTACGAAATAATGATTAACACAAATATTAATTTATAACTACCATTTATGCTCTATCAACATATTAACTGAATTGCCTAGGCCCTACTTAACCTAGTAGGATTACACCCTATGGTCTGTCGACTCATCTATACTCATCAATAATCGCTCGCCTAGTGGAATCGTAATTAAATGTATAAATTTCAACATAGGATATCTCAATTTCTCAATCTCTCTTGGTACCCTAGTACTACTCCAATACCCAGCCATCGGGATAGGATATTCCCAAGACTTAGGATATTCCAATACCTAGCTATCGGTACAAGACATCTATGGACTTAGGATGCCCCGGTATTTACTCCACTGACAGATACCTAGCCACCCTCACTCATCTCTAAACAACCTATCAATCTATGACCATCGAATGTAGCCTATCCTAGGCAAGCCATTGATTCAAGGTTTTCACCAATTATTCACAACCTATTATCAATCAGTCTCTATTTAAGTAACACAATTTTTTTCGAGTTAACAAGTATTACACCTCAATACATGTAACAAATTATAATCACAAAACACCTTGTACTTTGATAATTATTTGTGAAATAAAACAAACATAATTCATGTATGCAATTATTAATCATTAATTTAATTAATGACTAATTCAAAATATAATTTATTAATAATAAATGGTACTCTATTTAATGACTAAAGTCCAAGGTTATCCTTACCTCAATTTTGAACTTATTCAATTTATAGTCCTGCTTAATCCTTAATCAGCCGTCAGACCTAGACATTTCAAAATTCTATTAGACTAATTTATGAAATTTTTTAACTCAAATACACTTAATAATCTAACATTATTCTCTTTTTTAATTTATTTTTAATTTATTTTTAATTATAAAAATAATATCCTTAGTAACCTAACCACCATAATTACTAAAATACCCTTAACTAATTAAAAGTCCTATTTTACCCTCATTCATTTCAATTAATACCCAAAATGCCCTTCTTGGAAGTAAATTCCATATTTACCCTTCACTCTTTGCATTTCCTATTCTCCCTCTTCATGCAAATTAAATTTTCAAAAAAATGACATCTTTTTCACCCTCTCCTCTTCTCCTATCTCCTCTTCTTTTATCATTTTCCAACTATATTTTCTCCATTTTATCCCTTCATGCAACTTTAGTTATTGTTCCAAACAATCGCAATATGCAAATAAACTATAAACTAGTGTAAGATGATCAAAAATAAAAAATACAAAATGGAAACTGGAAATTTACCTAAGTGTTAATAGATTTTGGGGTTGTTAACCTCCATAACTTTCTCCTAATTCTTTGCAAATCAAACCCAATGAGAGAACACATAAGAGGAGTATCACAAACAGGATAAAATGGTGCATTTAGACATACTTACCATCTAGAATAGTTGAAAGAAAAGATGAAGAAGATGATGATTTTCATTGGTCTTTCTCTATTTTTACAGCTAATAATTTTTATATATGTTTAATAGTATGGGCTAGGTTGTGGGTAAGTTTATGTTAATGATAGGCTTTATAAATCTCACCCTTTTAAAAGAATTTCATCCTCAAAATTAAATTATGTACCTAAGGATCCAAATAAATGATGAGATTGACGTCGAACTTCATCCTCTACCTCCCAAGTCGCCTCTCTTGGAGAATGATGATGACTCCATAAACTCACACCATCATAATCTCCCGTCTCCTTAGTTCCCTAATTTGTTTGTCCAATATCTCTATTGGCTTCTCTTTATAAGTCATGTCATTTGTAACTTCGATCTCAGGCCTCGATATAACATGACTAGGATCTGATAGGATCGTGTCAACATTGACATAAGGAACACATCATGAATTTATGATAACTCTGGTGGTAATGCTAATATGTAAGCTAATGACCCCATAAGTTATATAATTTCATATGGGCCGATATATCTCGGACTCAACTTCCCTTTCTTACCAAACTTTAGAATTCCCATCCAAGGTGATACCCGAAGAAATACCATATCTCTAACATTTTACTCTATCTTTAAATGATGATGATCAGCATATTTCTTTTACCGATCTTGAGCTGCCTTCAAATGTTGCCTTACTACCCCTATTTTCTCCATCGTCTCTTGAACCAACTCTGATCCCTCTAATAATCTAGCTCCCTTTATATCTCAACATATCGGATCTTTATACCTTCTACCATACAATGCCTCAAATGGTGCCATATTGATGCTAGAGTGATAACCATCGTTATACACAAACTCCATCAACGGTAGATAATATATCTCAATAACCCTCAAAGTATAGCAGACAAGGTTTCAATGTATCCTCCGATGTTTGAATTGTACGCTCTGATTGTCCATTCGATTGAGGTTGAAATGCAGTACTTAAATTCAACCTAGTCCCTAAATCTACTATAAACTCATCTAAAATTAAGAAGCAAACCGTGGATCTCGATCTGATAAAATAGACACTGGAATCCCATATAACTTTAGAATCTCATTAACATGCAACTTGTCAAGCTTTTCCAAGGAATTTGTCTATTGTATAGATAAGAAATGAGCTGATTTATACAACTTATCCACAATCACCCAAATTAAATCATGTCTACATCTTGTCCTTGGTAACAATACCACAAAATCCATTGAAATGTTTTCCTACTTTCACAACAGAATGGATAAAGGTCTTAATTTTTCCCTTCTGGTGCCTGATGCTCTACCTTAACCTGCTAAAAGGTCAAACACCTTAACACAGATTCTACTACATCTTTCTTCATTATCAGCTGCCAGTAATTAGGTCTCAGGTTTTGATATATTTTTATAGTACCAGGGTGTATAGCATATTGTGAACTATGAGCTTCCCTCAAAATCTCCTCCCGTAATCCATCTGCATCTAGCACACAAACTCACTTCCCAATCATCAATACTCCATCATCTCTTATTAAAAAAATTAGTCCTCCTACTTTATTGCACTCTCTCTCTCATCTACATCTGATAAGAATCTCTAGCTTGTGCCTCTTTGATGTTATCTCCCAAATCTGATTGGACCTATAATTTCCCCAATAAACCACTCACATAATCAATCCTTAATTTCACATCCAGTGCCCTCAACTCCACCAATGGCATCATACTGTGTTCACTCAAACTAACCATTACGCCTGAGCTTTTCCTACTTAAAGCATTCGCCACTATATTAGCCTTCCCCGGATGGTAATTAATAGCATAATCGTAATCCTTCAATAACTCGATCCATCTTCTCTAGCTTAAGTTTAATTCCTTCTAAGTTAAGATATACTTAAGGCTCTTATGATCTGTAAGGATTCGGAATGTCTCCCAGTAAAAATAATGTCTTCAAATCCTAAGAGCATGTATAATCGTTGGTAACTCCAAATCATGGGTAGGATAATTCAACTCATGTGATCTTAATTGATGAGACACATATGCTGTCACCTTTCCATATTGCATCAATACACACCCCAAACTCATCCTAGAAGCATCAGTATATACCTCAAAACGTCCATCAGTATATGGTAGCACCAAAATTAGGCTAAAATTCAATCTTCGTTTAAGCTCCTCAAAACTCTGCTAAGACTAATTGGTCCACTCACACTGAACTCCTTTCTTCAACAATTTGGTTAATAGACTAGTTTTTTATCAAAAATCCTTCTATAAATCTTTGATAATACTTAACAAGTCCTAGAAAACTCATTCTTTTTGATATATTTCTAGTGGTTCCTACTTCATAATTGCCTTACCTTAGCAAGATCAGGCACTCCCTCTTGCGACACCACATGTCCAAGAAATACTACCCGCTCCATCCAAAACTTACACTTACTTGACTCTGCATACAACTGTATCTCCTTCAGAAACTATAACACAATCCTCAAATGATGCTCATGCTCCTCTTTGCTCCTCGATTGTTGCTAAAAGTAAAAGAAGGATTTAGAACACTAATATATCATCAATGAACACCATCACAAATTGATCCAAATACTCCTGAAAAGTCTTGTTCATTAATGTCATAAATGCGACTGGTGCATTAGTTAACTCGAAAGGCTTCACTAGAAACTCATAACGGCCATACCGAGTAACGACCAAAAATGTCATAACGGCCATAAAGTCTTCGAAAATATGATGGCTCCCCTCAACTGTTCCAAAAGATCATCTATCTTTGGCAACGGGTACTTATTCTTCACCCTTACTCTATTTAGCTGTTGATAATCCATGCATAGTCTCATACTACCATATTTTTTCTTCACAAACAACAATGGATCTCCCCAATGTGATGTGCTTGGTTTAATAAAACCCTTTTCCAACAACTCGTCTAACTACCTTTTTAACTCATGTAACACAACAGTAACCACTGTAAGGTGTAATAAAAATCGATGTAAGTCTCAATGGTGAAATCTATCTATCTTTTATTGAGGCGGCAAACTTGATAAATCATCTAAGAATACCTCTAAAAATTCCCTCACGGCAACAAAATCCTTTAATCGAGGACTCACCTCCCTCTATCTATAACATGAGCCAAATATGCCTCATAACCATCCAATATCAACTATCTAGCAGTTGTGGCCAAGATCATACATACAGAGACCACTCTACAATCCCCCATAAATATCACTTTCGAGCTACCTAAAGACTTTATCATCACCTCCTTCATATAATAATCTATTATAGCTCGATGTTGTGCCAACTAATCCATCCTGAGAATTACATCAAAATATCCTTAAATCCATCACTATCAAGTCGGCTGGTAGCTCCACTCCACCAATCTTCATTGGCATTCTCCTCTTTACACTATTTACTACCACACAGTCTTCTACTAATAATGACACTCTCAAGTCATATCCTAAAGGACTAATCTCCCCTGGAACTCTAGAGACAAACTCTAAAGAAATGTAAGAATGTGTATATCTACTAATATATAAGCTTTAATATCAAACAATGAAATCATACCAGAAATATCATCGTTGGCTGCGGGTGCCTCCTCCCTCATCATATGATACCTGATTTGAAGATGTCCCACTAGTACCTGTACCTACTGCTGGTCCGCATACAACTCCTTTACCACCACCTTTACTACCAATTCTACCTAAATCTCTACCCAAAATAAAGGCTCCACTATGACCATGTATTGTCCCCTTTGACCGAACTCCCAAACTCCTCCCTACTATTTGACAACTCCTCTGTAAATTCCCCAGCTCTCCATAAATACAACATGCCTAACTTATCCTAGTAGGTCCTTTGTGAAACCTCCCGCAAGTCGCACAACTCTAAAATCCTCTAACTCCTCTATAGAAAGATCCTTTAAATCTCTTACTAGCCCCTCTGTCGAATCCAACTGATGGTACACTAGTATTATTATATTATCCTGAATCCTTGTCAGTTCCTCGATCTCCACTAGACCAGTAGAAACGACCACTCCTACTCGATGTGCCACTGTCTCTCTTAGACCCCTTGCACTAGTATCAGTAGCTTCCCTTTTAAAACTCTCCTCTCCTTGATGACTCTCTAATCACCTCTTTAGCTCTCTTCTCCTTTTACCTTGTTCTATTACTTCCTCCACTTTGAGTGTAATCTCTTGTAACTTCTTAATATTATAAGTAGCAGTCCCCAAATCAAAATGAATATCCATCCTCAAACCTTGCTCAAATCGATAACATCTATCTTTACGATTTGCCACAACCTCTAATGCATACTTAGACAAGGTTGTAATGCGAGCCTTATAATTGGCTGCTGACATCATCTCTGTCTGAACTAAACTTATGAACTCTACCTTCTAACTAAACTCATGAACTCTACCTTCATTCGATCCTAATATATCCAAAAAGTGTATTGATCTCTAAACTCTCTCTGGAACTCCTACCAAGCCATCTCTTAGGTCTCACAAGATCTCTTCATTAACTTCGCATTGCCCTAGAATAACAAAACAATGTACTGTAACCTTCTTTCTAAGGTACACTCTAAGCAGTCTAAAATTATATTTGTCTACTTTTACCATGCCTTAGCCTCCCCAGGATTAGTAGTTTCTCAAAACTCTATCTCACCCATTTTACAGATCTGTTCATAGTTGTGATCCACCCTAGAATCACCTTGGGTTGGACCTGCAGTAATAGCTTGATGCATCATCTGTGGTGGCATTAGCACCTATCCTCTTACTTGATCCATTTTGACATCCCCCTTATTCGGCACTTCAGGAAAATAGATCAAATTACCTTATTCCCCAGTCAACTCTAGGCCAGAATTATCCTCTCCTAAAGTCATCCTAGATAAAATAAGAACACATCATTAGTTTTTTTTTCTCAATACATCCCTTGAAACGTAAACTCACTTTGATACCACCTAATGTGATGCTCCTAAAATTTCTTAAGCCACAATTATCCAAATTGTTCCCAAAGCATAATATTAATTACTAAAATCATCATTAGTTCTAAAAGAGAGATGTTTGTCAGATATAAAAGTATTTTACATAACACAAATACCCAAACTGTCACATCAAAAAAATACATTCACATAACTTTACTCAAGTAATCTGCTGGCCCCACCTAATCTTCACTCTATCTATCATGTGCACTGGGGTTATCGACAATCACTCGATCTCCTAAAAGAAAACAAAATGGCAAGGGTGAGTTGCCTACTCAATAAAGGTAACCGACTACACCCTTAAAATCAAATAACTCAATAAATAATTATAAAATTTAGTCAATCAATTAAAACATACATATAATATGAATATACACAACATTACTCAGTCTAATCCAAATAATTAACAAACATCTCAAAATTTTACTAAACAATGATTAACATAAATATTAATTTGTAACTGCCATTTAAGCTTTATCTCCATATTAACTAAATTGCCTACGCCTTACTTAACCCAATAGGCTTACATCCAATGGCCTGCCAGCTCATCTCTACTCATGAATAATCTCTCACCAAGTGGAATCGTAATTAAATATACAAACATCAGCACAAGGTACCTCAATTTCTCAAGCTCTCTTAGTACCCCGACATTACTCAATTACCTAACCATCGGAACAGGATATCCCCAAAACTTAGGATATCCTAGTACTACTCCAATACCTAGCCATCAGCATAAGATATCCCCGGGACTCAGGATGCCTTGATATCTACTCCACAAACATATACCTAGCCACCCTCTCTCATCTCTACACAAGCTATCAATCTATGACCATCAAATGTAGCCTATCCTAAGCAAGCCACCGATTCTCGATTTTCACTAATTATTCACAACATATTATCAATTAGTCTCTATTTCAATAACACAAATTAACAAGCATTGCACCTGAATACACATAACAAAATATAATCACAAAACACCTTATACTTTTTTAATTATTTGTGAAATAAAATAAACATAATTCATGTATGTAATTATTACTCTATTTTAAGAGTAAATTCTATGGTTATCCTTATCTCAATTTCAGACTCAACTAATTTATAGTCCAATTTACTCCTTAATCAGACCGTCGAACTAAGACAATATAAAATTCTATTAGACTAATTTACAAAAATTTTCAACTCTAATACACTTAATAATTCAACATTATTTTCTTTTCTAATTTATTCTTAATTATAAAAATAATATCCTTACTAACCTAACCACCATAATTTCTAAAATACCCATAACTAATTAAAAGTCCTTTTTTACCCTCAATCATTTCAATTAATACCCAAAATACCCTTCTTGGAAATAAATTCCATATTTACTCCTTCACTCTTTGCATTTCCTATTCTTCCCCTTCATGCAAATTAAATTTTCAAAAGATGTCATCTTTTTCACCCTCTCCTCTTCTCTTATCATGTTCTAGCCACATTTTCTCCATTTTTATCCCTTCATGCAACTTCAATTATTGTCCCAAACAATCAAAACGTGCAAAAAAAATTATAAACTATTGTAGGATGTTCAAAAATCACAAAAAAAGACATAAAATGGAAGCTAAAATTTTACCAAAGTGTTAATGAATTTTAGGGTTGTTAACTTCCAGAACTTCCTTCCAATTTTCTGCAAATCAAACCCATTAAGAGAACACGTAAAAGGAGTGTCACATGCAAGACAAAGTGGTGCATTCAGAAACACTTACCAACTTGGATAGCTGAGAAAAAAGATGAAGAAGATGACGATAATTTTCGTTGGTCTTTCTCTATTTTTGAAGCTTATAGTTATGTGTTTAATAGTATGGGTTGGGCTATGAGTAAGTTTATGTTAATGATTGGCTTTACATAAAGACTTAATTAGACAAACTAGACATTTAAATGACATATGAATGAACAAGTTTGTTTTATAATCGGATTTTTTTTGGTTAACTTAGTGAATGATCAAACGTATTTGCTATCTAAATGAATGGTTAAGTTTATTTGTTTATAAAGTACATAATATAATATGTTAGATAACTAGTTTGGAATTCTAATGTGGTTAACAAAATGTTTATGACTGCTATAAGTTTTTACTAACCAAGTGAACGATTAAGCTTATTTGTTAATCAAATGAATTATCAAGTTTATTTGTTTATGAAGTACATAACAAATCAAGTTGACAAAATGGATTTTTGCTATGGTAATTAGAAAAACCAAAACTCCTGTAAGGAGAGGAATCATTTAACTACTGTTTACTTTTCAACCTAAAAAATTTTATGGTTTTGATAAGAAAAGGCTATCTTAATATCCTTAATAACCAAATGATAAAGCAAAAAGCATTAATTTCTTTTAGACAATTTGACGACATCAGACTAGAAAAGTTTTTATTTAATAGTAGAAAGAATAAGTACATTCATACTAGTTAATTTGATAACAAAAAATGAACAAGAACATGAATCCATTTCACACTAAATTCATTTTCCAACTACTTAAAATATAAACAATAAAACAAAAATAGAAATTAATCCCACAATTATATTTAGTAGTATTAACCTCAATTTTTTTTCTCTCTAATCAATGTTTCAATGTCTTACTTTATAATTGTTAATACTCATCATATTCGTTTATTTTAGCTACACTTGTCCTTGTTTCAACCTCCTTATTTAGTGTATGTGTGTGTGTGTGTGTGTGTGTGTGTGTGTGTGTGTGTTTGTGTGTCTTTTCTTAGCTTTTGAATAACATGACAACTCTCTCAAGAACTTGTTTATTTTACAAATAAAAAAATTCATAATTACTAAATGGGTAATTGCAACATCCTAAAAATCTTCTACCCAAATTATTTACACTATAATTTCCATAAAGAAACATTCAGCCCGCAAAAACAATCATTTTATTAATATTATCGTGATTAAAACTACTAGATGTTGAAAATTCCATATATGAAACTATAAAAAATTTCATTATTAAGACAAGCTAATGTAAAAGATTGTGATCTAAAACACTTAAAGAATGATATTTCATAATAGATGTATCCATGATTACATCAAAGACAATTTCAAGTGCTTTAAACTTATCAATCCCTAACTGAATATATCATAACAAAACAAGATTGCTAATAAATAGAATGATTTATAGCAACTATCTCTGTTTTATACAAACATAATAGCTCTAAACACAACATTACCTAACTTGTAACATCCCAATGAAAAAAAAACAAGAGAAAGAGAGAGAGAAGAAAAGATCAACTATCTTTCGTTCTTTTATATTGTTGACAATTTGTATTAAGTTTGTTTTTGTACCCCTTAATCTACTTTAAAATGCCAAACTCACCCTAATTTAATTGGAAATAGAAACTATATCCTACTAATTTTGAGAAAGAAAAGGAGTATGAACATACAGGTATACTGATTCTGTAAGCTAAAAGCATAAATGGAAAATCAAGACATTAAATTTTTAACGAGTCGGTTCACGATTCTATAAACTTCTAGAGATAGTTATAATGTTTTAACTTACAAATATAAATTTTACATATAATGATAATACTAAATAATGTAAAAAAATAAATGTAACACTAATTCCAACCAAATAAACTTTGTTACTTGTAAAAATCCCTCCATAATTGATAAATTAAGAAAGGGTTATAATGTCTCCTTTATCTAGAAATCAAAAATTAAAAGCAATAATTAACTCTTGAATAGAATACCCTCGTAGAGACAACAAGAAAAACATAGATGATACCTGACGAAAGGAAGAGGAACAAATGATAAAATAACATTCTCAACTGAGTTTGGGAATCGAGCAACGATGAATAAAAGGATGAGAAAATTACACTATAAGAAAACAGGAAAATTTGAGACATTTAAAAAACGTCACAAAATCTCAAAAAATGTCACAAAATACAATTTGTGACGTTTTAAAAAACGTCACAAATAACATCGCGAAATGTGGTGTAGGCAAAAGGTTTTTGTGACGTTTCCTATAAAAGGTCATAAAAACACGGACATTTTATGACGTTTTGAAAAACGTTACTGAAAGATTAGTCTCTTTGCGATGTTAACGTCACGGAAAATCACATTCTGCAACGTTTCCAAAAATATCACGGAAAGTCACATTCCGAGGTGTTTTAGGAAACGTCATGGAAAGCAACATTCCGCGACATTTTTGGAAACGTCGCAAAAGTTAACATTCCGCAACGTTTTTGGAAACGTCGTGGAATTTAACATTTCGCAACATTTTTAAAACGTCGCAGAATGTTGCTTTCTGTGAAGTTTATACAAAAACGTCGCAGATAGTATTATTTTTTAATTATTATTTTTTGACATTTTTCAATATTATTTATGAATTTTATTTATTTGATAATTCTTCAATTTTTTTAGCATATCATTAATTTTAATAATTATTCATATATCACAAGAATTTCATACCTGCAAAAAATTATTATTTAATTGCAATTCGCAAACATGTCATAATATACTAATGAATATCAAAAGTACGTCATAAGTATATAGTAAATAGTCATAAGTATATAATGTATCAATATGAGTACATGTATCTAACCTAAACGAATATTATGTGTATAAAATAAAAGTTCCAAAAGCATTTTTTACTGTTCAAATTCAATTCTTTGTTGTTCGACTTCGGTAGTTAGTCGACCCTGCATTTGTTCAACTTTTTTATTCAATTCATCAACTTGAGACTGTAACTCCTGATTAATCTTCTTCGACTCCTCTAGTTTGTCTCAAAGTCTCTTTCTGACTGAAGTCTTCCCTTGTGGTCGAAGCCCAACTCCCATGCCAACACCATAATCTGATATAATGCCCAAGACTTTGTCGCACATTTCATCCTCTGTCATCAGATGACCTTGTTCTATTGAATATGCCAATTCCTGACACATTAATTCCTAAAATATTAAGAATTAATTAGATACACAGTCTCATTTAAGAAATATTTGTAGATGAACTATGTATTCACCCATTTTTCTCTGCATTCAGTAGTTGTCCATTGACCTTTACTTTCATCATAATGAATGTGATACCATAACTTCATCCGGTCACACTCTTCTCCATCTTTCTCACTCTATTGTATAGAAATATAATACTAGAATATTTATTATAAATTTTGAAATGTCAATCAAAGTAAAATATAATTAAAAAGATAATAACTCACAATCTCATGTCGTATCACTACAAAGGCCTTGGTGCCAGAGTTTGGTCGACATTTGACCTGACTCCTAGCCAATTTTGCTTTTTGACTTTTTTCCTAACCGTAAAGGTAACAAAATCTATTATAAAATCTATAAATCACAATTCATAAATACTAAAATATAATTAGTTGTCAATAAAGTTATGAAATTAATTTTTGTGATCAAATTAACTAACCTTTGTAGCTTATTGCTCCCAATATTTGCATAAATCCATCTACTCCACCACTGTGACATTATGCGGCTTGACATCCTTTCTGTGCTTGGTAAAATGCTTTTTTAAATGAAATCCTTGATCTTTAGACCTTAAAGAAAGAAACTTCTTGACAGCAGCATGTACTTCACTGTCTGCCCTCATTGCCTTAACTTCCAACTTTTGTTGCAAAAAATATAAATTATTGGTCAAAGCTTTAGGTATATGAAAAACACATACAAATTAGATAGTTTTATAATACTTACGTCTAACTTATCAAATGCAATATCCAACTCTTCATTAGTTATTTTTTTTTCCATTTTGTTCTTACAGGTAAGGAAGTTTAGGATACCACCCCAATCTCACTCGATAATTTGGCAGACTGTATGGAGTTGGTTGGTCGTCCTTCAGCGGGAGAGATCTCTATCTCTAATCTCTTACCCATCACCTTATTAATCTTTTTCAATCCGTGTCCTTTTGTGACACCCCTTGTTTTTTCCGGATCAGTCATGGATCCTAAAATATAGCAAAGGAATATCTTACAATAAGCATATAGCATACTCTTAATTGGTTAGATAAACAAAAT
>JAOTAY010000008.1:18499314-18515095 GCA_025629805.1 Erythroxylum baracoense
CAGTACATAGTTACAAACTAACTCCTCTAATTTATAACCAAACAACAAACTTTTAGTTCTAATGGTTATATCAACTTGAGTAACATTTAGACAAGTTAGAAATTAACTAAATTAGTTAGAGAATACATGAAAAATAGCTGAGGAACTTTTTCTGTCCAAGTGAGCATCTAAATCATGAATAAGCTGAAGTTTTCACAATATTGCTGGAACTTTGTTTTAGTTTAAGTTGCAGTCCTCATTTTTTAGTGTATAATGCTTAATTAGTTAGGACAAGCATAAATTAACTTGTTAAAACTCAATATGAAATGATCTACTTGAATTGTTCTAATTCCCTATAGCAATGACACCAAAAATATATATCCTATTCCATTACAACATTATTGTTATAATGCTTCATTTTTTTCAAATTCATCTTCATACTTGCTTCATTTGTGCATAATCTTCATCTTCAACAAATATACGCAAGCCCTGAATAACTCACAATATATGAAATTCTCAAATAAATAGTAACTTTAGCATGTCAACAATCAGGTTATCATTATAAATGACAACAAAGGATGAACTGCAATACGCAGAGCGTTCAACTGAGCAATTCCAATTGAATTAAATATGGAGCAAAGGTAGACACCAGAATGGATGGAACAAATTTCTGATTCTTTTGATAATGCTTGGGTTCTTAAAAATGTATAAAGAGCTTTCACTGCTTAAAACAGTACTTCCAATTTTTATACTTCTACCAAATTCAGACTCTTCATATGAAATCAAACTCCATAAAAACATCTGAAGTATTAAAAGTATTGGGAGGGAAAACATCTGTCTTCCTCATACCACACACATGAACCGAAAAGATAGAGAGAAGAAGAAAATACGTTGATGAAATATGCCAGAGAGGACGACGACAATGGCCGAAGACGTAGCAGCTCAACGGGGAACACACAGACGACGGATGACGCAGCAGATTTGGAGGAGGAAGAACAAACAACACACAAATGGGGGGAAGGGGACTCGGGTATAGGTTTTAAGAAAACCAAAATGACGTCGCTTTGCTCTTGAAGGCAGAACGTTAATTTTAAGTATGCCAACAATGACATTTTCTTCAACAAAACATCGTGATTTCTATTTAACGACGTTTTATTGATAAAACATGGCAAAAAGTGTTACAAATCCACGAAGTTTTCATAAAACGTCGCGAAAAATTCAAAATTTTCATGACGTTTTTTAAACGTCATGAAAAGTCTTCACAATCCACGAAGTTTTGTCAATATTCCCTAATTTCCTGTTGTCTCTTCTTTTCCAATCCAAACTGTAGACTACCCTTTTATTCCTTGTCTCTTTTAATCACTACAAGAAATACACACAATCTGCGACGTCTATTTCTTGTAGTGTTTAAAACAAACAAGGATTAAAAAAGTGGTCTACATTTTGGATTGGAAAAGAAGAGACAATAGGAAATTAGGGAATCAAATCACTATTTACCCAAACGTAGTCGTCTAGGCAAAAGAGACCAAAAAACAAATATTAAAAAAATGAGGGTGGAATTATTCAACATAATTTTGATGGGGTTGTTAAATTAGTGTTTATTAAAAAAATTGAAGTTCAATTTAAACGTTCCAAAATATTTATAATTAAATTGAATTTTGGTGAAAATGTTAGGATTCAAATTAACCCTTTTCCTTCTTAATTTTGTTCTAGTCCACCATATTAGTTCCTAACTTTTTTTTAAATTTTGCATGTAATTCTAAATTGAATCAAACAATCTTTCAACATTAAAATTCAATCCTAATTTTTGCTATTTATCCTTAATTAACATGAATTAAGTCTAATTAATTATAAACAAATCTTAACCAAACTTAATTAAAGTTCATAAAAACTAGTTTCCCTTTAATACTAAATCAAATTTTGTGCTCATGTAATTTCTTTAACAAAACTTTAAATTTTGAGTTAAAAATCCCAAATTAACTAAATCTAATCTATAATTTCACTTTAAAGAATAAACGTATATCATAAAATGGAAATTAAGACTACAAGTACAAAACTGCATAAAACAACTTTCAATAAATAAAGTTTAACTTAAACTACATTACAAGCATTCAATTTTAAAAATAAATAATTTAATACAAAATTTCCAAATTTTTTTATGAAAAATAAAAATATATTGAGCTAGTCATATATGGCTGGATTAGTTATGTGTTAACGTTGATTACACTGCATTATCCTTTAAAACATAAGTTGATGCATTATTATCAGTGCATGTTTTAATTATATTTATAAAATGTGAGAAGGTTAAGAATGTGAAATTAATAGACGACTTAGCCATGAAAGATAATTAGTAGTAATTTAATCTACTTATTATTATGTTCATTATTTTGTCAATCAACTCCCAATGGTACAAAGAGTGGTGGAAAAAAATTTCGTTCAAATTGCTTCATGTTTTTACATAATGATTAATTTAATAAACATAATAGATGTTTCACGCTAGCCTAACGATACTTCTTAAAGAGGACAACTTGATAAAGTTAATAAATCTTTGCAAGTTGATGAACTTTTAAAAAGAAGAAAGAATGGTGCGCAATAAGAAACTATTATAGCGTTTAACCTTTTTTTAATTACAAATCAACTTTTGAACCTTTTTTTTTGTTATATTTACTTGGTTAACTAGCTTATATTAAAATTTTGTAGTGCTTTGTCATTTTTTGGCGTCTTTGGACCAAAACTTGTTTTAAAGGAATCGGGATAGTATTGATCTAGTTATGGAACAAGCTTGAATTTATGGACAGTAAATGGAGCTCAATACTAAAAAGAGAGTAATACGGCTCATAAAGCAACGATAAAAAGAGAAGCTTTAATACGTTTGAGCATGCTCGGTTTGCAAAGTCGGGCAAAGGGGAAACTTTTACAAAAGTTTAGGTCATCTACTCGTGCCTTGAATTGGATAAAAAGTTGTCTTTGTTTTCGCTGCCATTGACTATCACAGTGGCTGTTTAAATTTCAACTCTTTTCCTTAGTCCAACGATTTTTTTTTATCTCCTTTCATATATAGTTGTTTCGGGCCCAACAGCATTTGATTTATCATGATTAAAGATGTCAAGTGTTCTTCTTTTATGCGCAAGAGTTCAATCAATGTCTTATCCTTGTTAAGATTGAATTGCATTGGAAACTTAAAATAGGCTATGCGCAAGAGTTCAATCAGTGTCTTGTCTTTGTTCGATTAAATTGCATTGGAAACTTAAAATAAGCTAGTTATGGCATTTCATTGCTAAAGAGTAAAGAGCCTTTTCATTTTGTAGATTTTACACGTAGATTATGGGGGCTCGTGAAACTAGATTCAATTGCTAAATAACCTTTTCTTGAAGGCTTCAATGTCAATGTTCTTTTATGAAACTATTTTAGTTGGTCAAATATTTTAGCAAATCCCAAAAGTCTGTCTGAAAAGTCACATATCAGATGCTATTTGCTATTAATTAAAAGAAATGTCATTGAGAAAATGTATTGAAGTTAGATAAATACAGCCACGTGTATATATGCTATATTCTCTCCCACGGCCTGGTGTTTGGAAAATGAGGAGAATAATGCATGGATTATTTGCATTTAGACTTTGTTGGATTGTAATCTAAATTAGAGTTCCTATGAGGAGATATTATTAGGTAGGATCGTAATATAAAATAAATATCAGATATGCTCGTGATTTTGTTGGATTGTAATATAAATTTTATTTTAAAACATTTACCCTTTATAATGGAAACATTTATTTAAAATACTGAACAATTTTGTAAAAACCAAATATTAAAAAAATGTATAGTTTGGTTGGTTCAATCTCAAACCAACTGGGTTTTATAAATTAAAAGAAATTAATTAGTTTGTTTATGATTTCCTTCTTTAATTAAACTTCAATCCCTTAGGCCTTATTTGATAAATGACTAATCAGCTTTTTTTTACAGATTGAGAGATATTTTGTTGTTTGACTATGTTAAATCGCTAATAATTATATTCAGTAATCAGCTGATTGAGTTGACCAATTAAACTCAATCTGTTGTTTTTAAAAATACTCCTATGATAAATGTTTTCCTCTAGTGGTTGAGAAATTAAGGAAAGAAAAAACAATTGTGCCCAAAAGTTATTATAAATTACTCAAGTTGTTGTCTTTTATTGTTGCTTTTTCTTCACCAAATATTAGTACATTAAAATTTAACTTGATTAGTAAGTTAATATATTAGAAAAATGAACTTTAACTAGATTAATACGGAGAAAGGAAGCAGTAGTAATAGTTATTATTATTATTATTATTATTCTTTCTTTGTTTTTTATTAGAGTTATAAACTTCATTTTTGTGAAATTAAATATCTAAAATCTAAATTCTTATGAGAATATTCAAACAAATACTAATATAATACTCATGTCTCTATAATTTATTTAAGTCACGTCCTCATAAGTCAATTTACAAATAAACAGTTAATACTAAACAGTTAATTTTACTAAATATTTTTAAATAAACAACTAATTGTATCCACTAGTCAAATCAGCTGATATAATATGTTGTTAGCTAATCGCTGATAGAATCAGGTAATAATTAATACAATCCGTTGATTGTCAAATAAGACCTTGGTCTCCTTCTTTAATCCTATATTAAGTTATTCAATTTCATTCGATCTTTATCATATATCAATTTTATGACGATCTAATATTGATTGAACTTTTAAAAATTTAAAATTTTCATTTTATCAATTTAATTTTTGATTGATTTTTAAAACATAAGTTAAAAAAACTATAAGGGATCTTAATCTCACTGTTTTAAGTGGGTAGATAAATCTCAAAAGCTACAGGTCATTTCTAATTCATAGATAATGCCAACTATTGTAGAGCTTGAAATATCTAAAGTTAGAAAATTGGTTGCAATGACTGAGAAACCGAAAAATAAAAAAAAACAATTATGTAACAAGTTTATTTAATTATAAAATAATTTCTCAACCACTGGCTTTTAAATGGTATGTTTCTATTAGTTAATCAAACTATAAAAGACAATTCAAAAGTACGAGTCAATTTAAATATTTACCATTTATATTTTCTTTTTTGTTTCATATATCTTATGTTGTTTATGATTAATATATAGAAAAAAGGACATAAGTTCACAACAATATCAAATGCTCTTCAGTATGAAAACACCTTTTTAAACTTATATTGCAATCCTGCGATTTTATTTCGTGGGGGAACTTATAAAAAAAAAAGATAACTAAGTGACTATTGGCCCAAAAGCATTGTTAACTTGGACATCCGCAGTGATATGATTGAGTGGGAAGTAGTACTTGCCTTCTCTAACATCAACAAAGCACATGAAGTCACTTAAAGCCAACCTTAAAGTGAAACAAAGAATCTTGCTAAAAGCTATATAATGGAGTGTAGTAGCAGACACTAATGAATGTGTTGTTACTTTTTGACTGAAGGAAATAATATGCGTATATTTGATGATACCTAAGCATACCCAAGAGGTCAATGAGGGAACCCACAAAAGGTGTTACCTTGAAAGCTTTGGAATCCTATGTGAATTATGCTCTTTAAAGAAACTGTTCTTTATTTTTATATCTTCTTTGCTTCAACTTCATTAGACCTTGAAAAGTTAACCCCATCCGTTAATTATAAAGCATAACGAATGGTAACAGGATTGGAATCAAATACTTTATCTTCATTGTTTCTCATTTTCTTTTCCATTTTTATATTAGACATAACTAAAAGGAAGTCAGAAGTACAAGAACAAAAGTCTAAGTAACAAATTCATTGACCAACAAGTACAAGATTGGACATTATTTTTCCTCTTTTGCTCATATGATAATATTAAGATTAGGGGTTACCAATTTAAAATTGACTAATTTTTTTGTAATTTTTAAAATTTAGTATCTAATTTTTTAAAATTTTAATTATTGCTTAAACTTTCAAATATTGTAAAATTCAAAACATTATCTTTGTTATTTATTGATGCGATTAACGAAACATCCTTTTGATTTTACACTTAAGACACTCATATAACCTTTGATGGACAATCACGTGGCATGAGATCCAAAATGGCACATCTTTTAACCATAACCATCTAACCTGAAATAATCTTAAATATTTTTTTTTCTTCATACTATGTGATAATATCTCTTTTGGCCTCGCCGTCAGGATTTTCCCAACAAGCTTGCTTCAAATCTGGCACCAAATCCTCGCACACTACTTAGTGCAAAGCTTTCGAGCTCTGCTTCAGCGTCGCTCTTTAATGACTCCTAACTACACATTAGTGGTAGATTTGAAGCGAGCCTAGGTCATCAACAACAACAATGAGGATTCCCTGAACAAATATAACAGCCTTTGTTAGCAACTAAAGTAGAGCTTAAGCAGCAGTACTAGGGATGAGTTTAGTTATGGGGGAAGCTAGTATCTCCAACCCTACTACTACGGCCAAAATTAAGAAATCTCCAAATTCTTCTTCGAATTTCAGTTCTTTTGCCACCAATCCAAGCAAAATTGGATTGGGATTTCTCATACTTGGTGTTGTTTCATTGCCTGCATCAACTGTATATTAGACGTTGCATATGAACCCGAGACTGCAACGAGTGCGGCACAATATTTTGACAGTATAGGAATAATAACATTAAGCATGTCATAAATATATAGCTGGGAATAAGAAGAGAAATCCTACTTTGATCGAGGAATCAAAGCTAGAGATGTTGTGAAATATTCTTCAAATGTAAGAGTCTAATTGATAAGTTGGTTAATCAAGATGAGATATCTAGAATAGAGCTTAAAGTAAATTACTCTTATATACAATTATTAACATTCACAAGTTAATAAGAGTTAATCTTACTAAATAATAGTCTAATATATGAAAATTCGTTCCACAGCGAGAATCCAATTTGCAACTACTTTGAAAAAAACTTGTTTAAGGTTGATATTAATACTATCTATAAAATATTCGTTACATCTATAATAAATATGTCACAACCAAAAATAGTGGAATAGTTTCTAATATAAACTAAAAATGCTAGATATGTCATTATTATTTTTCTATAAATTTACATAAATCATTAAAAATATGCATACAAATATTTAGGAATTCTTCAACTAGAATTTATTCAAAAATTTTAATCTTGTTAGAAATAATTCCATGATAATAAATTTGTTTGACAAACACTATAAAGATTGTAAAGAATAGTTAATATTTGGATTTTTAACTAACCTAAAATATTGATAGTCTAAATCTAAGTCTATATGCTTTTTTAATAAACCGCAAGTAGCTAAGTAATTCATTATCATTCCTTAAAGATGGATATATGAATTGTTAGGCAAGTGTATCTCATCATGCTAACATAGTATTTAGTTAGTAAATGGTAACTAATTGAAACAACGGTTTAGTGTGTGTGTATGTGTGTCTATATATATATAATCGATATTTTTAACAAACTTAAGATACTTATGTTTCACTTAAAATATAAAAATTATAATCTTGAAAACTCTTATATTATCTAAAATTTTAATATTTTCATTTTGTAATATTTATTATAGATGGATCATATTTCTGTTAGTTAATATTTAAAGTCTAAGTTAACATGGTGAAATGTAGGTAAATAAGTTATTTAGTTTTAAATTCTAATGACAATATATTATTATATATTTTGAACTAACTAGGAATTCAATATTTAGTTTTGATGATAACAAAATATAATAATATTGAAAATTCTTTTGGCACTGAGTTTAGAAGTTAACTTACTCATTATTCTAATAAAATAATGAAGAATGTTTAAGTTGGAGATGGAGATGGAGATCTAATTGAAATAAAGAAAGCCATGTAATGAGAGAAAGCCATCCAATTGTTAGACGAGCTTAGAATGGAAGTTGAATGGAGATGATTAAAGAAAAAGTGAAGTTGTTAACAAGAGTAGGAAATTAGCCTTAATAGGGAAACTAACTCTTCTTGCAAGATCAATCTACAAAGGTGGTTAATCTCTTGATTGGCATATTAGTTTTCCTCTAGAATTGGGAATCCAACGTTAACTTCCATATGAGATCTCAACAGTTGTGTGAAAGCTCTAATGGCTAGTTTGATACTTAAGAGGATAAGGCGAGGTCTTTAGGTAGAAGAAAATAAAGGAGAAGTAGGGATTAAGTTTCATAAAAGTGATTTGAGCCAAGTTGTGAAGGACTATTGGCTTGTTATTAAAAATTCTTAAAAGATTAGTATCCTTAACATAAGACTGATGCTTAGAGTTAACTCTAATTCTTGATTGTAATCTTTGTTGGTCTTATTGAGGTTTTATTAAGATCTTGTGCATGATTTCTTTTTATCCAATGAAGAAGAATTTTATTGTAAGGGTTATTGTTTACCTAAAAGGAAGTTAGATGATTATATTAGATTATTATTAGTTAGTAAAAGAAGACATTTATAGACAGAGTTCCTCATCACCTAACTAAAAATTTTAATGAATTAAAAAACAAACGGAGTTTTAGAAGTTAATCCAATAGGGGACTAGACCACTATTATTATTTTTCTTGATTACATATTATATTGTATTATACCTACAACTTCTTGTATCATATCAAAAAGTTATTTTCACAGCAAAAGACAATTCACCCTCATCTTTTAGGTGCTTATTAGGCCAATAATGTGAACATTTATGCACACATTATAGTGTAAAAATTATACCCTATAATTCATAAATATCAAATAAATAAAATTTTTTATAAATAATAAAGTTTAAATAAGGTCATTATTAAATTAAGATTAAAAAATCTAATGATATAATTAAGGAAATAGATATAACTTATATTGTAAAGATGAATGTGAATTTTAAATATATATTTCAAAATGTATCAAAAATAACTTGATTGGAGATATTTTGAATGCTCACATAAGTACAATACTTATGAATATAAACTATGTAGAACATATATATGTGTCACATAAGATTATATATTATGGTTTTAAGATTCTCACAACTTATTGGAATCAATGAGATTGGTAATATTATTTATGAAAGTATTGAGCAATATAATAAGAAAATAAAGATTATAAATTAGTAGGTTGGATATAAGCAACGTGTTATATCTATTAGTTAGATTAACATAGTAATTTTTAAGGAAATTAAAACTAAAAAATATAAAAAAATAACATATTTTATGATAAATAGGAAATAAATCAATACATAATAATTTCATCGAACCTAAACTTTATCTACACTTCAGCATAAAATGGATGATATTCTAATAAATTTATAAAGTGATGTATGAACCACACAAATAACATTTTAGTCTTTCCTTTTTGTTAGCCCACGAGGTGTCCTAGGAGGGTCCCAACTATGGGAAAGTGCCTTTAAGTCATCCACACCTAGACTAATCCCCACTCACATCGGGTCAGCCCGTAAGGGGTCAAGTGCTGGCCAAACAAGTCTCTCCATTTTCAGGACTCGAACTCGGGACCTCTAGTTAAGGGATGAGAGTGCTGAACCACTCACACAACCATGTTTGGTTACATTTTAGTCTTTAATAATAGGGTTAAGTACATTGTGTGTCCTTGTAGTTTAACCCTTTTCATTCTAGACCTTGTGTTTTGAAAACTATCACTTTCTCCTTTATGGTATTATTTAACTATTACATAAATTTCTATGTGATATTTTGCTAGTTTTTATTTATTTTTACTCAAAACAATGTAGTATTAAAATTTGTAAGTTCCAATATAATGTTTTGTTTGAAATTATGAATGAATGAAAAACTACCATAATATGACGAAATGACTTATGTGATAGCTAAATAATACTATATAAAAGTAAAGCATAGGTTTTAATATATAAGAATTTAAATAAAAGAAGGTCAAATCATAAGTGATTCAGTGTAATTAATCCATGATAATATATATCAAGGAGGAACATATGAGGCATCTAGAGCAAGTGACTAAAATCTTTTCTAAAAAAAAGGCAGTGCTATATATAAAAGTAATGTAGAACAATTAAAAAAACATATATTTTTAGTGTTTAAAAAAGAGAAATATATATTTTCAAATGCATACTTTGAAATGTTAATTGAAATTTTTTAACAAATTGATAGATAGGAAGTAGGTTTAAAGATTATACAGCTTCCAACTATATAGTACATTTGCAAAAAGTTTTCCAAAATAAGAAAGAAGTTAAGCAAAAAAAAGTGAAAATTCAATGTATTAGCCCTTAAGCACTCAACGGGAGTTTAAGGTGAATTATTTAATTAGACAATTTATCAAACATTATATGTGTCTACAATTTGTATGACTATTTCTTAAGAATTATTATGAAAAAGCTTAAATAGTGACAAAATAGTATTTTAAAACAAAGAGAGAAATTAATATATAAAAATACAAATAAATATTAAAATAAGATTTAAAGTAAATAGAGATAGATAAGGAAGAAAGATTTGATTTTTATTGTAGCTCGGATCCTTTTAGGCTTGTATCCACTAGCTAAGCCCCAAATAAGAGTTCAATTCACTGTTGGGTAGAGATTAAACTATGAAAGAAACTTCTCAAGATAATTAATCATAATATAGCAAAACTCTCTTCCACAAAAGTTACAAAGCTCTCATCCAATATCACATTCGTAATATAAATGAACACTTTAATTTCAACACTTTTTTTCCTTTTTCTTCAAAGGCCTTCATTTGTATTTACAAAGTCTCAAATAGCCATCAAAGAATTCTAACTCCTAAAATATAAAAATAAAGATGCAAAGAATATTAATTATAAGTTAAGAATCTATGTGAATTACTTGTCAATTTATAATAGATATGATATAGAGAAACTCTCAAACATGTGATTTTATGTAGTTTAATAAAATAGTCATAAAAGATAATTGTAGGCAAAATGTTTAAGGAAATATTGGAATCTCAACCTTGCTTAATGTGATATTGATGTGATTCTCAATTTTATGTGAAGAATGACACTACATAAATTGTTTAATGTTCACTAAAAAAACAAGAATATGACTACAAGTTAAGGGGAATCACAATATGATAGGATTATTCATATGATGGTTTATGTAAAGATGGAGGTTAAGGTTGCCGCTAGTAGAAAGCATAATAACTAGTTATGTAAGACAAGTGCACTTGGTTGTTTGAACCCCTTAGATTAAAATATTATTAAGTTATGGTTTAACCAAATGGATAAGGTAATTTCTTTTATTCTTATATGAGTACGTGAAAATGGGCGAGGATTATATTTATGTGGTCCCTTTGTTACTTGAGGATTCCCCTATAGATAAAGATTTAGTTCAAAGGTTGACTATAACTTCTATACTACTAAGATCATAAAATTTGAAGTTATTAAGTTAGGTTATGAAGATGTTATTATTCACTTGCTTAACTATATATGGCAAAGCATATTTGACACTTTATGCTCATGTTATTAATATTTTTATAAAAGAAATCAAATTCATGTAAGTGACTTTGGGTGTTGCGATAATTCTTAAATTGTGAAATCCTTTGACTTGGGAAATTTGACTTTTTGATTTGGTAAAACTAGCTGAGAAAGGTGTAGGAATCATAATAATTTAATCCTTTTATTATTGACATGAAGGTTTCATTCATATTAAATATAACATGTGGTATGTCATGTTTGAGGGATTAATTATCAAAAAAAGAACTATATGATAATTTTAATTGGATTTAGTTAGCTCAGGAATTTCATTGATGTAATTTTAAGTTCATGTTATAACTCATATAATGTGCATAGTTTCTTATGTTTTAACAACTATTCTTAAATTATTTCTAGATATACTCTTTATTAGAATTATAATAAAACTTGTAACAAAATGATCAAAGTTTTTAACTTACTATTAGCATTAGGAATCGACCCCAAACTAAGCCAAAAGCTAAAAGTCAAATGGAATTTGGACTAACTCTTAGTTGTCTTTAGTTTGAGGACACTTATTACTTCTATTAGGTGCATTCTATTTTTTAAAAAGATAAATGAATGAATTAATAAATCATAGGTTAACACCATATAACAAATGTTTACTTCCATGCCACCAAGCTTACAACCATACTAGAAACCATCTTAGCTATACACAGTAACCATTAACCATTTAGATATAAGGAGTGTCAAATCCATCACAAAAAGACATGTTGCATTAGAGAAAGAGGATAGATGGAGACAACCCGACTCTTTGCTCCACTTCCTAAAGAGTTTCTTTAAGGCACTCACATTTCTAGTAAGGCTAATATCTACTTTCCTCCAAATTCTTGTTATTTGTTTCTTTACAGAGTGGCAACTAATCTCTCCCTTTTTGTTTTGCGTAGAGTTAGAAGAGATTATTCAAGCAAGAAGGGAGGAGACCTATGACATATCCCTTTCAATCAAGTAATATCTTTAATTTTTTCTTGAACTTCTTTACTTTTACATTTGTTTAACCCCTATGAATTGGCTGTTAATTCTATCCATCAGACTTACCACATCTTTTGCACGCTTAGTTTAGGGATCTTAAGTTCCTTACACATAGCTTTAGGGTTCAAGTTGTCCATTACCTCTATTCATCCTAGGTAACACTAAGACTATTATAGAAGTAGTCTATTGTTTTCTCCCTTAACTATAAGCTCTTAGATAATCTGCTCTTTAATCCACTCCTTTACCTTTTAGGATATGTTCCTTATATTTTTATTTTTTTTCAAGAAGCACCTATCATTCCTCTTTTTCTAGAGTTTGTACACGTATGATCCTAGTGCAACTATTTACACATCTTTATCTTCTTTAGATATCCCTCTCTTAGCTTTCACCTAACTAAAACATTTAAGTGATAATTATAAAGAGAACAATTCTGCACGATTTCTTTCCATGCCATCTAAGAGTAGACATAATTGAAAATTAAATTCTCTATATCCTTATGGTCCTCTCTACATAAGAAACAAATATTAAGAACTCTTAAAAAATTATTTTTATCAAAAATTGCCAGTTTCTTCCTAATATTCTTCCTAATATTCAACTAAAGCAAGAAAAATATCCTAAGTAGTAAAGTATTGGACCAAATAATTTTAGCCACTATACTATTTGCCCCTAGTTCATATGACCTCTTTTATAAACTCATTGGTGAACTTCTCAAAGGAGTGCAAAAGCAATTTGGAAGAGTGATGTTTTCTTGTCTAGTTAGATAATAAAAAAGGATATTATCATCAATGCCTGCCTCTTGTATCAATTGATTTCCATTAATCTAGTATTTAGTTTTAGAGTTTGTAGGAAATATCTCTAGAGTTCTTTACATAATTACACTTGCACCAATTATTTAAGTATAGAGCTATTATCTCTTCACTCCTAATTCTACATTTGATATGATCAGAAAAGAATTTAGGAGTTTTAGTAATTATTGTAAGAGCTAAGAATATGATGGACTAATGTTTATTTCTTAACGCTTTTAACTTTTAAGAAGTATGTGTGCATCAAATTTATTCATAGAGAATTCATATCCTCCAGTAGCATTTAAAGACTATTACCTAGTAAAATTTTATTGCTCAAGATGATTCTGTTAATCCCTAAGCCACTCTCATTTAAAGATTTGGAAATTTCCTCATTTAACTTTGTCCATATACTTAACCTCTTTGTTATTTGTGTGTGGGAACTTCATTAACATCCCTTTTAGCATTTTAATATGGACTTTTAGAAGAAAAAAGTTTTCGGCCCAATACACTTGTAAGGACTAAAGATAGATTTAATAAGTCAAAGTGTTCTTTCTTAACCAATGGGATACAATCAAGAGAGGTTGGATTACTAAATTTGGGAACTAAAGTGATAAGGTTTCTATTGATTTCTTTGAGAATAACTTCCTTTTCAAAAAAGTCCAAGATTGCCTTTATCACCAAAACTTTAATATGAGGCTAATCATTTTGAAAAAAAAAACTCCATTCATACTAATAGGACTAGGGGCTTTATTTGTATCTATATCAAAAATCACCTACTCAATGTCTAGAACATTGAATGGTTTACTTAGATATTTATATCCTTATTAGAGAACTAGTTGGAAATAAATGATATTAGAATATAAATTGAGGGGTAGGAGCTAGTTGGGGTTCCCATAAGCTTCTTGAAATAATCTAAAACGTCCTACTTGAGGCCTCTTGAGATATACCTTTGTCCTCCTTAGACTTAGATAGGCGGCTTATTCTATTTGTATTCCTTCTGACTTTAATGGAATTATAGAATAACTCAATGATTATATCCCCCTCTAAAAGCCATTGTAACCTAGGCCTTTGCTTAAGTAGCAAATAGTGGCACCATATAGTGTAAGTATGAGAATATACAGCAAGTATGAGAATATACATCCCCCCTCCTTTCCTCCTCTAAAAGCCAAAAAAATCACTTGGCCTTGCTTAAAGTTCTTCCTGCACCTTAACTACTTTATCACTACTTTCCACATTCTGGAATGTATATTTGTCAATTTCCATTTTAAAAACATCCATCTCTTCCTTCATAATCCTCAATTTTTTCATAAAATGATTGCTTTATAACTCTTCTCAAGTTTAGCTACTTCTGTTGCCACTACCTCTTCAAACCCCTTAAAATCAGCTAGGAAGTTATTAAATTTAAATGGTGACTTGCTCCTTTTAGATAAGAACAAATCTTGAAACAAAATGGGGGGAATGATCTGAGAAAAAGGTGTTTAAAAATCTAGATTTGCTTTCAGGGAAGCTGGAAAGCCACCTTCCATCCACCAAGGCCCTAACCAAGTTTTTACTAAGAGAACATCTTGATATCTTCTTGTTGTACTAAGTATAAAAGCATACCTAAGTCTATAATTCCAATCTTTTCAATGCAATCTCTGAAATCATTAGAGAATTTTCTCCAAATTAAATGTCCCTTAGCCTTAAAAATGTATAGGGTGCTATTAAAATTACCTATTAATACCTAAAGCTCAATGGTATTTATCTAAATTCCTTATAGTAACACTGTTAGGTCCCTTCTTTAAAATGCATGGTTGGATCCATAGACAAAAGTCACTGTAATCCTTACATTTTCCACAATGAACAGTATTGACAAATGGATCAATTGGCCACTCAAGTGTAAGAAATTGATACTAACTAGTTTACTATTGTACCCCATTCAACCAAAACGATGGTGGTCATAGTTTGAAACAAAAGACCACTATTTCCCTATAAAGGCTAGTTTTAGGAAATTCTGTTTATTAACTTTATTTTGCAAAATACTAGCTAGAATAACTATATGTTCTTGTAGAAATTGCCTAAGAGACTGCTATCTCTTTGGGTAATTAAGACCCCTTACATTTTAGGGGACTATTGATATGAGTGGAAATTTTGCCATTTGGTTCATTTGGACCTACTGTTCTTATTCGACTTCCTTCCGTTATCCCTTTTAAATTCCTCTTATTCCACAATTTCAATATGTCCCATACATAAGTTTTACAGGATACTCTCCATCTAAAATGAGCTTTCCTCTAAAATTGATCAAATTATAAAGGAATGCCATTCTCTAACCCTTTATTAGCTCTCTTCTTCTTGTTACTAGCCTCAATCATGTTCTCATTTATCCAATTTCTAGTTGAAGTTAGATTGGTATTAATCCTAGTCGTAGTATGATTGCCATTTTTTATTATTGAAGATCTGATTTATTCACTATCCCTTGTTCTTTTGGGTTTTATTTTGTCAGCCTTATAAGTTCCTTATAGTCCTGGTAACTCCTTTGGAAAAATATCTAGAAATTCCTTGACTACTGAAATATTTTCTAACTTTACTTCATCTGCTTTCGTGTTTACCACATATGCCAAGTATGCTTCATACCCCTTCTTCATCA
>JAOTAY010000008.1:18515195-18544264 GCA_025629805.1 Erythroxylum baracoense
ACTATTTTTCCATGAACCTCACTCTTGTTCAATGCACCACGGTAACATATAGCTTTGCTTTCGTTGCCTTGACCATAGTACAGTGGTGCGTCAGTAATGTAAACGCTCTCTGGGAAGTAAGAGATTCCTTCAACTGTCAAACCATCATCAAGAATCAGGGTAGCTGTGAAAGTCCTGTCCATTGTTCCAGCTCCAACCGTGGCAATCCAAGGTGCTCCGTTATATATTGAGCCGTATAACCCATCGTTACCAGCAGCACAGACCACAACAATCCCTTTCTCGATTGCTGAAAGAGCCCCTACGGCAATCACATCGTGGAAGTAGGGAGTTTGTGGGAATCCCAGAGAAAGTGACATAATATCAACACCATCAGCAATCGCTTGGTCCATTCCGGCAAGTACATCAGTTGCAGCAGTTTCAATCGTATCTGTTGCAAAAAGAACCTTGTACATTGCAACATGAGCACCTGGTGCTATTCCTCTGGCCGTGCCTCTCGCGTATCCGAAATGGCTAACACCTTCCACCGTGGAACCAGCAGCTGTGGATGCAGTATGTGTTCCATGGCCAGCGAAGTCTCTCGCCGAATCGTAATCGTGCTCAGGGTTGACTTTCCTACCGGCCGCTTTGAGTCCTTTGCTAAATGATCGAGCTCCGATTAGTTTCCGGTTGCAGTTAAACTGGCTAAAAGCTGTCCCATTCTCGCACTTCCCTTTCCAAGTTGGCGGCACCAGTGGCATACCCTTGTCATTGAAACTCTCACTTTCAGGCCAAATTCCTGAATCGATGATCCCTATTATTATTCCTTCACCATAGGATGCGGTTGGCCAAAGTCCATGATTTCTGTTCAAACCAAGAAATCTGCGGCTGTGAGTCGTGAAGAGCTTGCCAAACGACTCTCGATAAGTAGCAAGATGAGCTGGAGATTTCTCGATTTCAGAGAGTTGAGATTGTGTAAGTCTAGCGCTAAAACCATGCATGACATGATTGTACGTATACAACAGCATATCGTCATCTCCTGCGGCTGGAGTTGATAAGGATTTCAGGATTGAACGGTGCCAAAACTCTTGAGTTGAGAATGTGGAAGGCTTCAAGGAACGATCCATGTGGATGATGTAAGTCTGGATTTCTTCAGTTGCACTGCCATTTTGCAGTAACAGGAAGAAGAAGAGCAACCACGGCAACACATTGGAGAAGCACATTCTTTCTTCTGGGTAAGATTATGATGATTATCGATAATTAAAGTTTAGAACACAAGTAATTTATAGAGCCCCATTCGGCAATTTAGACGTTAAGTACAAGAAGCAACATTGTAGAAGACACAATATTATTGTTGC
Source organism: Erythroxylum baracoense (assembly GCA_025629805.1). Taxonomy (NCBI): domain Eukaryota; kingdom Viridiplantae; phylum Streptophyta; class Magnoliopsida; order Malpighiales; family Erythroxylaceae; genus Erythroxylum; species Erythroxylum baracoense. The sequence continues at coordinate 18,516,530 of JAOTAY010000008.1, forward strand.
TCGATTCTTTCCAAGTCCAAGATCTGTGTCTCGTTACCAAACCTTTTTTTTTCATTTTTTGGAAACGTACCAAGATTAAGTTTATAGTTAGCTTCTGTCTTTTTTAATAATGTTTATAATTATTTTAAAGTGTCTCTAAAAAGAATTCAATGTTTATTTATTTATAATTTTTGAATAATTAGGAATCTATAAGCGTCCTTGTGTCATGAATTAGCTAACAGGCACTTAGCTAATCACTTTAACAAGTTTTCTTTAATAATTTATCTAATAAAATATTCAACCGCACATGTTTGTTTTGCTAAGATTCTTAGAGGGGAACTTCATGAAGTCAAAATATGCCAGCTAGTAAAGATGGGAAGCCGAACAAGAGAATTTGGACTATAGTTTGCACGTGGCAATGTTAACAACTAATTAAACATGGAAAGAAGAATAATAAGTAACATGTCTACTTAATTAAAAATGTTTGCTTTATTATAATGTGCTTAACTTTCTCTTTGGCTAATTTTGAAAGAGTATAATTAAGCAAGCAACAAGATTGTCACTGTCATCCTCCGGCTATATATATCATGAATGATTGATCATCATGGTCACTATCAGACAATTGGTTATTGTCGGGGTCAAAATGAAAATATAAAAGTGACCAAATCCTATATACTCACTAGCTTGTACCAATTTTATTTTACGTGCGATCTTATTTATACATTTCTCTGAATTCCACATATTTATGTGAGATAGATCACGTAGAACAGAGTTAGTACAAGGTATTAGTTAGAAAAGATTTCGTTCCAATATAAAATGCCATGAAGAGGCGAATGCCACATGGACCATTCATGTTCGTTAAAGTAACATCTTGAATTGATGTAGTAACGTCTAATAATTTTTATTAAATATATATATTTTAATCCAATTATTTGAGAATAATAAATCGATTAAGATGAGATTCATTTATCTAAACGACTAAATTCAACTTGTTGAAAATAGTTATAATCTAACTATAAATAAAAAATAGAATTTCTATTAAAAGGAACAATTCTAAAATAAAGTTTTGTAATAATAAGCATTAAGCATAATGTCTATTGCTAGGAGTGAGGCTATGGCAGTAACGTCTTTGAAGTAGGAATCGATCGGAGTGAAACCAAGAGATATTGACGTAATGTCGACCCCATCAGTAATTGCCTAGTCCATTCCAGCAAGTACATCAGTTGCTGCAGATTCTGAATTACCTGTTGCGAAGATGACCTTGTACATTGCAACATGAGCAGCTGGTGCTATTCCTCTGGCTGTTCCTCTTGCATATCCAAAATGACTGACACCTCCCACAACGGAACCAGCTGCTATTGATGAAGTGTGTGTTCCGTGGCTGAAGAAGTCTTTAGCTGAGTCATAGAAAAGGTCTGGGTTAGCTTTTAGTCTAAAGGATCGAGCTCCAATGAGTTTCTTGTTGCAGATAGAAGGGCTAAATACGGTGCCATTCTGGAACTCCCCCTTCTATCTTTTTGGCATCGGTATTAGCGAAAATAGTAATAATAATTTAATTAGAAAAAGCTTATTATAATGTAAGGTGTCATGAAAATTATTGTTCTAAGTCGAAAATTCTCCCTCTACGGTAACGTAAGATAATGAGATCCAACCTCAGAATTAACTCCTTCTCTACCAGCTTTGATGCACTCCAAAGTAGAATAGACAAGATAAAATTATGTGTTTTGTTGTTTTGAGAGAATAAGATGTGTTATATTGTGAGAGTTATGAACGTTGGAGTTTGATGATAATATTATCAACTTTAACAATAACGTTGGTATGTCGGTAGGGTCCAAGTTATGGACCAACTCCAACAATCCCCCACTTGGTCCAAAACTTGAGAAATAAACAGTAACAATTTAGGATAAAAGAAAAAAAATAGGTGAACAATCAGATGAACTAAGTCTTGAAACTGTTGTTCTAAGAAATTCGGAGACAGAACCTGCTAAAGAGTTAACAGCCTCAAACTGCCCTGGTCTCATGATCGTTCTAGAGAGATAACCCAAATACTCTACAGAAAGGTGGCTAGCCTTCCATAATCACGTAGGTGAGTCCATCAAGTGTGTATTGCTCACACCATCTAATAGAACTCATTAAGGACTATACAATCCAACCTCATCAAATGCAAAAAGTCATGCTAGGAATGCAATTCAAAAGCTGAATGTATCTCAGTATTATACCACAAACGAAGTACAAGTAAGTAGTCATCATATAACTTCGTTTGATCTATTGAACTTGGTTTCCCAAGATAGGTGTTCATTACGAGGTTACTACACAGTTAGGCTTAACCCCACCCCTTTAACATACTCTGAAACTAGTTTCCTAGTTAAAGCTTTTGTAAAAGGATCCGCTAAGTTTCTCTCTGACTTAACATAGTCTAGAGAAATTACACCATGTCTAATTAAAGTATAGATAATTTTATGTCTCAATCTGATATGTCTTTTTTGCCATTATATACTTTGTTCTTGGCAACATGAATGGCAGCCTACGAGCCACAATGAAGAAACACAGAAGGAATTGATTTTTCTCAAAATGGGATATTTGCTAAGAGATTCCTTAGCCACTCAGCTTCCCATGCTTCCAACTCCAAAGTCATAAACTCAGCCTCTATTGTTGATCTCGCAATGCATGTTTGCTTTGATGATTTCTAAGACACTGCAACTCTTGCCAAGATAAAAACATAACCACTGGTAGAGTGTATATCATCACTCTCCTTAATCTAATTATCATCAGAATACTCCTCTAATACGGGAGGATGACTACTAAAAGGTAATTCATAATGTATAGTACTTTTCAAATACCTCAACAAACGAATCAATGTATTCCAATGCTCTTGATTAGGATTATAAGTATACCTACTAAGTCTACTCACATAGTATGCAATATCAGGATGAGAATAGTTTATTAAGAACATCACACTATTAAGAATTTTAGCATACTCAGCTTGGTTTATACTGTCACCAAGTTTTTTCTTAAAAGCAACACTAGCGACATAGAGAGTCTTGAATGGATCAACATCATAGTAACCAAACTTCTTCAAAATTTTCTCAACATAATGAGTTTGATTTAACCTAAAACTAGAGTCATTCCTATTAACTCTGATTCCCAAAATAAAGTCCACAGGTCCAAGATCTTTCATATCAAAAGAAGACTTTAGCAAACTCTTGGTAGTATCAATGACAAATAAACTAGTACCAAAAATAGGCATATCATCTACATAAAGAGATATGATTACACAGCCATTGATATCAGATTTCACGTAAATGCAAGAATCAGCATCATAAGAGGTAAAACCATGTTTGAAAATCTCACTTTCAAATTTCTCATGCCACTGGTTGGGAACTTATTTAAGTCCATACAAAGACTTAACCAACTTACACACCTTTTGTTCTTGACTAGGCACTCTAAACCCCTCTAGCTGAACCATATAAATTTCCTCATTTAGATCACCATTCAAGAAAGCTGTTTTAACATTCATTTGGTGGACAAGAAGTTTAAATACTGAGGCAATAGCAAACGACATCCTTATAGATGCAATTTTAGTAACAGTAGAGCAAGTGTCAAAAAAGTCCATTTCTTCTTTTTGTTTAAAGCTTTTAATCACAAGTCTTGCCTTGAACCTCTCAATGGTTCCATCAGGTCTCAATTTCTTTTTGAAAATCGACTTACACTCTAAAGGCTTACACCCTCGATGTAGATCAACTAAAACACAATTTTTATTAGAAATGATTGACTCTAACTCACCATCTATGGCTTCTTTCCAAAATGTAGCATCCACAGACCTCATTGCTTCCTCATAAGTTTTAAGATCTTCCTCAATAATATAAGTTACCATAAAAACATCATCTATCTCCTCAGGTTTTGTCATTATAAAGGAAGTAATAAAGTCAGAACCAAACTATTGGCTACTCTAACTCTTTTTCTCCTCCTTAGTTTAACAATTTCCTTTTCTTCTATGTCATCATTGGTAGAAGAACTAGGAACAAATTCTCTAGGAACTTGCACACTTACTTTCATATGAAATATATCCTCAAAGAACACTACATCTCTTGACTATGTAATTGGTCTATAAGTGTTAGATCCTTCTTCTTTAATCATAAATCTATAGGTAGTACTATTAGAGGCATATCCCATAAAAATTGAATCAATGGTCTTAAGTCCAATTTTCTTCCTTTTTATGTTCAGGTAGAGCAACCTTAGCAAGACACCCCCACATTTTTAAAAAATGAAAGTTAGGTGGATAACGTTTCCAAATTTCATAAAGAGTTTGATCTAGTTTCTTCTGAGGGACTCTGTTTAGAACATAACAAGCTGAAAGAATAGCTTCTCCCCACATAAAATTAGGTAATCCAGAAGAAACCAATATTGCATTTATCATATCCTTAAGTGTTCGGTTTTTCCTCTCAGCTATTCCATTTTGTTCAAGTGTATAAGGGGCTGTAAGCTTATGAATAATCCCAACTTTTGCACAATAATTAGCAAAGAAATCAGTACTATACTCACCACATCGATCAGACCTTAATCTTTTAATTTTCCTTTTTAATTGGTTTTCAACCTCAGCTTTGTATTTCATAAATATTTCCTCTGCATCACTTTTGTTTTTCAATAAGTAAATCTTAGTAAATCTGGAACAATCATCTACAAAGGTAATATAGTATCTCATTCCTCCTTTATACAATTCTTAAAATCACCTAAATCTGTGTGCACTAAGTCCAACAATTGTGACTCCCTCTGGGTCACTAACTTAAAATGTTTCTTTGAGTGTTTAGCCTCAACACAAATTTGACATTTTTCTATTTCATTAGTAATCTGGTTAGGTAACAAGTTTAAGCTTTGCATCTTCTTAATTGACCTCACATTCACATACCCAAGTCTAGAGTGCCATAAGTCTAAAGACTCTACAATATAAGCAGAAGATGTATATGCATTTATTTTAATATCAAGTACAAATAAGCTCCTATTACAAAACCCTTTTTCAACAAAGTTCCCATTCTTTGTCAAAACGAGCTTATCAGAATCAAATGTTAGTTTAACACCAGCTTTGTTAAGCAATGAACCAGAAAACAAGTTTCGACGTACATAAGGAACAAATAAAACATTTTCTAACGCCAGCACTTTTCTATAAGTCAGTTTGAGAGTAACCTTCCCAACTCCTTGGACAGGTACTTTGCTGGAGTTGCCCATGTATACGAATTCACCATCAACAACATCATTCAACTCCTTGAACAGGTCCTTGTTGGTGTAAATGTGGCATGTAGCTTCTGTGATTACCAAATTTTGAGCAAGGTTGACTTCAGAGACCATAGCAATAATGACCTCCTCATCATTACGAAATTCAACCATATTAGCTTGACGCTTATCAAAGCTCTTTTGGTTACCATATTGGTATCCTATTTGGCTTGCTTTCCTAAACTGTCACGGTTTCTGTCCTTAGCCTTTCTTCTCAAAGTTGATTCTAGCTTGACAATTAGTAACAAGATGACTTGGCTTGTGGCACCACCAACAGTCACCATCAATCCTTTTGCACTTAAACTAACCCTGCTCGTTGTTGAAAGATTTGTTTTGCCTACCATTCTTCTTGACGTTATTACCATTTCTACGTTCTACCACATGCGCCTTAATAGTAGGGACAAGGGTGAGTGTTTTGGTCTTATCTTGTGTACGGTTGACATCCTCAATTTTTATATGTCCTATCAACTCCTGAAGCTTTATATCTTTCTTCTTATGTCTTAAGTGGTTTTTATACTCATTCCACGAGGTAGATAGTTTTTCAATAAGGGCACTAGCTTGAAATAACTCACACGTGTTCATACCCTCGGCAAGGATTTCAGCAACTAGATTTTCATACTCATGTAATTGGTCCATAATAGGCTTATCATCAACAACGGTAAACTTTAATCACCTAGCAACTACATATTTCTTGGTGGCATCATCCATCCCATATTTCACTTCTAAAGCGTTCCAAATGTCCTTAGCAATTTTGTACTTGCATTAGCTATCAAATAAAGGGTTGATCATATAGTTGAGTAATACTTCCCTAACTGTACGGTTATCCTTAGCAATCTTAGAGTCGGTATTATCATTAGGAATCTCTTGAAATAGTACATAATCAATTTCGTATTGCTGAAAGTAAAAAAAATTCTTAAACTATCTTTTGGAGTTTTTTCCATCTGGAGGCTCTAATCTAGTAAGGTCAGGTATAATTTTCGGGCTATAGTGAAAGAGGCAGAACCTATGTGGGGAACAGTAAGTACAGAACCTACGTTTGTCTCATTCGCAGATGACATAATTCCATCTTATACCAAAATTAAATACACAGCAACAAAAACAAAATACAATAATGTTCAACAACTAGTAACAAACCTGAAAACAATAACAAGTATAACAACACAATTTTCCACAGCAGTAGTAATGCAACAAATAGATTTCCGACTTAGATTATTAGTGAAAATAGCAATAATAATTTAATTGGAAAAAGCTTATCTGAGTGCAAGGCGTCACGAAAAATCACTGCCCTAAGTCTGAAATTCTCCCTCTACGATGCAGTAGGACAATTGAATATGACCCCAGGATTAACACCTTCTCCACCAGCTTCGGTGCACTCCAAAGAGTGGAGTAGGAGTTATCTCCGAGAATTAATAAAGTAGACAAAGTAGAATAGACAAGATAAAATTATGTGTTTTGTTATTTTGAGAGAATGTGAAGATATGTTAAATTGTGAGAGTTCTTGAGTAGACGAGAGGGGAGGGTTTTATAGGAAAAACAATGTATACGTTGGAGCTTAATGATAATATTATGAACATTAACAATAACGTTGGTATGTTGGTAGGGTCCAAGTTATGGACCAATTCCAACAATTCCTCATTTAACTTGTTTATTTTAAATCAATCTTTAGAGCACAGTTCTGATAGTACAGTGCTGAAAATTCATGTTAAAAAACCATTCTATCTTTGTTTGCCACGAAGATCTTTAAAAACAATGTATACGTTGGAGGAACGTTGGACCTTAATGATAACATTATCAATGTTAACAATGACGTTGGAATGTTGGTAGGGTCCAAGTTATGGACCAATTCCAGCAATTCCTTCGTCCTTAAAGGTCCCACTTTCTAGCCAAATTCCTGAATCAATCATACCTATGATCAGTCCTTCACCATATGATGACGTTGTTAGAAGATAACCCAACTGCATAGAAGTCAAATTCATTTATTACAGCTGGTTGTTTTTTGTAGCTGTTTTTGAGAGCCAGATCACTTATGCCACTAACGCTGGTCCTACTCTGTGTTAGAATTAAAATGTCGAAGTTTTAACTCATTTTTGCTCCAACGTTGTTATTATTATTATTATTATTATTATTATTATTATTATTATAAAGGATAAGGACAGAGTTGAGGCGGGGAGCAAAATGATAATACATTGTTTTATAGGAAAAACAATGTATACGTTGGAGCTTAATGATAATATTATCAACGTTAACAATAACGTTGGTATGTTGGTAGGGTCCAAGTTATGGACCAATTCCAACAATTCCTCATCTAACTGGTTTGCTTTAAATCAATCTTTAGAGCACAGTTCTGATAGTACAATGCCGAAAATTCATGTTCAAAAACCATTCTATCTTTGTTTGCCACGAAGATCTTGAAAAACGATGTATACGTTAGAGGAACGTTGGGGCTTAATGATAATATTGTCAATGTTAACAATGACGTTGGAATGTTGGTAGGGTCCAAGTTATGGACCAATTCCAACAATTCCTTCGTCCTTAAAGCTCCCACTCTCTAGCCAAATTCCTGAATCAATCATACCTATGATCAGTCTTTTACCATATGATGACGTTGTTAGAAGACAACCCAACTGCATAGAAGTCAAATTCATTTATTATAGTTGGTTGTTTTTTGTAGCTGTTTTTGGGAGCCAGATCACTTGTGCCATTAAAGTTGGTCCTACTCGGTGTTAGAATTAAAATGTTGACGTTTTAACTTGTTTTTGATTAAACTAACAGCTTATTTCGCTTGAGTTGAGCCGAAAGTCTTTCTTTCATTTTGCTTCTTGCCTCAACTCTGTCCTTATCCTTTATTATTATTATTATTATTATTATTTATTTTTATTTTTATTTTTATTTTTTATTTTTATTTTTATTTTTTTTACTGATTATTGTACATATTATTATTAATTTTATTAAATTATTATTATTAATTAAATTTTATTACTTAATAATTATTATTAATAAGAATAATAATAATAAAATTAATGAGGAAAATAATAAAATTAATAATAATAAAGAAATTAATAATAATTAATAAAATTAATAATAATAAGTAAATATACCTAAGTAGAAAATTAATAATAATAATAATAATAATAATAATAATGATGATGATGATGATGATGATGATGATGATGATAATAAGAATAATAAAATTAATAAGAATAATAAATTTAATAATAAGAAGAAGAAGAAAATTAATAATAATAAGGAATATAATAATAATAATAGAAATAAAATTAATATTAATAAGAAATATAATAATAATAATAATAATAATAATAATAATAAACTTAATATATATATATATTAAGTATTAAGCAAACTATTTAATAATAACAAACATAATTAATAAAATTAATAAAAATAAGGAAATTAATAATAATAATCATAATTTTTAACAGTAAGTAGAAAAATAATAGTAATGATTAATAATAATAAGAATAATATAATTAATAATAATAAGAAGAAAATTAATAATAATAAGGAATTTAATAATAATAATAAATGTAATTAATAAAGATAATAAAAATAATAGTAAAAGTAAAAAAGTCACGACTTGCATCATTAGTGAATTGTGAATAAGTTACTAAACATAATGTCGTTAGTAATAGTATTATGGAAAAAGATACATACCAATTGGGAGTAGGTCATGCCTACAAAAAATGGAACACCTTCAATAGAATTTGTTTGACTTGAATTGACATAGACAACCTATCATCAAAAAAGTTAAATAGTATATAATCAAAATACTAGACTAATTGCTAAAACATAGAAATTTTTTCATTAAAAAGTACAAATCTAAGGGACATGGAATTCAAGAAAAAAATTACAAATAGAACCTAAAGATTAAATGGTAATGTTGGTGCTGTAATAGAATATGTTTAACTTGAATTGGCAGAGACAACTTATCATCAAAAAAGTTAAAAAGTATATAATCAAAATACTAGACTAATTGTTAAAACATAGAATCTTTTTCATTAAAAAGTACACATGTAAGGGACATGGAATTCAAGAAACAAATAGAACCTGAAGATTAAATGGTAATGTTAGTGCTGCAATAGAATATGTTTGACTTGAATTGGCAGAGACAACCTATCATCAAAAAAGTTAAAGAGTATATAATCAAAATACTAGACTAATTGTTAAAACATTGGATCTTTTTAATTATAAATCACAAATGTAAGGGACATAGAATTCAAGAAAAAAAATTTACAGGTAGAACCTCAAGATTAAATGGTAATGTTGGTGCTACAATTGTAAGATTTACCTTACTCTGAACTTTTTTGGTCGATTTCTTTTTTTTCATAGCCTTCTCCAAGCCACCCCTCAATCTTTTACCTGAAACAATTTTCTTCTTGATTTTGATTCCTTTAACTCCAATACTATTCTTTTCACAAATATTAATCTCATTTTGGTTCAATTGATCTGTTATAACACTCCAATATTGAACCATCTCTTCACCTTGTAATCTAACATTGGACCTCACAATCGACTGTTGGATAGTTGATTCATTACCTTGTAGTCTAGCATCGACGTTTTCCAACATCTTCAAGATACAGTCTTTAAAAATTTTGTAAGTCTCTTCACTTTCAGATGCTTTTGTAACCAATTGAACATATAGCCCACACAATTCTTTATACCACACACTTTTACATATCTTGGGATCCAAATTGCTTATGCTAATTCCAGTATTTTCAGTTCCCACGAATCCAAGTTTTGCTTTACGTGTCCACCTTTTCAATATGTACTGACTTGGAATCTCCATAATATTTTTCACAGTAAAAACTTTCAAAATATGAGGACATAAAATTGCAGCAAAATCAAATTTTCTATAGCTGTAATCAACTTTTCCATTTGATAAATCATAAGTAACTGTATGGTAATAACTCTTATTATGAGGGGTAATTTGATATTTTGTTATTGATCCAACCTCCCCAAAGCTTTCAATACAAAAATTATGAAACTTACACCACTCATTTTGAAAGCATTTGAACACCTCAAGAGTATAAACACGTGTTGTATGTTAACAATGAGGGAATACTTATATTTGATTAAAAATCAGCCTTTAACTCCTTATATCCACGATCTTCAAGGAGTCTTTTAAAGTGATGAAACATTCGAAGAATTTATGTTGATAACTGACATACCTCTTCATAACACCATTCATGCTCTCATGTCTACACAAAACACTTGTCTTGCATACACTAAAGCCCATTTTTCCTTTATCCCAAACATGTGCCTCAACCAATCATTATCTTCAAGTCCGTATTTGTGCAACATCTCATTCCATGCATTTACATGATCTTCCTCTTCTTCAAAATCATATATGCATGAACTAAAATCTCTAGAAAAATCTTTAAATTGGGAGAAAACACCGCTGAAATGGATGGCCACATTTTGATAAATGTGCCAAATATATAAACGATGATGAGTTTCAGGCCATCTTAGTACTAGAACCTTTAACATTGCTGCATCTTGGTCTGTAAGAATAGTTTTAGGTCTTTTATCATACATAGCTTTTGCAAAAGTATCAAACAATCATTCAAATGTGAGGGATGTCTCATCATATAACAATGAAACACTAAAGATTGTAGTCTGCTTGTGGTGATTTACACCTACAAGCAATGCAAGGAGACGACCTTCATTGTTCTTCCTGTAAGTTATGTCAAAACAAACCACATTACTAAAATTTGAGTAATCTAATATCATATTTGCATCTGACCAGAAAACATTGGATATTAAATCATCTTCATCAACTTGGATAGCATAAAAAAATTTGGATCATCAAATTGCATTTTATGCAAATATTCTAAAACACCTCCTGTATCGCCTCTTCTCGCATCTCTCGATCTTTTATACTGTAAGTAATTTTTGTAGTCATCTAGTATGAAACATAAATTTTCTCGACCACTTATTTGCCTAACCATGATAGCATGAGATGCCTTTGGTGGAATTCCTACATCATTTGCCATCTCAATTTGTGTTGCTGCAGATGAACTTATCTTTCGATGAGATCTGTGTAAGTGCATCTTATTTGGACTCGAGAGGTAGTGATTATGCTCCTTAATAAACTGAACTACATAAAATTTCCTAGTTCTTCAACAACTGACTCCATTTTAGCTTCACAACCAAACCTTGTTTCAGGGCATTTTGCTCTCACATCAATATCTCGTTTGTCTTTTCCTCGTTTACCTTTAGAACAATAACAAAACATTATGTCAATCAAGTTTCCAGATTTATCTTTGTGGTTTCTGCTTCTCCTTACGCCAAACCCGACTATTTTAGCATATGCCAAATAGAATTGGTAAACATCTTCTTCTGTCTCAAACTCCAATCCAATTTTTGGTATTAATTCTTTAAATACTTCACTTGAACCAATAGCTTGTAATTCTTGATTACTGTTTAACTCATGACAGCTACAATCTCATCTTCACCTTCACTCCTATAAACTTCATTACCATCTTAAAAATTTAACTGACGACAAGACAAAGATACACCCGCCATCGAATTATTATCTTTGATCTTGAAGTAAAAAAATAAAAAGGAAATGTAAAAAATGAAAATGGATACTTCTCTTTTGTGATATAAATAAACAGTAAATGTCGATAATAATAAATACAAAAACATTAAACAGAAACATGAAACTTAGATAACAACGACTTCTAAATATCTTCAACAATTACCGTAATGAAAACATAAATAACAAACACCTTCAACAATCAGCAAGTAAAGGCAACAGGCAGTCATTCCTCAATAATTGATTAAGATAGAGAAATGGTTAAAAATAAACACAGATATATAAGAAGATGTAGAGAATGATAATAAAAACAATTAATAGAAAGAACAAACAAAATTTCCATGAAAAGATACTTAAAATCATCAAAATATTACCTTTTTTTACTATGATTCTTCAAAATATTAGCAAGGTCGTTCTTCAAATGTTGTTATAAGTTAAATGGCAGGAAATGTTACTTAAAAATTGCTTTGGAAATGACAAACATTACAATCATCATTACCGTAAGTAAAATAGGCGGAGTCTAATAATTATATAAAATATAATTATTAAGCATGAATGTAAGTTAGAATTCATGTTCTGAAACTTCAATGAATAAACTGTATTGATCTAGCCAGAATTTGACAAAATTGTCTTCATGAAAGTTGTAGCTCTTTCTCTTAGCTTTCTAACAACATAAAGTGTATCATTTTTGAATTTATGGATTGAAAGTTATGATGTTTTAAACCTGGTAAATGCATCAGGAAAGTCGCGATCGTGCTCCTATTTTCCCTGCTACTGTTCACCAAAAGTCGCGATCGTGCCTTTTCACTGTCACTATTCACCAAAAGTCGTGATTGTGCTCCAGCATGATCTTGACACTCCCTTCTCACGGGCGTGAGAAACGAAAGTCACGCCTGTGACTTTTTCTTTCCTTCTTCTCTGATTTAATTTGTTTACTTATTTGTGTATATTTTTGTTCGACTCCCAATCCAATTTATTTTCATGTCTATTTTACTTTATGCCATTTTATTTTATTTGTTTGTGTATTTATTAAATTCCCACCATGAATTCTTTTTATTTTATCTTAATTTTATTTTAGTTATATATTTTATTTTATTAAAATTTCCCAATTATATTTTATTAAAAACAATAAGGAATTTAATAATAATAATAATATATTATTATTATTATTATTATTATTATTTTCCCCGTAAGTAGAAAATTAATAACAATAATTAATAACAATAAGAATAATAAAATTAATAATAATAAGGAATTTAATAATAAGAATAATAAATGTAATTAATAAAAATAATAAATTTAATAATAATAAGTATATATACTTAAGTACAAAATTAATAATAATAAGAATAATAAAACTATTATGAATAATAAAACTATTTAAATATATTATAAAAATGCTTATCACAACTTAATTAATTAATACAATTATTACCAATAATTATTGGTACATTATCAATTAATTGATTTATTAATATCAATATTAAATGTACAAGCACGAGGGTTACGGTAACAAAATTCTTTGCACGAGGATGACCGGCACCAAATTGTCACCCTCGTGCACAAGCACGAGGGTGACAATGTGATGACCTTTTACATGTCACCTTTGTGCTTGTGCACGAGGGTGACTTTAATTTATTTATAATAAATAATATAATTATAACTTAATTTATTATTAATTTTAATAAAAATTTTGTTGAAATATAAATTTAATTTATACTTTTAAAAAAATTATAATAATGGTATTATCAAATTTATAAAAACTTACATTAAATATTTTTATCATATTTTATTATTCTTATTATTAATTTTCTGCTTGAGTATATATACTTATTATTATTATTATTTATTCTTAAATTCCTTGTTTTTTTAATTAAATAAAGTTGGGGAAATTTTAATAAAATAAAACATATAATTAAAATAAAATTAAGATAAAATAAAATTAAAATTAAGATAAAAATTTAAAATAAAATTAAGATAAAAATTAAAATTAAAATTAAGATAAAAATATAAAATATGATATAAATAAAATTTCTCACAAGCGTGAAAAGCAAGATGCACGCCCGTGAGAAACTTTCACAGGTCCATTGCAGTTTTAAATTTGTGTGGTCAATGAAATGAGTTTTTAAGTTCAAGAATAGGTTCAGGGTGATTTAGGGATGTGAGAAAAAAAAATCAGTAAAAAGAATGCTAGTTTATTAATGTCGAAAATTCAGAAAAAGAAGGCAAGCAAAGTACGTGCATGAATTTTTGGTTTTTGATGTTTGAGCTTTAATCTTAAGTTTTGATTTGTTTTTGAGTTGTTGAGTTTTAAGGAAGTCAAAAATGAGGTTGTTATAAGTTAGAGAGGATAGTTTTATTGAATGAGGAAGAAGAGAAAAACTGCAAATCGGAGGAAGAAGAAGAAAGAATAGTAGTGACTCTGCTGATTAAAAACCTGCTCGGCTTTGACAGAGGAGTGCGCAATGAGCAAAGATAGGACAGAGGAATGAGAAGCCGCGTGTTTAAATTTTTAACAAAAACGACGCCGTTTTAACATTAGACAGAATAGGACAAGGTAATCTTGGACAGAAGATCAGGACTTTTATCGTGCTGACTTAACTAGCAGACATCATCAACTATTATGGCTTAATTAAAGTAATATTTAAATAATTAAAATAAAAAAAATAAGTGCACGGGACTAAACTATTTTTTACAAAATTAATAATAATAATAATGATAATTTATTTTTTATTAAAATAATAATTAAATAAGTAAAATAAAAATAAATAAGTAAAAAATTGCAAATCATTTTTTAATTTTATTTTTTTATAAAATTAATAATAAAATAGTTATAATTTAATTTAATTTATAATTAAATTAAAAATTAAAAATTATTTTTAATTTAATTTTGTATTAGAGTAATAATTAAATAATAAAAAATAAAAAGTAAAAAATAGGTGCACGGGCACGCATGGCGTGTAAAGGAAGTAGCAGTTTAAAATTTTAAAGCAAAAACGACGTTGTTTTATTATTGGACAGAGTAGAATATGCTTGTCTTGGACAAAGGATCCGGACTCGGGAAGGGGAAGGAAGTCGATTTTAACAAAACCAAAATGACGTCGTTTGGTTTAAAACAAAACAACGTCATTTTGCACATGGGAGGAGAACGTTTTCAGAATACTTTCTGCGACGTTTTATTCAACAGAACGTCGCGGTTTCTATTTCGTGACATTTCATTAATAAAACATCGCAAAAAGTCTTACAAATTCTTGACGTTTTCATAAAACGTCAAGTTTACATATTCTGCGACGTTTTATGAAAACGTCACGAAAAGTGTTATGAATAAAACGTCGCGGATTGTATTAAATTTTTGTAGTAGCTACCTCTTTTATAGTCCAGATCTATTATAACAGGGTTTGGACCTTTTAGTAATTTAATTGAAATAAAATTATAATTTTTAGTATTAAATTAGAATTAATTATAATTCTAATTAAATGCTAGTTAGGCCTATCTAATATCTAATTTTTCATATTGATCTTTATTTATTAAATATCTCGTTTTTAAACTCAAAGTTTCTCAAACTTTACAATCAAGTCCAACTTAATTAAAAAGTATTTTTCTGTCATTAACAATTCTTTGAATGTTACCCAATATGTTCTTAAATATGTTGGCAATGAATAAAAAAATAACCCTAAATTATATTCAAGATTAGATAAATTAAACTCATCTATTTTATCTTTAATCCTCTAATTAAATAAGTTATGTTTTATAGATTAAGATTAGCATCTAGCAGCGCATCATGATCACCTAAATATTAGGAATGTTAAAATAGTTTTGAATAACATTTCTGTGTAAGAGTTTTTATATAATTTAATCATTTCATCGCATAATATTTTAATTAGATTTAAAGTATGAACTAATGTGTACTCTAGTTGAGTCCAATCACATTAATTCTTCACCATTAGTAGTTGATTATATTAATGACATTTGAAAATTATTTTTAAAGTAACTTTCCACTTTGGCTAATGATTTCTTGAATCATTATTAATTGAGAACAACAGAACATTTTTCCTAATCATTTTAAGGTGATAAAATTTATAATTATCACTCAACTATCACTATATAGTTCGTATTATATCCAATGACTACTAATTAAGTTACCCTTAATTAGGATAGGTTATAAGTAGTATCAAAGTATAACAATAGAAATATAAGATATTTTAGATATCTCAAGTGAAATGATCACTTATATAAGATATTTTATCATATTAAACCTTAACCATATATTCATAATAGGTGGACATTCCTTTAATCTATAAATCTTGCTAATTAGCCTTCTTAAGATTTACATTCATAAAATTTTAAGGTGAAATTAAATTAGTTATAACGATAAGAAGTATAAAAATTTAATCTATTCAAAATAACTTGTTTCAGTGAATTGAATGATTACGTTTAGAATCAAATAATTAAGCTTGGTTGCTTTAATAGCTTTGAATAAACATTTATAGATTTTTTAGTTTGCTTTTTTTAAAAGATTTTGGAAGCATAATAGAGATACTACATTCAAAAAGTGTATTTGCTTGAGTGTTTAACATTCATTAATAATTGCTATTGTTGATCTAAGGAATTTTCCAATAGTCAAGTTAGAATGAAAAAAGAATTAAATACTATATGTATAAGTTTCATATTTGGTCTGACAATTTCAGAAATTTTAAATACATAAATTTTGTGAAATTTTTAACATTTTTATTTTTATTTCAACAATATGTTACGGCTATTAAATTTTAATATTAATTTATTAAGCTATTTTAAATATCGTTTTACAATAATTATTTAAATTTTCTAGATTAATTGACTCTTAGATGAAGCGAGTTTTTGAAAAAGAATTAAAGGCAAATCTATTTTTTTCAAAACTTTTTGATATTATAATGACTTTCAAAAATTAAAAAATAAAGATATTTAAATTCTGAAGATTCCTAGAAAGGTGAAAAGTTACCTAAATACTGGAAAATTGAACTTAATATTTAAAAACATAATTGAAAATTGAATAAAAATTCTAGAGGGTGAAAAGGTAAAAAGTGGAAGAGAGAGAATAGGAAACTAAATGGAGAGGGACATTTTTGTCCGAACATTGGAGAGCTGATTCAGACGAAATTGGAAATGTCAGGGGAGTTTTCTAGGAAAAACGTCAAAGTCTCGTTTTTAACCTTCATATAAGCCATAAGATTATATTTGGCCCTCAGCCGAAATAAAAAGTTTGCTAAAGCTGTCGCTAATGGTGTACGTACGTATTATCATTAGTGATCCTGCAGTTTTATTTCCCGGCAGCTTTTTTTTCAACTCCTGGGGCTTATCGCTAGAAAGGAGATCACTGGCTTTGCAATTATATGATGACACCTATGGTCACCGGAAGTCTCTCCCATTCGCAATGGGTCGCCTTTGAAGGTGTGATAATTATTCGGAACACATTTTATCGTCCCTAGTTCGTGTTTGAAGCGATACTAGTTTCAGAGATGAACATATGCCCAGTAAACTTAGTTTCATTAGTTTGGTGAAAAGATATGGTCCTCGGTAACTATTATTTACAATTTTTAAGTTCAGCATATAATTTGGACCGCTATTTGTTTCTAAAGCAGACACTTTTAAAGGTTGCATCCATGATCTAGCTAAAGAGAAATGTAATGGAGTAACGTTTGAAATCCCATCCCAATATCCTCGAATAGGAAACGTCTCATATTCCACTCAAATTAGCGAAATGTGATTTTAACTAACTAAAATCATAGTCATATTAAGAAATAAACTGATTATAGTTTATTTATCATAAGTTTCAGATTATCGTATAAGTAACACTATTCGATTAGTTTATGTGCACGTAAATAACGTATATTGACACCCTACGCAATGTGAAATACTATTTCAGTTATCATATTAATGAAAAACATACTTCCACTCTCACTTTTCGTTAAATTAAATCCTATGATTATCTAAAACAATTCAGACAAAAATGGACGAAATGAAGAAGGAGAGACTGATGTATCTCAAGCACATAGAGAAGTGACAACACTAAATCCATATATTTCATGAACTACACTTTGCATAGAGTTATACAAGAAGACTCTGAAAATGCTAAGTGATGATGTAGCTCTCTTCCCCAGCTATATAGTCTTCAAACAAATATCCAAGAGGAAAACAAACACAATAGTAGAGGTGCGGACCGGACAATTAATATTAATTCAAAAGAAAAACAAACGTAGTCTGGGGTATCTAGGAGCTTGGAATTGCCTTTCTTGATTCTCTCCTCGAAATGCAGTACGTATCTGATGACTGGGTAGTAAGAGAATCATCCACTTCCACTAGTTAGCAGAGAGTCCAATATAAGTCTATACAAAAAAGAAAATTTAAAATATAAAACAAGTGATTTGAGTCCTTAATCGGTACCTTAAAACGCATAATTTGTTACGAACTAATATGAAGATCTGCTGGCGGAGTCCCTCGGCGCATTGCATCTGTAGCATTCGGTTCTGCTGGCAAAGTTATGCTCATTGCAGCCAGACCTATAAGTTCATATATAAACCCGCAATAGTTGAAATAACAAACATATAGCAAAACTAGAACAAGATACTGTCAGTATGAGTTAAAGATGATTAACCTGGTGCAAATCCAATCGCCGGTTTTCCAACCAGATCGGCTGGTGCTGCCGCCACCGAACCCGAAACCTCTCATCCGCGACATTTCAGAGTCTAATCCACCGGAAGATAACTCATCCTTGGAAGCACCACACTTGTAGCAGCTTGAACGGCTAGCGAAATTGTGAGCTCCACAGTTGCCAACAGTGCAATACCAATCGCCAGGCCTAACATCAGGACCAGTATTAAAAACAAAGGACGATGAGCCACCAGCCCTCCCTCCAAAACTTCCATAAAAATCTCCTCTCTCGCTAGGCCTCGGTTCCCGACATCGCTGGCATGAATCCCTTCTCTGGAAGTTGAGATGTTGGCACGACCTACAGTTCCAGTCACCGGGTCTGCTCATCTTCCCGAACCTATTAAGTTTCCATGCAAATTAAGTAAGGCGTGGAAGAGAATATATAGGAGACCTATCTTTCCAGAAAATATTCAGTTTATAAGTTTAAAGTTTAGACTTCATACATATAAAGTTCAAGCATAGAACTTGAATATTTAATCTACATAAACCCTTCCATACAGCTCTCGTGGTAATCTTTAATTTTGAAAGTGAAAATTTGGCGAACATATACAAGAGTTGCAGCCTTGAAGGGCCTAGGAATTTTATTTTAAAAAAAGGGTGATGGCTTCAAGGGCTTACCTTGATATGGAGGAACTTAGATGGCTCAAAGTTGAGAAAGAAGAGATGTATTCAGTACTAGTGAATTGCAAAGGAGCAGTACTTGAAGAGGAGCAGATTTTTGAAGGAACTGATGATTTTAGTTGCTTGGGTTGTGGTGGCTTATATACATGCCAAGGCCTCGAAAATGGAGTAGATTGAGGTAGCCAGTAGAGGGAGGCTTTCTTTTTCATGTTCTTCACTTTAACTCATAGAACGATGAATCACAAGAAACCATATTTAGAAAAAAGAGATAAAGGAAGTCTGAAATCAGATTCCAAAGAAAAGAGAAATATGAATTATTGTTAAAGCTCTCCACCTACATGCTCTTTTTCTAGGGTTTCTTTGGAGGTGGCGAGTTCATGAAACCATTACCAATCAAATTCCATATTCTAGAATTCCGTGAACGCCCTTCTTAAATGCATTTGACGAAATTAATAAATTTGGCAATGACTGAACTTTTAATCACTTACTACCAAATGTACATGTGTTGATTATGCAGTGATTCTAATTACAAATTGTTTTAGATTATACATATTTATAGCTTTATTACTACATGGAGGGCAATATTGATTGAATTGACATAATTTTGCAGAAGAGTTGAGAAATCTATTGAACAACTTGTATTTCAATTAGGAATCAAAATCTAATTCATGTTCACTTAAGCTTGTAGCCTGACAAATCGTAGTTCGACTATCAACTTAATTAACGCCAAGTTGGAGAAGTCATGGAGTAACGGAAGATGCCCAGAAAGAAGCTCCAAATTATCAGCAGCTTGTGCCACGTCCCTACATAAAGCATTTACTGTAACCTGTAAGCACAACATAACCCAACCAAGCTCTTTTTTTGGTCCCTCTGAACAATGAATCAAAAGGAAATCCTTTTGACTATGGCAATTACTTCCCTCATTCTTGTATCCTTGACAAGGGTCCATGATATGTAGCTATCAGATAAGGAGGAACAATTTCACTACTACTTACCAGACAAATCAAATATTCGATCCGTGCATAAAAGAAAACTTAGAGAAGAGATGGTTAACGTCCCCACTCTTTTGTTCTTATTGTAGGATATGCTGATGGTTCATTTCTCTTCTCAATAACACACTTGAGAACCCACCCCCAGCAGTCACTATAAGGCCAAAAAATGGAGGTTACTTTTCAATTTTGAATATTCCCGATATTCGTACTTTGGGAACTTAATTGAAGGATATTTAGTCAAAAGGGTTTTAAGGGAAATTAAAATAGTCAAAAGGGCTTCCCGGACGACGTTACATTTTCAATATGGCACAGGATGTCGCTTTTTACATTCTTGCCATTATACTCCAAATTTTAGGATTTCATAATTCATTTCTTTAATTGAAAATATCATTCATAAAATTCCAAATTTTAGGATTTCATAATTCATTTCTTTAATTGAAAATAGCATTCATAAAATTAATGATTTTTTAAACTAGTTATACATTTTCTATTAATTTTATTTTGATAGATGGAGTTGGTACGATTATATTGAGTGTGAAATGAACCTAAAATTGATTGTAATAACATACTTGCTTATATGATGTCAAAAAATTGAAATGGTTAACTACATGCGTCATATGTTCTTCAATGTTGCTGTGGTCTACTTGAAGAAAACTTACTACTATATGAAAGTTTTCCAATATCAAAATGTTGAGTTGGAGAAATAGAAATTTCTTATGTCAAGATGGAGATACCATATACATGCAAAAGCATCCAACTCAAAAGAAAAACTGCAAATTTTCTGAAGTTTGATTGGTTTTGACGCATGATTATTAGAAAAATCCAAAATTTAATCAACTACAACCTAAAAATTCAACATGTAAACATATCATAGGACTATTTTATTTTATCGTCAGTCATACATTTAATTAGAAGAATAATGATACTGAACAGTATTCTAGTATGGTTCCTCGTGCATATCATTAATGTTGTTAATAAGAGGCATACGTAGCTCAAACTAAAGGGGGTGCATGGCTAGGCTGTTAGTTCAAGGAGCGAACTTGATTATTAATGAAACGAAGGTTTGTCTTCTATGGGAAGGATATATAATATGAGGGATTTTCTATAATCTATATGGGGTTCAAAAGAAGGAGAAGTAATGGTGGAGTTTCGATAAAGATAGTCGAAGTTGATGATGGAAAGATAGAAGTCTTCGAGGTTCAAAATTGAAAATTTGACCACTTTTTCTTCTTCACTGTTGTGGCTTTTTCACTGTCAGTTTCTTTTCTTTCTAACTCATTGTCATCCTCTTGGTTTCTTTTCCCTTTTCTTTTTTTTGTTAATAGCGTCAATTTCCATTTCAACCTAAATCTTCATCTTTATAAAAGAATATTTGAGAGTACATATTATACTTGGAATTAAAACAATAAACTATAATAATAGCATATAATAATATATTAAAAATATTACCAACCGAGACTAACACCAGTTTTCTTGGGGAGTGGTAAAGAAGGCTGTAGCATGACTGTGAAAAAGCAAAAAGAAAGGCAAGGAGAGAGTGCCGATTCGATTCTCTTTGGGAAATGGTTCCATGCACGACGGCCATGACCATTCCCAGCACTCATAACTTGTACATTGTGCTAGAATTACAATTATTTTAGCTTGAAAAAGACGAAGACGTGTACATCTTTCTTTTTCCATCAATCTCTTCATTTACAACTTCTACCTACTTACAGAAACGACATATGTAACGTCTGCTGCTTTTTCTATATACACTTAGTTATGATGAAGGCTAATCCGTGTACTATAAATGCAATATTACATTATTTTTAACTTTACAAAAACTCCTCTAGCACTTACATCAAACTCATGACTTACGCAACCATTACGAACAAGTTAATCTGAACGTAGACTTATTATCTTACGCACTTGAAACTTTTGATATACACTAGTTTTTGTTTATATGCATTTGATGCTGTTGATATTTGCTAGGATGAAGAAATGTGCTGATATACACTACATATCCAAGTTTTTTTTTCATCAGAAAACGGGCCAAATACACAGAAGTGCCAAATATAAATGAAATCATACAATATAGCTGGTACAACTTGGACCTTCATCCAATTACAAAACCGATTTTTATTGCTACATTTCCAACATTAATTAATTAAAAAAACAACCCTATATATATTCAAATCCGCTTAAGGAATATAAACAAATTTATATTAGAATCATAATTTTTGTAGTTATAAGATAATTATGATTAAATTTAGTATAAATTATTTGTTAGTATGTATGAGTGATATAGATAATATGCTTTATGATGATTGTGAAGATAATCAAAATAACAGTCATATAGATAATTCTAATGTGTGTTTGTGTGTATCTATTATATATATATATATATATATATTGTGAATAAACATAAAAGAGAACATGTCGCTAACTTTTGACATGCAGCAGCCGTATGTACATTCACAATATTAACCAATTAAATATCAACTTCGATGAATTTAAATTAATATTTAAGATTAAATGTAATAATAGAATAGTATGAAGAAAACATTTCAAATGCATAATTTTATTAAATGGAAGCATCATGAGCAACTAATATAGATAAGTTCCCATAATTTTTTGAAAAAATATCATAGGAATAACCGCTTACCGTTCTGAGATATTGTCTATATTACTTGAAACCTACAAAGATTTTTTTTTTTGTGACAATTGTATTACAAAACCTTAATAAAGCCGTTAATATTTGACAGTTTATTTTAGATTCTGAGTATTTTTATGTTTCATTTTTTTGAATAAAATAGCGTAGTAACGGCAACATATTAATCGCAGCTGAAATCGCAGCATCAGCATATCAAATCTCTTCAAAAAAAAAAAAAACAGCATATCAAAATAACGGCTAAATACACTGTTGGTGGCGGTAGCGATAAGGGAGAGGTTAGGCAAAATTTTTAACATTTAATTAATTAAATACTAAGTCAAAAAAGGGAAGGATAAGGGAGAGGAGGAGGACTTAATCTTTTCTTTGTAGTATTTAACGGACAAATTAACAACAGTAACGATACTTCTACTTACACTCTAGGGCAGTAAAGATAAGAACAAGAATCGAAAGTTGGAATGCACTTGACTTGACCGTATAACTACGGTAATGTGTTTGGTATAAATAATCTTGAAATGTAATTACATAAATACAATAATCATAACCTTGTTTGAAAATGTAATTTAATAACAATAAGATCATTAAAATTACTTTATAAAATTAACTAATATTAAATAAAACCATAGTTACTTTTTAGGATTCCATACTCATGCAATCAACATCCATTATTTTTGTGATTATTATTATTATTGGAACTTTCAGATTTTTTTCAATATTTTCGTTTTTCCAAAAAATTATTTGTCGTCTAAACTGGTACTTTTCTTGTTCCATTTGAATAATACAACACACATACACAAATATATATATATATAGATGCATTATTTTTATTTTAAAAAAGATTACTTTTCTAATTTTTATAGAAATATTAAAAATATACAAAGGTTTTGTTTTAAAAACCTCCAATTGACCACCATCTATTACATTCAGGATTATTATTAAACAACATTTTCTAATATATATCATAACTTTGTGATAAAAGTAATTAAAACATAATTAAGTAATACTTGATATTTATAAAAAAAATTAAATAGGTATATAAATGAAGATATTCTTGCATCCCTATATTATTTTAAAACTAAGCCCCTATCCAATTACTTCCATTTAGAATTATATTCGCTTATGATTAAGTAATGAAGACTAAAGATATATATAACCTTTATTTCCTATCGTAACTATCATTTTCTTCTGTTGACATAATTTCGACGGAGAAAGTATGATTTCACCTGAGCTGCATAGCATTAGCAGCCAATTTCAACCATAATTTAAAGTTGATGACAGTAAAACCATCGACGGGATGCGTGTGGGTTCTGGCCGCATGCACGTGAGCCGGAATAGCTGTAATGACGTAAATCTTAATGATAAAAGTTTTCTCTTTTCTTTTGCTTTTTAGTCCTCCAATATCTTTTTGTTGTGCTTTCAGAATTCCCAAAAAATGTCCACATGCATTTTTATCAATGTCTGAAAATATATATTGGGATACTGAGTCCAAATGATAACAAAGTGAAAATTTAATTAGTCATATCAAATTCGGGTCCAAACGATTTAATATAATAAATAAAATATAAATAATTCCAAAAAAAGAAGTTAAAAAAGAAAATCAAAATCTTTGATCACTTTCACTAATAAATTATTTGGAAAAAGCAAATATTTTATCATATGATTTTGAGACTCAACTTAATCATACCACTAAATGATTTGGCCAAATTTAATTTAATCATTTGATCTTGTCCATTCAAGTTTTTAAACATTGGGACAATTTTCTAAGCATTGGTTCATATATCATCTCAAGTCACAAATCATAAATATTGATTAATCTTCTTCTAATTTTGATGGCATCTTGATTTGATTGATAATTAAGTAAAAATTACTCAATTAATTGTTTTATTTAATGGTTAGGTGGTGTTTGAATTAGGTTACGTGTTCCTAATATGCCATTTTCATTTACATGTACATTAAATATTAGTTTAAATTTAGCATATTTCTCTTACTATTATTGTAATCCGTAGCAAAAATACTACTGGGGAAAATTTAGTCTAACTTCTTATTTTCACAAATTCCTTTTCTTAAATTAAATCTCTAATTTTATTTTTTCCGGAAAATTTTTAATATAATGTCTGTTGCAATTGAACTGCTGAAATACGTAAACTACATCCTAAAACTACCAAAAATTTGTAAATAAAGTGTACATTTTTACATTAGGGTCAATTCTCCTACCTGTGGAGGGAGATAATGAAATTTACCCGATTAAACATATATATATATATATATATATATATATATATAGTTATGTTTGACAATCAGTGGATTACATTAGCTATTAGCTGATTCTATCAGCGGTTAGCTAACAGCTAATTCTATCAACTAATTTGAACAACGGATAACATTAGTCATTTATTAAAGAATTAGCTATTTAGTATTAGCTGTTTAAGTGTAAAATGACTTATGAGAGTATTAATTAAAAAAAGAATTTATAAGGCCATGATTAGATATTTAATTTTACAAAAAATTAAGTTTTTTCCTCTAATAAAAAATATAGAACATTCTTAAAAATTTTGTCACCATAGCATATTTTTTATTTTGTAACCAGAAAACTTATTTCATTAGTTAAAAAAATTTGTCACTAACATAACACATACTCCAAAGTTTTGTAACTAAAAAACTTACTTCATTGTAAAAAAGTTTATTATTGTAGAATACATGCATGATTTTTAGTTCGAACTATCTATAATATCACTAGCTATAGCATAATTAGCATAATTCAAAAATTATGAAAGGAGGGTATAACTTGTATTTTACCTATTAATTTTTGGCTAAACATAAAAAACGCTCCTCTTATGAAGCTTTTCTAAAATCAACTTGTTGGCGTTAAATAAGCCAACCAATTAATCATTCACCAATCACATTCATTAGCTTTTTAAGATGGTCAAACAACTATCTTGTGTCCATTAGCTAAAAAATAGCTAATAAGTTGTTTGCCAAACGAGTCCTATATCTTCTAAACCGTTATATAATTTATATATTAGATACATTTTCCCTAAGATTTGACATATATGGCATCTTCGTGAAAATAGCTCATGTTTTATATTTCATACGATAAAATTCACAATATAATAAATTCCATTTTTATATCATTACAACAAAATAGACTATTGGCGACGATTTACAAATTGTCATTAAAAGTAAGCTTCTAGTGACAAATTGTCTATTTGTCTCAAAAAGTCAATGTATTTGTGATGTTTTACGTAATTGTTGCTAAAGAAGTATATTTTGCGATAATTTTCGCTAATCGTCACAAAGGAATTAACATTCATCGATGTCTTGCTGAATTCGTCGCTAGTGTTAAAGCCTTTTGCGTCGATTATCATTAATCATCATTAAAAGTTGACTTTTGGTGACGAAATTGCAATTTTGTGATCTATCAAGTGATGCTACTTCAAATGATAATGTTGAGAATGTTAAGTGTGTATGTATTATATTTAGGGGATGTATAAAAATCCCTTACAACTCTGAGATATAATCGCTTCTATGTATGTAAACATCCCTTGTAGAATCCTCTAATGTAAATAGTTGTGTAGTTGTGATTTAACTTTAATTTATCTTAATAATTAGCTTATTAGTTTTGAGCTACTCCATTATATAGATGTTTTCATAAAATATATATTCAATAATTCAAATGTGTGTATGTTAAAAGATTTGTTCTTTTAAGAATAAGAGTAGTAGGTTGTTAGTTTTGAGCTACTCCATTTGACTTTTAATTGTTATGTCTAATCATAATTGTTGTGATGATTGTACCTTCATTCAAGAATTTCATCAAACAGTTAGCAGACTTTCCTCAAACAAGCATGGAAGGTGGAAAAGAAATCAACTCATACACATCCAACACCAAAACACAATTCACCATCTTCCAAACACAAACACAAAAAAACCCATACACTATAAGCAGAACACAAAACTGATATAAACTCCTAAATGTAGTAGTAAAACAGAGCATAAGAAGGAGGGTTATTGAAAATAGAAAAGAAGAACAATACTAACACAGATAATGACGCTTCTTCGACGGTGACAATCACAACATGGGAGACGATCACAACATAGGAGACAACCATAACAAAGGGGACATTGCTTACTGGATGGTGACCGAAGAGGAAATATGACAGCTAACATGATAGCTGCTTAATTGATTATGAAATTATTCCATAACAGTTAGCGATTATTGACATGAAATTGCTTAAGATATTCACTTTAACTCATATGTGATTTTAGGTACAATTTAGAAGCAAAGAAGTTAAAGTGAGTCAAAAGCATAATATTTGGGCCATTTTTTGAAGATTAATTTTCACTTGTCTTCATAGTGCAAGGAGAAGAAAATTAAAAGACAAGAAAAAATGAAAACATAAAGAAGTTGCTTATGGCAGTGCATGGAAATTTCATGAGCAACCCATGCAACGTGATGAAGACGTAGCAAACATTGAGCAAAATGGTAGCAAAAGAGGAAGAGAAGAGGCTACTAGGAAGAAGTAAAATGCACCGCATAAGGTGGATTAAAACAAGAAGCAAAACGGCAGGCAACATAAGAAAGAACGCAGTAGCAAAGCACCAGATGATGATGCACAACGGAAGTAAGGAAGCAGACATCTCATGTCTGCGTTTCATGCCGACGTTTTCCATAGGTGTCGAAGGCTTTTAAAGACAGTGAATAGTAAACTGGACCAGAAAATATGTTGGGCCTTGAATTTTTTTTAAATTTTATTAAGCATGATTTGAATAAATTTTATGATCTTGCTAGATAAATCATTTTATTTGGAGTTTAATTATTATGTCAAGTTTGGGAGGATTTATGTCATGGATTGATGGAAATAATGTATTAATGTTGAAGGTGATATAAGGGCACTTTTGGAAGATCACTAAGGTTAAAAGACATAAGGCTTATATTGGAGGGCAAAAGGGACATTTTGTGATTATTAAGAGTGTAGAAGAAGAAA
>JAOTAY010000008.1:18544364-18561892 GCA_025629805.1 Erythroxylum baracoense
ACTACATTTTCCAGCTTACCACTTCCAACATTTCACATATAATAGTTCTAACTTCCAAGAAAAGTTTTGGGGTCCAATAAAAATATTTTTTGAATAAATTACTTCAGCATCACAAGCTACTAATATAAGAATGCATGTATGTGGGATAAGACAATTCATTGGAGAAACATTGTATAAATATTAGGAGACGTTTAAGTAGTTAAAAAATAGTTGTCTACACCATCATATCCCTAACCAAATTTTATGAAGGGCTGCTGCCAATAGATAAAAGTATGGCTGATGGAACTAGTGGAGGAGCTTTAGTAAACAAAACAACATTAGTATCTAGATAATTGATTACAAATATGGTTCAACATTATCAACAATTCGGGACAAGGACGGATGGAGCTGCTAAACGTGTGAATGAGGTAAGTTGAGGGTAAGATTTCAGATTTAACTACCGTAGTTTGTCAAATGACTATAGGTTAATTACATTCAGCATGATTGTATGGAATATCTACATTGCAATAAAAACTATCATCAAGAAGCTAACACAGGATAGGGATTTCCTAATCAACCTCAAAGGAAATATGACCATTATTGTAATCATTATAACCTTAGATTGAGGGATCATTTGAACTTTAACTATAAAATCAAATAGGTCAACAAAGATACTAACCTCACAATTTGAATAGATAACTTTAAACCCCTACACATTCTCAATCTTAATTTTCAAATTTAGGTAAGTATTTGGACAAAATTGTTAAGGCACTTATAAGAAAAGCAAGCCTTAAGAACTTAGGAAAGCATATCACTTAATTAGTAACTATTGTTAGTAAATTAGAAACAAAAGCATCAGAAAAATTGCCTATGTAAATAATGGCAAATTCTAAGGAGAATGTGAGTATAATAACATTGAGGAATGAGAAATCTTAGAGACCTTCAAAAATTGAACTAAATATACAACTTCTAAAATCCATTAAGCAAATGTTAGAACATGAAAGATTCTTGAAAAAAACTATACACAAATAAAAGGAAGCTGAACAGTAAAGAGAGAATAATTTTGGGTAAGAATATATTATATGTGATAAATAGAAAATTATGAAAAAATTCAAATATCTAGATATGTTTAGACTTTGTTATATCATTAGTGATAATAAATTAAGCGTGCCATGCTAGACTTAGTTAAATCTATCAATGTTATTCCATACTTAATTTATTGAGCTTTAAATCTAAATTCTTTGTAGGAAACTAGTGTGATTATTTTAGTGCTTAATTGGTGAAACTAATATTTATTTTATTCTAGGAGATGACAAATGGAGATTTGACCAAATTAGAGCATTATTTGTCAAAGTTACAAAATTTAGAAAAAAGTTGGCAAATTATTGTAGTAGATAAGATGATATCACCCCTAAAGCCAGTTGTACTATAAGATTTTAGTTCAATTAAGAGACTTATTGCTAACCCTATTATGTGGGGGTTTGAATTTATTTAAAAGATAATTTCTATAATATTGAAAGAAGTCAATTTTTAGGGTAGGAAAGAATAGGAGAAAAACGACACACACCTTCTCAATAATTCTTTTTTGTGCTCCTTTATGTTTTCTCTTCATCTTTCATATTTTTATCTATTTTTTGGTCTTGAAACAATAGCCATGAGTGGCTAAATTCGAATATTCTAATTTCAAAGATTCAAAACTCTAATTGTAACCTTTTTGTTCTAAACCTAGATTTTTATTTTAATCCTAGTATTTCTTGTTTCTTATTCTTTTATTTTATAAGTAATCAAAATTGAATAATCTAACAAATTAATTTGATATTTATTATTCTATAGCTATTCATGAATTTAGTGATTTGTAATTATTAGGAATTATCAGCATAAGTAGCAAATAAGCTTTTTTTAATGAATTTGTATATTTAACTTTCAAAAAATAAGAAAATTAAATTAAATACTTGTAGCTATCTCAATTATTTGATTTAAGGCTTAGTCTTTTTCAATAAGCTCATTTTTATCTATTAATTGATATGAAATGTGATCATAGTCAATCATTTAATGGTAACTTTTGGTTTAAACGTTATGTTCGAACTAATTAATTTATAAGAAAATGAGACTTATTGTGGATATGCTAATAGGTTTTGGACTAACTTCTTAAATTATGAAAATTATTCTTTGTAAACCAATGATCAAAGATACAATTTGATGAGATCCTTTTCTTGAATCAAAGGTAAGTGAAATTGAATTTCTCTTTTTTTATATTTAATTGATTTATTTTGATTCATTGTTTATTTTAGTTCATTAGTTAAGTAATCATAAACTCCTACTTAGTTTTATTAAGTGAAATTGAGAAACTAGTTTTTAGTTCTCTTGAGATTTGACCTAGTTCCTTCATTACTTTAAGAGTTTAGTGAATTCAACTTAATTTTGAGGTCTTTGACAATCCATCCAAACTTAAATTAAAATTTTTTATTGTTATTCATTAAAATTTGGGAATTGACATTGTAAAAGTTGCACACCTTTAGTCTTAAAATCATATTAGATCTCATTTATGAATAACTTGTTAAACTTAAAAAACCCTAGAACCAATTAATTAAATTATATTTGATTAAGATCCAAAATATTTAGTTGCAAGCCATAGGTTCGTAAAATTCAGAAGTTATCATCTCTAAACATAGGACACTGTTTTTCACTATAAGGGACTGGGTTTATAATCACAACAAGGAGAATCAATAAACTGTAACAGGAATAAGAGACTCATGGTTTTTTTGGTATGTTTGTTATTAGTGTTTTAGATGTTGTGGCTTCTTTGGGGTAAGTACGTACTATTTTCAAAATTGATTTTTATAAAATTAATTGAGTATATATTGAAAATATTTTAGAAGATAGTAATATAACTTTCGGAATTTTTACACTCCCTTGCCAAAACATCCAACAACTTTTCAACATCATGCTTATAAAAAATGACCATGCATCTAAGCCACTACATTAACAAATGACGATGATGTTTCAAGATTAGTGAAGGTTTTGGATAGAAGAAGTAAACTTCCTCCTCCTCTGTTGTCCGATGCCTATAATCTTCCCCAATTAGGGTTGTAATCTCTAGTGCCAATGGAAGCTTTGTTTCGCAACTGATACTCGTAGGTGAGAAGGTTCTGTATGGTTTTTCTTTCCTTGCTCCTTCTTCATCTGATCAATCTCATCTCTCCTCAGGCTAATTTTAATGTTGAGATTCTCTCAGAACCTCATGACTCTGGATATCACCTTCCTTTGGGGGAATAGAGAAGGGTCTCTGATAAGGTTTCTTCATATTTCTTCTTAAACTATATTTCCTTTCTTCACCTTGCACATTAGATTCTCCCTGAAGCAATTTCCACTTTCTCTTGATTTCCTTATGTTTCTGTCCTTTGATTGTCTTGCATGCTCTTGTGTTGAAACACTTACCCTCTTAAGGATTCAGAAAGGCCCGGATGTTTCTATTACATGTTTAGCTAAGATTATTCAGTAGGATGAGCTCTCTGAGTTCTTGTAATATTTCAGATGCAAAAACCTCTTTCGGTGATTTGATTCCACCAAATCATCTAAGGTTCCTTTGCTTCCACAACCAATATATACAAAGCCCTAACGTGGATTTGTATATTTGGTAAAAATTGTGGCTATTTGGTGATGGTGCTAGTGTGACTTCGACGAGGGAAAGAAGACATGAAATATGAAAAATAAGTATGCGACAGTGGTGTCATAGGAGAAGAGAAGATAAAATGATAATGGTTAAGGTGTTCACTTGAGAGATAAATTCACGTATTAGGTTATGCTGCATGCAAGTTGGACTTCGGAAATAGAGTCTAATACTTTTGATATCATAGCAAGCACGAGTTAGACTCCTTCAGGGTTACCGACATAACTTTTGCTATAGTCAACAAAATCAGAGTTTCTTTGGATAGTTTGAAAGAGGAATTTAAAAACTATAACTTTCATGAAGACCTCAAAGCTCAATTATATCTTCTGGAGGGTCGAAGATGGGATAAAAGATAACCGTGAACACTAACCTAGACGATAGCGTGAGTAATAACCCAGACGATAGCGCGAGTAATAACACAGACGAAGTCTGTGAACAGTAACACAGATGAAGTTTGTGCCATATACGATATTTTCCAATTGCCATAACTTTCTCTAGAGGAATCGGATCAAGGTGTTCTTTATATGGTTCGAAAGAGGATTCCAAAATCTACAACTTCCATGAAGACATCCGAGTCCGACTCTATCGTCTGAAGGGTCAACAATGGGACAGAAGATAGGTATAGGTAAAGGGTCTTGTCACAGCTTCGCAAAGAGTGCATCTATACAAATAGCAGACCTAAGTAGGACTGTCAGTGATCAAACAATACCAAGATGTGCATGGAAATGATGACTAGATGAGATAGTGAGAACCTAAAATCGGGAAACAACTAAAGGTACGATTAATGAAGGAGGTGGTAATTGGAGCGTTGCTCCTTCCAGCATTGGTGACGTATGAGGTTGAATCTAGCCAGTTAGGATAGTGAGCTGACTGATGGAGAACAATAGGCGATAGTGACATTAAAGGCAATGATGCAAGTAGATGGCAGTGGAACCATTAAAGACTAGCAACAGAAGCATGTTTGGTAGCTAGGGTTTGCTAGGGTTTCTTTAAGAAGATGAGGGTGTTAAAATTTTGGTTGAAAATTTTGTGAATATGACTTATCTGTGGCTTCTCTTATATGAAAGAATTGTTAAAAAGAATTTATTTGGCATAAAGTCACGATTGTTGTGGTCAGAGAACCATGGTGATGCCACTGGTGGTTGGAACTAGCTAAAGGTAACATAAAAAGTGTCTGATCTAGGCAGCTGTTATGACTGGAAGATTGTTAAGATGGTGGATGGAAGGAAAGGATGTGTAACGTCGAAGTAAGTTCGGTTTACAGTAGGTGGCAATACTGATGAAGAAGAGAATCTACACATATATGAAGTGTTAGTTTATGCCCTACAGCCAATCTATTGGTTGTAGTTTAATGTCAAAATAATTTAAATACGTTCCTTATCTTATACATGCTTAGATGTATATGATAAATTCCATGGGATAATTATACATTGTAAATCAAATTATAATTAGATTATATTTATGATTTGATATTGCATTTATGTATTATCCCTAAATTTTTCCTATTCATTGTTCTATTAAGACTAGACATTAATAGAACGTGAAAAGGACTAGCACATATTTTGTTTTTCCTTATGAAAAAGGTAGTCAATCTCATAGGCTAAAGTATGGAGATACTTAAACAAATGTGTGGGTGCTTGTTAGAGAACAAGTTCATTGAGTAAATCGAATATGAGAAATCCATTTGGAGCATTACTTGTATGTCTATAGAATTCTCATTATGATAATTATATAAGTGATCCTTTAACTTGAGGTCTCCAAAGTTATCTTATATAGAGATTGCTATGTTTTGATACAACCTATTACCTATCTAATCATAAGTCGTTCAATCAGTAGTCATTATATATAGCATAAACTATATAGAAGTAGTTATGTGATGAAGATAGGACCCATCACCTTAAAGAAATTAGGGAGAATGTTTCGTTGTTGTCGATTAGTATTGATTCAGAAAATTTCTTGGCTAAGGTAGAATGACGTTTTGCAAATAGTTTACAAATATCATTAATTGAATCGATAGCTAATGACTGAGAAGTAATATAATTGAACTTAAACTAGAGTAGACATTAATATAAGCTTTGGTTAAAGGATATGAAGGTCTTTTATCAAGGAAAAACCTCACTAAAGTAGTTTTCCACTTTACTACTCTAGCTTGTAGTTTTTCCAAGGGAGGGGATATTATTGGAGCTTTTTTAACATCAAGTATTAGCTAGAGTTTCATTGATGGTTCACCATAACTTAACAATGGATTTAAAGCCTTAAAAGAGGAGGAATAATTGGATTTCAAAGAAAGAGGAAGAAAATGAGAAGGAGAAGAGAGAAGAGGGGGATTAGAGGAAAAAGGGGAATTAACAGCTACCAAAGAGCTTAGAGATAAATATTGGATTAGTCTAGGGCTTGGTAAAGGAATAAGGTTAGGATATAGTTTAGGTTTGGAGGAAGTAAAACAAAAGGAGATCTTAGGAGGTATGGTGGTTAAGGAATAAAGGTTTTGAGACTATGTCCGTACGTAAAAAAGGTAAAAAGCAATCTTTGAAAACTATGTAGGAAAAAGATTAACTAAAAAAGTAAAGAACCAACAATAAAAAAATGGTTTAAAGAAAAAACTAAACTGGTGGTCTGAAAATCTTAGTGAGAAGGTAGACATTCTCTCTCTAAATATTATCACCCTTATCCTTTTTATGAATTCTTATGATTTTATTATGATTTGGTTAAATTTATTATTTTTTATTAATCTTTGACTGATGATTGATCACTATAGATTCAATCAAAGGAATTGTATAAAGGAGAAATATGTGAAGTGTAATATAAGCACTATAAGAATAAAAATTTAACACTAGAAAATAATGGTAACCTAGAATTTAGTGATAATCATATATATTTTTTCTGTTTAGTAAGGTTATTTTTGTTAAATTATGTATCAACAGAGACTAATTACCTAGTTAGATACACTTATGTGCCTCAAAATAGGACATATATACATTAGGTTAATTATTATTTTAATTTAAAAATTAATTGTGCATTATAATTGGATAACTATATGAGTGAATCTTAAATCCCTAACATTTATTTATTTTCTCTTTCTTTATTTTATTTGCTTTACTTTAGCTAGTTATTAGTTTAATTATCATTAATAAGCTCTTTTTGGTTTTATTTAGATTTCTTATTGAACTAATATTAATAGGATTAATAAGTCATTCTTTATAAGATTGATACTCTAAATCACCCTAATTTTAATAACTTATTGCAATTGACTCTACACAC
This sequence comes from Erythroxylum baracoense, assembly GCA_025629805.1. Taxonomy (NCBI): domain Eukaryota; kingdom Viridiplantae; phylum Streptophyta; class Magnoliopsida; order Malpighiales; family Erythroxylaceae; genus Erythroxylum; species Erythroxylum baracoense. Next base: position 18,551,275 of record JAOTAY010000008.1, read on the forward strand.
TTATAGATTTAATTGATTAAGTGTTTTTATAATGTTGTTGAAGAACTATGATCGCTATTATTAATAATGTTATTTTTGTTTCTCTTTTTAATTTATTTACTCTTACTTATGATTTCCTTCATTAGTTTGTGGTATTTGGGCAAAAACGAGAGAAGAGATGGCTGCACATAATGATGATATAAGTTTTGGTATGGAACAACAATAGCCATTAAGATTAGTATAAGGGATATCTAATTATCAGTGATTGATTCCAATTCCTAATTCATTAAACTAAGTCAAAGGGTGTAGAACTATAAGATGAAATGATTTCATCTTCACATACTCTCAACCTCTATTAGATTACCAATTAAAGACATAATCACATATCTATCAAGGAATTTTATTCAACAATTGACAAGGAATTAAGTGTATGATATATGCATAATGAGATTCTTTGTACCATATAAGACCATCAAGCACAGAGTGAATGGGAAGCATTCCATAAACCTTAGGAGGGATATAAAGCTATGCTTATTTAATGCTCACATCACCAATATTCATTATAATTGGTGATGTAATTCTTCTATAATGGTTTTAAATAGCATGCAAAACTTTATTTGACACAATTGTATAAGTGACAATCTAAAAACAATCGAGGAGGTGAATGAAATCATAAAGACCTTAACAAGAAATTCAGCAACGAAGGTGGTAAACTGAAAACTGAAAAACACCTTTTTCAAGGTTTAATAGTTTTAGACTTAGCATCATAAATGATTGATATATTAAACTAGACGAAGATGATTATGAACCAAGCTATGGAAATAAGGAGGCATGCTATCGTTAGAACATGTATGGGAACAAACATCCAACCTTAAACTACTACAAATAGGTAAATTTTATAACTACTTATAGAGGAATGCAAGGAATGAATGAAACTTGTTCCCATACATATAATCTAGAATGAAGGAATCATTCGAACCCTTTATGAAATAATCAAAGTCTAAGTAAAACTATATTATGACTTGGGTTTTAACAAAGACCTAGTATTTATAGTTAGCATCATTATAAGGAAATGTTATCAAAGAGATGCTCAAGGAGTTTATAACTTCTGTGGGAACATGTTTAAAATAATTGGGTAATTTGGAAGGTTTAAAAATGGTTGCAATCAAACAAAAATTAATTTATAACTTACAGATAAAAGTTACTTAGCCGATACCAATTTCACCTATATTTAGTACCAGTTTTAATATAGGTCTGGAAAAAAGTCAAGACAAAATGAAACTAGTGTTGCTCTTTGTACATCCACAATATCTATCATTATAGACTTAGGAGACAAAATGGATAAAAAAAATTAACATTGGTCTTACCTATATCTAGTACTAATCCCTAAGAAACTTCTATATGTTCTGTAAAACCTTATATGCCACCCATTCCATACCCTTAGTGTTTGACAAAAAGAAAAGTTGAGGATAAATCTAAGAAATTCTAAGAGATTTTCAAAATTTTAGGCAATAGCTTCCCCTTCATGGAACCATGAACTCAAATTCCATCATATGTAACATTTTAAAGGAGATCATCTTTAATAAAAGAAAATTCAAGAGTGTACAATTATTCTTTTAATTGCGGAGTTAATGCAATATTACATAATAGTCACCTTTAACATTAAAAGATCTAGTTATTTTGCAATTTATTAGTATTTTCATACTTTATATGATTATGATTTTTTATGTGATTTAAGTGCTAGTGTTAATCTAATGACGTTATCTATTTTCAAGAAGCTTGAAATAAGAGAAATCATACCAACTATCTTTGTCCTCCAATAATTAACTATGGATTCCATAAGGAATCTTTTTAGAATGCTGCTCATATATTAAGTATTATAATGGCCCTATCCCACTCTAATTATAAAATAATATGGAAGTAGTCTCCCCATTTCCTATTAAGAATTTAAAGCTATTAACTAAATTATCCCTCATTTTCAGTAATTATCCCATAAACCACAAGAAAGAAGGATTGTATTTGATCTCTTATATACTTTTTCCCATCAAGAAATATTTATAAACCCATCTAACCAGATCGATACTTTGCATTCCATCAACCTCCATAATATTTTATCTATAAAAACTTAATTAAAAAGGTTTAAGGGAGTAACCATAATCCCCCCCCCTCTCTTCCTTAAGTTTGCAAAATTCATCCTAATCTACCTTTACATTATATTTTTTGGTTTGACTGCCTGCCTATAGGAATCTCCTATATTTCCTTACTATTGCTTTGGATATCTCTTTAGTCAAAGATCATATAAGATGATTAGTGCATATGTAGGGAGCATATTACTGAATTTATTAACTGAACTCTCTCTTATATGTCGAATGCACCAGAAAATAAAATCTAACTCAGCACAACTAAATTTATAGTAGTGGTGAGTAGGGTTGTATCCACAAGGAATATACATGTAGCTTTTATAACGAAACGAATTAGTGTTTAGGATATTGGGAGGGTTTTGTTGGATTCAAATAAGAAAATAAAGTGAAATTAAACTAACGAAAGCAAATTAAAGCAAATAGTTAAAAAGTGATAAAAGTGATGAATGGGTTTGGAATATGGCTCTCGATTCAATCACAACCTACACATAAATAAACATACTTTATTGTATTATTATTTTCACACCTCTCTCATAGACTATTGATCGTAGATTTATAATAAGTTCTGTTAACCCTGGTTTTCACTTAGATCATGTTTAATCAAAATAAGATCTTTAACTAAGTTATTGAGTAACCTAGAACAAAATCTTTAGATTTAATTAGACAACTACATTACCAATAAGGAAAATAGATCAACCTAGACAATAACCACATTAGCTCGGGTCATTTAACCTATGATAAATTATCCCTATTGATTTAACATCACTATTTGCCACAAATGAATCCAAAAAATAATGATTATGTATTGTATTTGAGATTCTAGCAATGGGTTCATACATAAACAATTAAACGAGAATGAGAATATTAATTATCCATACATGAGTACCCAAATCAATAAGTAAAGGATAACATAAACAATCCCTAGAGAGAAAGAAAAACAATACACAATGAGAGGATAATTAAATATGTTCTTCGGCTTTGATTTCACCTCTAAATAAGAAGGAGGAAGATTAACCCTCCATAGATCCCAAGGAATCAAGATTTTTGCCTCTCCTCTTTATCCAAAAATGATTCATACCCCCCTAAACCACTTAAATGTTGCTTTATATGAAAAACTAGGGTTCTGGGAAGATACACGGTTGGTTGTATGGTTATGCATCCAACTGTGCAAACTAAAAAATTGAAGATTTTTTTAAGATACACTATTGGATACATAGTCATGTGTCCAACCGTGTATGTCAAAAATGCATCTTTTGAATGTATACACGACTGTGTAAGTAATCATATAATCATGTATCTCCTAGATCATGCTAAATTGTTGTTCTTCTTGTAATTTCTTATCCTAGCTTCACTTAATCAATATCCTTCCTGTTCCACAAAGGCAAATGAGTTCTATCATTAACAGGATGGCTCCAAGAATGTTCTTTAACTCATTTTAGCTCTTCAACTTTTAAATTGTACCTAAAACCAAAAATGAACTAAAATGAATATCTTAAGCATTTCAAAGAATTAATCACTAAGTGTTAAAGAGTGAATGTATAAACAATTAAGCATATATCAAATTCCCCTACACTTAGTTTTTGAGGATCTTTGAGCAAAACAACAAAAATCAAAGTCATAAAACAAAACACTTTCATAATTTCCATATTTCCTAATAATAGATAACCATCATAGTAAGAACTCAACATCCAATGCCTATACTCATGATCAATAAAAAATTATTTCCTTCAGAAACTGAGACAAAATATGTTTAAATATGATAAATTTATGGGTACCTTTAAACACTATTCATGATCAAGACATTCCATAACTTTGCATAACATTTCATTTCTCCACCACTAAGATTCACATGCATAATCATGAATCAAATGACTTCTCTAAGTTCGTAATGTGGGCAAAGGTTAAGGTGAGATGTACATGGGTAATATAACACAAAATCCATAAAAGCTAGTGAAGTAAGTAAAACATTCAATGTAATATCAAGTGCAAAAAATAAAATTCATTGAAAATTGGGCACCATCAATTATGATGAATGCAAAAATTATATTTCACAACTTAAATTCATGCTCTCACACCATAAACCTCATGAAGCATAAGGAATTAAAAGGAATCATTCTTACAATTGATGACAGCTAATACATTATAACCATAAGTGGTAATCTTTCAAAACATCATTTATCTCATATACATCATACTCAAATCACCCATTCCATACAACTTTAGGAGGAAAAACTAATCATGAATAACTTTGCAAAGCAAATGCATTTCCTCCTTGATACTTTCATTTAAACATATTTTTCTTTCTTTTCTTTTCCTTTTCTTTTTCATTTCTTTTTCTCTTTTTCTGTTTTTTCTTTTTCTTATATAAAAATTGAAAGCAACTACATCAATAATGGAATTCATTGATAAGAGATAAAATGACTTTCCATAAATTATAACCAACCAACATATATGCACACCTTTACACTTATACTCTTGTGTATGCATAATCATCAATAATCAACAAATGCTCCACTAGCTTTAATGCTTGGATAAGACATTTGGTTAGTTTTAATGCATGCAATGTAATTAGCACTAAAAAAAGGCAAATAAAGCTCAAGGGGGCTTAACGAAGGGAAAATTCATATCAATAGGTAGGATATTTGGATAATGTAACTTGTGAAGCAAAGAATGCCTATATCATTTTATGTTAACGCATATGATAAAAATGTGCTCTTGAATGGAAAATCAAAGGAAAGTTAAGATGTACATGTTATGAAGGTCACACATAAACAAAAGATAATGAGACTGATATGGATGTGTCAATCTATAACGATTTAAAATCTCTCTGTCTTGTGTCTACCACTAGTCACTACTCTTCCAAAGATAATGTAGATTGATTAATCACAAAAGTAAAATTACATGCTCAAGTTGTCATGAATTTTTCTAGTTAATTCACTCTCAAATTATGAATATATAAATCCTAAAAGCAACAGAAAAAGAGAAAATGTTTATTTTTTATGTTATTTTTTAAAAATGCCAAAGAAATACATATAAGCAACTATTAAGCTTAAAACCATGTATGAAAACTAAGATCCCCACACTGAAAACTTACATTGACCCCAATGTAACATCAAATGTAAGAAATGGAGCATTTAACATAAATAACAAATGCAAAAATGTAAAGGAAAAGAAACAAACTTCCTTTAGGTTACCTCCCAAGAGACACCTTTGTTTATTGTCGCTGGCTTGACTCCTTGTTTTTCTCATCATGGGACAAAATTATGATCTTTAGGAGCCACAACTTTCACCTTTTCCACTTGAGATTCTTTAGGATAGGGCCTGAGTTGATGACGACTCACATTCAGAGTCTTCCCTATTTGTAAACTCTTAATCTCTACTAAGTCCCTACAATCTTGAAAAATCTTCAATATCTCTTCACCCTTTTGCTCATTTAATTTCTCCAATTTTCTAGGTAAAGGTAAAGGGTTAGTCTTAATAACAATTAGGGGCTCAGTACTCACCTTCGAGGTAAATGATATATCCCTTTCTCCTTTGAGCTCCTTCTATATTTCTTCTTCACTAGCAATCCTTTGACTAGTCTTCTCAAGATTCTCAAACTCCTTTCTACTCCCAAATGTTACCACAGTTAGATTCTCCTCAGGTTGAGATGGCTGCTGCTCTCTGCTTTATGACTCTAGATGGTTGATAATTACCACCATCTGACCCATCTGGCTTACCAAGTTTGGGAATCCAGACCTTACATCTTGCTGGAATTGTTTCATCTCCTGATGAAATTGTTGAGTATTAGTAGCAATAGCCTAAATTAAGTCTTTCAGAGATGTGCCTGAGTTAGAGTAAGAGGCTTCTGGTCTATGCAAGAATTACTTTGCATCCTACAACCTATCTAAGAAGTAGTGTTGTTGGATTTCTTTCTCCACAGCCAAGGTTGAGGTGATCACTCCAACTTGAGTCATGGGATTAGGAATATGGGCTATAGGCAAAATTTCTACCAATAACATTGACAACATCTAGCGGTGATATATTCTCTTCGCTATGTCCTTTCAATAAACAAACACTAAAAATAATTGAAAAGATCAAGAAATAAATGTAAAAACTAATTATAAAAATATATATACAAAAAAGTAATTAAAATAAAAAAACTAAAGCACCACATTCCCCGGCAACGATTCCAAAATTGTTGATGCATGTCAAATGCACCAAAAAATAAAATCTAACTTTGCATAAGTAAATTTATAGTGGTGGTGAGTAGGGATCATACCTACAGAGAATGTATGTGCAGCTTTTGTAATGAAAAGAATTAGTATTTAGCATATTGGGTGGTTTTGTTGCATTCAAATAAGAAAATAAAGTGAAATTAAACTAACGAAAGCAAATTAAAGCAAATAGTCAAAAAGTGATGAAGTGATGTATTATAATCTGATTCTCGGTTTAATCTCAACCTGCATACAAATAAACATACTTTATTATATTATTGTTTTCACACCTCTCTTAGAAACTATTGATCCTAGATTAATAATAAGCTTTATTAAACTTGGTTTTCCCTTAGATCGTGTTTATTCAAAATGTGATCTTTAACTATACCTAGTTATCGAACAACCTAGAACAAGCTCCCTAGATTTAGTTAGACAAACGTATTACAAATAAGGAAAAAAATCAATCTAGGAAACAACCACACAAGTTTAGTTCATTTAACCCATGTTATGTTATCCTTATCGATTCAACATCACTAGTTTCCACAAATGAATCCAAAACATAACAATTACGTATTATATTTGAGATCCTAACAATGAGTTCATACATAAACAATTAAACAAGAATGAGAATATTAATTATCTATATATGAATGCCCAAATCAATAAGAGAAGGAAGATTAGCCCTCTATAGATCCCAAAGAATCAAGAGTTTTGCCCCTCCTCTTTTTCCAAAAATGATTCATGCCCCCTAAGCTACTCAAATATCACTTTATATAAAAAAAACTAGGGTTATGGGAAGATGCACAATTGGGTGCAAAGTCGTGCATCCAACCATTCCCTAAAAGTTTGATTTGGTTACTGATATGGTTTCCATTAAACTTTAACCAAATTTACTATTAAAATTTGAAAAATATATGCGTTGTTATAAAATAAAATGTTCATATAATTTTGAGTCCCAAAACATTAAAATTACCAAAATAAGGTTATACATAATTTATAGTTGATTGAGTTTGAACGGGTTAGGGGGTAAGGATACATACTACTATACCTCCCCAAACCTCTTATGTCAGCAAGATTTTTACTAGGTGTTGTTGTTGTTGTGTTGTTAAGGTTGAATGGATTAATTAATTCTTTTTCTCTACTACTCAATTGACTAGGTTTTAACTTCATATTCCTTGAAACTTATAAATTTCACTTGAGGCTCTCTTACATTGAATTTAATACTCCATTTTACTATATTAACTTTTTAATGACACCTTAGCTCAAACTAGTTTCTTAAATTATTTTATCTTCCATTGTTCTTTAATAATGACGTAATACTTTCATGTACTATAAAAAATATTAACACCAACATTTTTATAATAAAACGTGTATTAGAAGCTTGCTTAAGTCAATAAGTAATTTACTTTACTTTATGTACCCAAATGAATAAGGCTTCTTAGGGTTTACTTTTAGAACTTTATCAACCTAGGATCGTATGGGTTATTAAAGATTATGTTTTAGAAAAAAAGAAGAGAGAAGGAAAAATAAAGAGATATCTTTTTCTGTTGAGGAGTTGCAAAAAATTGGGAAGCATTTGAAAGCCATTCTACATTAGTTATTAGTCATGAATAAGTAAACCTTGGAAGATAGACATGAATTCAATGAAGATCAATCAAAGATTCAAGAATCATGATAATGATCACTTTTTATTATTTTCTTTCTTATGTTTTAGTTGTTATTTCTCATTTAGTTATAAACTAATTAGGATATAGGTTTCAATAGGATGGACCATAGGATTTATATCTTTGATTGATTAATTGATTGAATAAATTTTTACTTTTCCTGATATTTATCCATATTTTTATATCTAATTAAATTGAATGAATGAAAGTGGAAGATTTAATTAATTGATTTATGCATCGATATTCAAAAGATGAGACGTATAACTAGATCACATCATAGATAAAGAGGGTTAAGCGTGAGTTATTCAAGAGAAAGCCATAAGATCTTCCTCTTAAGAGTATTCACATTTCAAGTAAATGCATTATTAGGTTATCTTAATTTAGAAGGACTTCCAATCAACTAACATAAGAGTGGGATTTATATGTATCAAGAGAGAATACAGTTGTAACTTAAGAATTCTTATTAGTATACAAAACTAGAATATTCATTAGATTAAAGTGAAATTGAATATTGTAAAGTCTTATGGAAAACCTTAACTAAATCTAATTTATTCATATATTGATTTATTCTTGATAAATTTTTTTAGCTTTTATATTTATTATTTTCTTTTCTTCTTCAATTAATCTTCTGCAGTCTAGCTTATTAAGTTTATGAATAGTTGGCATTTAACCAATAGTCTTTTTGGGATCAACTTGTATTTTCTAGTTCTACCTACAACTATATTGTACGCTTGAAATAAAAAACTCATCAAGATTTTGTGTAACTGCTAGGGACTAGGTAATAATATTAACCAATTTACAAATTAATTAGATGAGGAATTTGTTTCATTTTATTTTCCTTTGATTATTATTTACTAAATTTTATTTCTTCTTTCACACTTATATGTCCCTTCTGTTTTAAAATAGTTTATTGATATATTTTATTAATATTAAAAATACTACTAATGCACAACATAGTTGTAGCTAGCATAAGTAAATATAGGTTGATTCCGTGAAAACTGCAAGTACTAGTAATTACCTTTTTTCTATTATCTAACCTATGAATCAAATTTTGGATTTTAAATAAAAATTAAACTAAGAATTAAAATAATACTAAATCTAAAGCAAGGAAAATGCTAAGAAGAATCAATATCAAAAATAGTGTTTAGATAATGAATTCCTCTAAGCATATTTATTTATTAACCCTTTTATTGGGTAGCCATGATTGCATGCATCACTTGCATGTAGATGCAACGGAACTGTAGGAATTAAGATTCCGACACCATGGCAACCCAAAAACCACAAGATCATACATGCATGCAAGGATACATAAAGAACATTAATAATAAAAACATTTTAACCCTTGTTTCTCCTCCTTTCTTGTTTCTTCTTTTTTGGGTTGTTACAAACATCAAATTCTTCCTTGATCACCCAAGAACGTGTGAAACAATGTATAAGGGTTTTAGAACACCAAACTTAATGAATTCAAGTAGATTTTCAAATGGGAGATAGATTAAGGTTATCCTGTATGCGTATAGATTTACACAACAATTGCATGAAGATAACTCAAGAACTCTTCTCACTCTCTCTAGAACCCTTTCTTTGTCACTTGAGTGTGTAAGAAGTGGAAGAAGCTCTTGTACATAAGTGAAGAACTGACTTATATATCATTTTGCGGCCTTTATCTCTATCATGGCCTTGTTGACCACCACGATCGTGGCCTATAAGCCACGATTGTGGCATGCTTAAATTAGGCCATACACACTTATTTTTCATCCGATCTTTTACACGTGTGACCCTTAGGTTCCCAGTTGTTTTACGCACTTGAATTAACTATTAATTCAATCAAATCATAAAGGGTTTCATGATGCCAATTTGCTAGAATGTAAGTGGATTAACATACGAACTGTTTGGTAGTTAATTATCCAACTTATGAACCTTTCCATAGATAATTACTGTACAATTCGTCCTTTCACCATACTGTACCCCACTTGGTTCGAAGTATAGGCTATATATCAACTCCCACTAGACTAACTACCAAATCTAGGTCAAGTGATGTTAGTTTTTATCCTGGGATCTCATTACTCTTATGTGTCATTGAAGACTCTCTTCATGACACATAACTGCTCTAACCAGAGACTCTCGAGTAATGACCCCAATAAGAGGCCATGGATATCATCTCCTTCTATTAGGAGTGGTGAATCCTTTATTGGCTACCCAATTACCTTCGAATATAAATAGTTGTACCCAATCACCACCCTAAGAGTAACCTCGTCTTGAGGTAACAAGGAATGATGTCAAAGTATAGGATTGGTATCCAAGATATCATTGAGTACCTCAACTCTAAGGATATTTGCACTATTGCTATGATGAGATTAATCATTAACATTCGATAGATCATCCATATGATAATCTCATAGCGGGTCACCCGATGTACTTACTACCCTTAGTAAGAATCCACATGTTAACTCGAAACAACTCATACTTACAGTTTGTGAGATCCACTGCTTGACCAAATCAAGGAGTATAATATGTGCTAGTCTGTTTGGATTAATAATATCCTGTCCTGTTAATCCTATGACTAGGGATTATTTAGATACTAACATAATTGTACATGATAGGAATCTCATTATCATGATCTCATCATGATTTCCTTCAT
>JAOTAY010000008.1:18570652-18581252 GCA_025629805.1 Erythroxylum baracoense
TGTAGCATCAATTAACACTTTATTCATTTATTTCACATTTCACATTTAAACAATTCAAACAGTTCATTTCAATCATTAAAACATACATATCAATTATATATGTAATGCTTATAAGACTCACTTTCAATTATTATTATTGTGACTGAGTGCCTATAACTATCCTGTATCCATTGTGAATACCGGGTTCATTAATAACTGTCCCTTATCTATTGGAGATACAAGGCTCATTTTACATAGTGAGCCAAAGGCTCTTACCATATTCTGAGCTTGAAGCTCTTTTTCACTTTCTAAGTTTTAAGCTCTTTTTCGGTGGCTACTCTGGTCACAATAGCCTTTATGTTATCATGCATTTATGTAATGAAATGCATCACATGTATTCAATCAATCATTGTGCTCAATCTTACACTTACATATTCATGTTCACATTCCCATTCACATTTATCATCGAACCTTGGGTCTAACATTCAACATTTAAGTTGAGAATCACTTATTCAGTCAAATTCACATACAATGAGCACTTCCAATGAGTTTTTCATGCATCAAATGCCTCGGACATTCAACGTCCAGAATCAAAGCATCTATATCACATAATAATTCAAAACAGAAATTAAAAAAAATAATTAAACATGTGTGACCATTTAGGTTACTCACAGTACGCTCCAGATTAACATTAGCTTCCATGTTTCGAAAATGTCTAGGTTCCGACATTCAATCCTGTGTATCAACTTCATACAATACACATTGTACACACATTACTAATTGCACAATCACGTAAACATTCAGTTGTACACATATGTATATGTGTAATGTATAATGTATAATGCATGCTTATGTTGACTATTCTGGGTATTTATCCTTAATTACATTACTTGATTTTTAACATCATTTATGTGTGTCAAGCTTCCTCTAGGTTTATACCTTAAAGAACTTGGTCATTCAAATAACATAATTCAATCATTCACTCAAGTTATTTTAGCTTCCTAAGATCACAAAATATCCCATGTATCATTCATATTTACTTAATACTCATCATTCATCTTAATGGAATCTCATTAGCCATCATAGGTTCACCTTCATTCTCATAACATCCCAAAATTTCATATTTGAACACTTGATATATGACAATCCATTCTTATGTTTATATCCTTAATAGTCACCCAAAAACATATCATTCATTTTTATCTCTTATTTCCACATCAGACTAAGTACATTTCAAGCTCCATTTAAGCCTCAATATATCATAGGAAAGCATTGAAAAGTCCACAATTTATATATATGATTTTGGGACATAAGGCATAACTTTCATTATGGACATCGGATTAAAGTCATTTAAGTACGCTTTCAAAGAGGACTTCGAGTTCTACAACTTCCATGAAGACTTCGAAGAGAGATTTTGCCATCTAAAGGGTTAACATTGCGCATTTATATAAGTGTCTAAAGAATGTCCGCCCAGCGGACTTATGTCCCTCCAAACGAACATGAACGAGGTTAGAACGCTAGAATTCTAGAGAATGTGCACCCAGCAGACCTAAAGTGTGCCTAACGGACATCTGCTGGCCATTTTCTAGATTTCCAACTCCTACAAGTTATATCTAACACATCTTATGCATATCTTATCATTCCTACTTCAATTCCTCTTCATTCTCTTCTCTATCATCTATACTCTCTACATACTCTTTATCAATCAACTATATTCATTATTACTTTTTAGCCACTCATAATACCTCAATAAGATCAATTACTATCATACCTTACATGATCCGAAGATTCTTTATGATGAAGCTCAGTGAAACAGAAGACATATTCATTTACTCTTATACTTTGATCTGTATTAACAAAATCATTACATCTTATCTAGAGATGTATTTTTGAAAAGTCACCAATGAACACCTCGTAATAATGATAATTCGATCTCAATTGATTCTAGACAACATTTCCCCTTTTTCCTGCCCAAGATTGTGGAAGACTTTCCCATGATCGTCAGCAGAACTAACTAATCTTAGCCACGATCTTGGGTCTATGCCACGATCGTGCCCTGCTTCTTTTTCCTTCCTTTTTCCTCGAGTCCATCATATATAACAACATCATTTACACTCTCAATCTATCTCTAATTGATCATTATAAACGCTTTCATGTGCTACTCTGATTCATCTTAAAATTTTAACTATAGGGACTATGACTATAGAATATTCAATATGTAATAGATCACTCCTTATACCATATCCGAGTATATACTATTCATGTGCTCAATAACATCATTCACCAAGGTCACCTCATTATCATATATGCACTTATAATAACTGGACAACTTAACCTTGAGGACTTCGATATATGTTGCTATCATTCATTTTATCTTACAGCTATCTTTTTTCTTCATCGTACACACTTACATTTTCAATTAATTCATAATTATAGATATATAACCATCATGTAATTTCTGATCTTAACCCATTGACATAATCTTATACTAAATCATAACTCTTATCACATTAATCAAATAACCATTTCAAATCTAATTTCAACCTCTTAAGGTCATAGTGAATTTTGTTTTCATTCCACTTGCTTGTACACTTTAAATCTTTTCATCTCTATCATATCTCTATTTTCCTCAACCAATCCTCATCAATATATTAACATATATATCACATTCAAGGATATCCTCATAATACATTACTAATGTCATATTCGGTGACACACTTACACATACAAATGCATTGAATCTTTGTCTATCATATCAAACCATATATTATTTCTCCTTTCTAGATATCCACAGACTTTCATTTTTCACATTCTAATAAATCATCATCCTTTTCACTATTTCTATCAACTCAAACTCTGAACAAATGCTCATGCGTTTGACTCATGTAAATACGACTCAGACTGGGGATCTGTTGCAATTGCCTGCTATGACATGTTATGATGTATGTATTCTAACATATATTTTGAAAAAGAAATACCTATTTAAGACACTAAGCCTGGGCTTTGATACCAAGCATTGTAACACCACACTTCCATCGAGCACGTATCCGTACATCAGGAGGACATTCGGACACACACCCTATGAAAGCGGCATGCTAGTGTATTCAAATAGAACTCATTGCAAATTTTTCTCAAACATCACATGTATTTTTTGAAAAACCAATCATCGTTAATGGTCCATTTTATTTATAACAATTTCAATCACAATTGTCACAAACAATATACACATTGCAGAATTCCAGTAATCATTTAGGCGCTTTACAAATTCAAACACTTTCTGTTATAAAGTCATTACATATCAGAATTATTGACATACATATGGTATAGTATTTGCCAAATACATACTTTAACATAAAAATAACAGAAAATGTATGTAGACGCCAACTATTCCTGACCTCTATCTCTTATTCGACTTCAGCAGCTATATTTCTAGTTAGTCTAACTAGGTATCTCCTCTAAGCTTGAAAAAAAAGTTGCAATTTTGTTAAGTTTTGCAAACACAGTAAGCTACCCATCATCGATGGGTCACTTATAACATATAAAATTTACAATTCATGTAATGACATATTTCACACAACTTTATTAATTCATCGTGTAGCATCAATTAACACTTTATTCATTTATTTCACATTTCACATTTAAACAATTCAAACAGTTCATTTCAATCATTTAAGCATACATATCAATTTTATATGTAATGCTCATGAGACTCGTTTTCAATTGTTATTGTTATAACCGAGTGCCTATAACTATCCCATATCCATTGTGGATACCAGGCTCATTTATAATTGTCCTTTATCTGTTGGGGATACAGGGCTCATTTTATATAGTGAGCCAAAGGCTCTTACCAAATCCTAAGCTTTAAGCTCTTTTTTCACTTTCTAAGCTTTAAGCTCTTTTTTGGTGGCTACTCCAGTCATAACAACCTTTATGTTATCATACATTTATGTAATAAAATGCATCACATGTATTCAGTCGAACAATTGTGCTCAATCTTACACTTTTATATTCACTGTCACCTTTCCATTCACATTTATCATCGGACCTTGGGTTTGGCATTCAACATTTAAGTTAAGAATCACTTATTCAGTCAAATTCACATTCAATGAGCACTTCCAATATGCTTTTCTGCATCAAATGCCTCGGACATTCAACGTACAGAATCAAAGCATCCATATCACAAAACTATTCAAAACAGAAATTAAAACAAACAATTAAACATGTAAGACCATCTAAGTTACTCACAGTACGCTCCAGATTAGCATTAGCTTCCATGTTTTGAAAATATTTGGGCACTGACATTCATTCCTATGTATCAACTTCATGTAATGCACATTGTACACACATTACTAATTGCATAATCACGTAAACATTCAATTATACACATATGTATATGTGTACTGTATAATGCATGCTCATGTTAACTATTCCGGGTATTTATCCTTAATCACATCACTTGATTGTTAACAACATCATTTGTGTGTGTCAGGCTTACTCTAGGCTCATACCTCAAAGAACTTGGTCATTCAAATAACTTAATTCAATCATTCATCATTTCTTTTCTAGCATTATATGTTCACATAATATTCAAGTTCTCATTCATTCTTACCCAATACACATCATTCAATCATTTACTAAGGTTATTTTAGCTTCCTAGGATCACAAAATATCCCATTTATCATTCATCTTTACTTAATACTCATCATTCATCTTAATGGAATCTCATTAGCCATGATAGTTCACCTTCATTCTCATAACATCCCAAAATTTCATATTTGAACACTTGATATACGACAATCCATTATTTTGTTTACATCCTCAATCATCACCCTAAACATATCAATCATTTTTATCTCTTATTTCCTCATCAAACTAAGTACATTTCAAGCTCCATTCAAGCCTAATTGTATCATAGGAAAGCATTGATAAATCCACAATTTATATATGTACATGATTTGGGACAATATGCATAACTTTCACTATAGATGTCGGATTAAGGTAATTTAAGTATAGTTTCGAAGAGGACTTCAAGTTCTACAACTTTTGTGAAGACCCCAAATAGAGGTTTTGCCGTCTAAAGGGTCAAAATTGTACATTTATGTAAATGTCCCAAGAATGTCCGTCCAGTAGACTTATGTCCCTCCGAATGGACATGTAGACATGAAGTTCGCCCAACGGACATTTACTGGCCAATTTTTAGGTTTCCAACTCCTACAAGTTACATCACCCATCTTATACATATTTATCATTTCTAACTTATTTCCTCATTATTTCCCCTTCATTCTCACTTCCATTTCAGCTCAATATCATTTACAACCAAATCTTAATACATGTTTGGTCATCAACCTAAAAACATAACATTCAAACTTATACACGTTCATCATAAATTTCTACACATGTTTAACTCCCTTTATCACCTTTATTTCATCTCAAACTTATCACACTAATTCTTCCCATTTCAAGACACCATAGTACTCTTTTTCTTTAGCTCTAAACTCATTTTTGCTCATTTCTAAAACAACCAAAGAGATACATATTATTATACAAGAAAAACAGAACAAGTAAACATCCATTTACATATCAAAATTTTCTGCACACACTTAACTCCATTTCCAACTTTACTTTGTCTCTAATTTATCATCTTACTTCTTCTCATTTTAAGACAATACACTAGCATTTCCTTTGGTTTTAAACTCATTCTAGTTCATCTCTATAACATTCAAAGAAATCCATGTTAATATATACTAAAAATAGAACATGAAACTTCCATTTACCACTCAAATTCTTCTGTACTTTCTCGTACACCATTTTAATGATTTTTTAGTTATAAACTCATCTCTAAATTATCTCTAAATCAATTTATAAATCATTAATCATCATACACGTAAAAGCAAGACATTAACATACCGAAATTTCTCATTCACGTTTCAATATGTAAACATCCTCATTTTATGCTCATTTAATTTCTAACTATCATCATACATGTTTTACTCAACATATCATGAAGAACAATATGCCACTTACTTATTTAAGCCTTAATATCTTCAAAAATCATGTAAAAGCCCTACTCCTTTCAAGCTTTACATTATCATTTTCTTCCAAGAGCAAGATGGAAGAGATTGGGTCTTTATTAAGAAAAAGAAATAACAAGGGTCTTTGTTAGAGTAGCAAGGTACAAGATTTCAACTTAGAGAGTGGTGGTGAGGGCATTTCGTGAATGGAGAGAAGAAGGAAGAAGATGAGAGAATGAAGCAAAATAACAATTGAAGGATGTTTATGTTTTAAGTGTGTATAATCGTGAGAGTTAAAAACATGGAGAGTAAAGTAAATACTTCGTGAGTGGTGAGTGTTATGACACTTGCTACTTAAATAATCAAATTTACATTTTCTTATTTTGATACTCCATAACATTTAATAACTAGTCTATTTGACTCCCAATTTTTAACCCAATTTTCTCTCAATTTTCTATGACACTTGTCATTAAATCTTAATGTCATTTATCAAAAATTTCCGCTACCATTTAGCACTTAATTCTACTGCCATTTATCAATGGTCTTGTCACTTGGCATTTTTCCTAGTCCATAAATACCTAAAATCTCAAAAAATTCTCAAATTTCACCAAAAAATTATAAATCACTATTTATACTTTCCAAAATAATTTTCAAGACATATAATCTACAATTCACATCATAATCACTTGAAAACAATCATTTATACCCAGAAATTTTCAAATGAGTGCATGTACAATCATTGAACTGTGTGCCATAAAATTCAACAGTCACATATGTGTATGCTTATATTATGCATGAACATGAAATGCATTTTCTAATCTCTCTTTGCTATTTCTCATATATCTTGGTTTAGGATCCTTTGTCATAACCCTTAGTATGGAAACAAGATGTTACATTACTTCCTTATTTTCCTTGGTGATTAATGTTATTTTATAGCACTCCTCTTGTTAGGATTGTTATATGAAAGAACAAGGTATTTTTGGCTCTTTCCTTAAGATAATATACTCTAGGTTTTTTTTTCTTTCTAAGGGAAAGAAGAAATTTTTTTCATATTGTAATAGTGAATTAATTTCTTGATTAACTAGTTTAGGATCACCAGTTTTTAGATAAATGTCCTCTTAGATGGCTTTTAGTGAGCTAAAAACTTTAAAGATAAAGGATTATGTTAAACGAATTTATGCTCCTACTTGATAGCCTCCAACTTTCTCATACAATTATGAGCTATGGTCCCCTAACAACTAGATAAGGATCCTTTAATTAGATCCCCCTTAAATGCCCATCCTTTGTAAGATAAATATAAAATCTCAAAAAGGGCTTTCCTTATTTTGACTAGAGTTATATCTCTCACTAGGATTAGACAATGGTCCGAGAAGTCAAAATTAGAAAAAGTTAATATACTCTTAGGGAACTTCATCATCCAAGCTTAACTAATTAAAGCTCCATTTTTTTTAATTGTTTCAATTATGTATTTGCTTATTACTCTAGGTTTAATAGAATTCATTAGCTTTTAAGTCAATTACTTCTAATGCTTTAAAACATTCAAAAAAGTTATCATTCAGATTCGTCAAGTTGATATTTTCTTTAGCCTCTTAGCTATTTAAGATATTGATAAAGTCACCAATAATAAACCAAAGCTTAATAATAGACACCTTAAAATATTTAAGGTCATTTTATAATGCATTCCTTTGAAATGAGAAATTAGAGTCGTAGGCAACAGAAATAGTAACCTTGAAATTATCAGATAGGAACCTAACAAAAATATGCAGTACCTAGTCTAACATTGCAATTGTTTGAGCTACTATGGAGCCTAGATCAAAGGCATTCAAAATCCTTCCATAATAATGACATTAACGGTTAGTAATAATTGCACACTAATGCTTAGGGATGAGGTTGAGTTGCTGCACTTCTCCTTCTTCAGTTTAGCCTCTGATAACCCAAAAAAAGGGCTTATTGATTTTAAGTAATTTTGAAGAACAAGTTGCCTTTTAGGGTAGTTAGTCCCCATTACATTCCAAATAAGGATTGTCAACAGGTAAGGCTAGAAGAGCCTTTGGCCTTACTCTTTCTCCTTGAGCTTTTTTCCTCTAGATTACTATTGCAATTCTTCCTTTGGTGGAGAGGAAGGGAGGCATAACAAGTTTGATTCCATAGTCTTCCTAGACTGAGAATTATATTCTTCATTCATCTCTTTAACTTCCATGGTAAGTTTACAATTAACAAAATTAAAGGAAAATGTCTCATTAATGTTTGTAACATTAGCTATAGAAATTTTATCTTCTTATAGGATTTAGGTTCCTTCTCAAATTTCATTGAGTTGGATCCCCCCTCATGATTGGTAGTCCCCTCTTTCATATCATCCTTAATTCCTAAGAGCTTCGTCACCTTTCTCGTAAAACTTTCTTATAAGTCATTAGGTTTTACCCTGTTTTGCTAGTGAGAATCTCCAATCATACAAAGTGTCATTAAGGCCTAGTCTAAGTAAAGAGATAACATCTAGAAGTTCCTTCCCTAGCTTAATCACTACAAAAATACAAGCACAACCAATAAACTTGAGATTTGTAATTTTCTCATCGATATAAACTAAAGAACCAATGTAATTAGCCAAGTGGTTTAAGTCACATGTAGTCCAATATTTAAGAGTCACTTATATTTATCCAAATATGTACTCAACTCTACTTAATAAACTCAAATCTCATATTTGGTTGCCACATTTGAAGGTGTATATGCTTTCCATTAAGGTACGAGGGGCCCTCCTCCAAAACCTTCTGAGCCAAATCCTATTGTGATGAACTTAAACAAAAATAAGTTATACTTTATCAAAATTATGTTCTTCAGACTAAGAGGTTTCCATTGGTTAAGTGCCTAGCTTTGCAAAAGTGGGAATGAAATTCTTTTGCCTAGTAAGAATCCAACCAATATAGTATCTCATTTCATGAAACTTTCTTCAAAACTTCAATGTGGGGTGCCATAATGAAAGAGTTTTAAATTTTCAATAGAGGAAAATAGGTGAATTTGACTAAAGGAGATTCACCCACCACTTCTTTTCAGCTTTTTCTAGATTCCTCTCAAAGATAAGGGACATTTTAAGGGTAGCTATAAAGGAAGTTGATAGGATGAGGAGAAAGGGATGATGGTTAAGTAAAGCAAATAGGCAATACGTACTACAAGGGGGGAGGGAAACTAGGTCTGGTACCTTCTGAAGTTGCTGGAGGGGAAGTCATAGGTAACGAGAAGCAAGGGGAGAAAACTCAGAAGAAGAGAGATTTAGAGGAGCATATTGAGGTGGCATTGTCCAAAAATGATCAAAAGTAGTTAAACTCACAGCCCTTTAATGGTAATTTAAAATATTGTTACTAAAAATGGGTAAACATAACATAGGAAAAGACACATAGAGGGAGAGGCACACTAATAGGAAAGGAAGTAAAGTGGAGATGACTAGAAGTCTTAAGTAAAGGGAAAGACTAGAATATGAAGCAAAGAAATGAGATCATAGAGAAGGACATCTAGGAACTAGGATCAGAAAGGTGGATGAAAGAGTAAGTTATAACGGAAACAAGAAAAAGATAATTATTAATCCTACTTGTTATCCTTATAGGAATAGTACTCATATTACTAGACTATACTGTAAGAATGAAAGGTTCATTAGCCTAGTTGATCTTTAGTATTGGTTTGATCACATACATCAAGTTTTCGATGCATTTTCTAAGGACTAGAATATTGGAAACATTTTATTTTTATTAATCTAGTCAAATTTTCTTCTTTTTTAATTATTTATTATAGATTTTTTCTTGATCTTATATTTGTTTGATAAATTTCAAATTTTAGCTACTATATTTTATTATCGGGAGTATCCTCAAATTACTTCTTAATTTCGATCAAAAAATTGAAAGGAATTTAGTTTGAAATCTAAGATAAAGAAACCTAGAGTCTTTAAAGGCAAAATACTCCATTTGAATTTTAGCAACAACAACAATAATAAAGGAAGCCAAGTCTTTAAGGAGATCATGATAAAATTAGTTAAGGAAGCCAAGTCTTTAAGGGATTCATGATAAAATTAGTTAAGGAAGCCAAGTCTTTAAGGGGTTCATGATAAAATTAGTTACGGCATCTGAGGCCCGCTTTAGAAATAATGAAGTATCTCTTTTAAATCAAGAAGCTTCCATATACAACTTGAGAATTACATTAGACATCTTGCTAAGCTAGTCTCTAAAAGGCAAATCATCGAGCCAAAACTAAAGGAGCAAGTGATGATAATGACTTTAAGGAGTGGAAATGAGCTAAAAGTTTAGGAAAAAGAGAGAAAAGAAGGAAAGGGTTGTTATGAAAGAAAATAAGGAGAAGGAGAAGGATAAAGAGAAGGAGGAGCCAAAGAAGAAAGTTTTCAAAGAGTATAAATTGCCAAAATGTTGGGCCCTGATCCTTTTCTTACTAATAAGCATGTATTTAGTTTATTTTGAGGTTCAATTTGATTAATTTGTTTTGGTTAGGAATTAATTAGAATGTCTTTTGGTGGAAGAATTTTTTTTTAGATTAATGGAATTAAAAGGAGAAATTAAGATTAAGTTAGAAAGTTTATGGTGTTAGTTAGAATTAAAAGAACAAGATTTTTG
>JAOTAY010000008.1:18581352-18591482 GCA_025629805.1 Erythroxylum baracoense
AAGGGATCGGAGGTAAGTTAAATGAGTTTGTTTTGTTTTAAGTTTGACCTGGTGGGGAATTCCTCCCTCGTGGGATGCGCGTCCAGATGTCACGTAGGACGTCGGGCCAGCGACTCGCCAGGGAGGGGTTCCAGCAATTTCCATACCCAAGCAAACTTGAAAAATTAAAGAAAGGAAAATCAATTTAATAAGATTTTAGAGTTTTTAAAACAATTACATATTAGTATTTCTTTTGTTGAACCTCTTTCACATATGTCAAGATATGATAAGTTGTTAAATGATCTCCTTTATAACAAGAAGAAAATCAATGAGTTTTCAATGGTTAATTTAGGTGAGGATTGCTCTACCATTTTATAAAACAAGCTATCTAAGAAAAATTAAAGATTTAATGAGTTTTATTATTCCTTGTAATATTAGTAGTTTATAAATTAGAAGGGCATTAGTAGACTTAGGAGCTAATATTAATTTGATGTCATTTAATATATTTAAGAAGTTAGAATTGGGTGAAACTAAGCCAACTATGATGAGTATTCAGTTAGTAGATAGGTCAATTAAGTATCGTAATGAAATTAGAGAGAATTTTTCAGCTAAGGTTAACAATTTTATCTTTCCTATTAATTTTGTTATTGTAGATATAGAAGATGACGGAGAGACTCCTTTAATATTAGAATGACCTCTTAAACTACTGCTAACATGTTATAGATGTGTATGATGAAAAATTAATCAAAAAGTTAGAGCATGAGGAAGTAATTTTAAAGATATCCAATGTCATAATATATCCTCTTGATAAAAATGATACTTGTTTCTACATAGATGTGATTGATACTAAAATTTCTCGTTTCATGGAAGAAATAACACGTACGAGCCATCAAAGACTTATATTATGCAAGTAGGAGGAGAAGAGATGGATAGCTCTATTCCAAAGGAGGCAGTATTTTTGAAAGCTAACGAGCCTTTACTTAGAAATTGAGCAAGGAGTAAAACTAAAAGAATTATAAAGAAGCAATTATTGGGAGGTAATCCAATTACTTAACTGTTTTTTATTTAATTTGATATAAATATAAATTAGTAGAGATTTTCTTAGGATACTGATTAATTAGTAAAGTATATAGAGTATTAAAACCTACATATGTTGTATTTGATGACACTAGTGGGATTTGAAGAATTATTTATGGAAGAGGAACATTAAAGAAAGCACACCAAAAAAATGAACACATTGCTGAATTAAAGAAGAATGAAGTAAAAGAAGTGCATTATTTCGTTAACAATTGTTAAAAGACAAGCTGAAAACATTTAGAGTAATGATGTTGGTAGGGAATTTAGAGAGAATGGCCAACAGTGAAAACTTTCGTTCACAGAACAGTGTAGTAGTCTTATAATTTGCACAACTTTTCAAGTTTAGACACCTGCAGTTTATATATATACATATAGATGTAGAACAGACCCTTTTCTTTTCTTCGTTGAATACGTTCCTAAGCCTCTCAGTAGAGATGTATGCTTTTCTTATGAATAATGAAAGCGATATTATTATCATTGAAGCTATACGGGTACTGCAGGTGAACCGGTCTGAACTAACCCCACAAAGAAGCATTTCGGTGTTGGCACTTGCGGGAGAAAAAGAAAAGGTAAAGGTTGGCGTTCAAGTTCGGCCCAAACAGTGGATTGTTCGGCCCCCGGCGAAAGACGATGTTGGTGGGCAGGTCCTGTAACGGGTATTACCATTATTGCAAACCAAGCAACAGACTATATATCTCACAAATACAACGGATTGCAAGATACTCTGCAGCTGAACCCTTCCAAACCATTTGAAACATAGACCAAGCTCTACAAGTTTCTATGAAGTCAACAGGAAAAATCAACGCGAATGTAACATGCTATTGATGAAAGCGAGGCAAATTCAGAGACTGAGCCCTGAACATGTAGCTACAAATATATGTTTATTTTAGAGTGCCTTATGTAACACCACTGTAATTAGTTCTTTATCATATACATTTTCCCTCTTACACATTATACATTAACCATCAAGGCTCAATGATGTTGTTAGAAAATTACAAACTTCATCCATCTCTTGAGGGATTGTGTAGTGACCCAGTCTGCATTGCAGTATTAAGCATTTGTTAGAATCTTGTAGCTAATAACACAGTACATGACTATAAACGACAACCAAAATGCTGCTGTAACAGAAATATATACCTATCGTAGGTTCGAAAGGTCAGATTTTGAAATCCAGCTGAACTTAAGATCTGTGCTGATTTTTCTCCATGCTTGTATGCAACAACATCATCACCTGTCGCCAAAAGTAAGGTAAGACCTCATTTACAGAGCATACATCTCAATCTCTAAAATCTTGATACATTGAAAACATTTGACTATGCTTGGTTATGACGATATTACCAAAACACAGGTGTATGGGTAACATATACCAGTTATTCGGTTTTCACTTTCATTTTTCAATGGAGAAGAGTAAAACTTGAAGCAATACAATAGTTGGTATCAACAGTTTATAAGGTTAGTTTCAGAAACATTATTAGGCAATCCTTATGGCACAAGTCAAATACCACTTTGTTTTATCTTAATAAGACGTACTTGTCAACATACACATCTACTAAAACAGGATAAATCAAGATGGACCACCACTTGAGTGTCATACAGAAAGGTAACAAAGTTATCTATTCAAATGAATGGTTTGGATGCAAATTTGAAGGAATCCACTACTGAGTTACTATGACTAAAGTAGTTAAACGGAGGGACAGATGGATGGCTGGGGGAAACTACAGTGGACTAATGGAATTACCACTTATGAACATTCAGCAGACGATCAGGAGTGAGGATGAGTCGGAATTATTGTGTATATAACAACAGGAGAACTAGTCTTAGGTGTCTAGCCAAGAAACCTTCCTCCACAATTTATTGGGCCCCACAGATAGCCTCTATCCCAACTCTTTGGTCTTAAAAATGATGGTTGATGCTTGCATAAAAGAAGACAAATAAAAACTAACAATTTCACAGTAAAATTATTATCGAAAAAAAAAGTAAAGCAGTGCCCAAAAGAACTTGAAAGAATTTCAATCTCCTGTATTTTCCACTGAAAAACATTGAACAAAGACCCGTCCAACCAGTACGTAAAACAACTAATGAAATATTGTCATTCCCTGGGAATGTAAAATATGGGACACAATAATTCAATCTATGTCACACTTCTCTCTTTGTCACATATGTTTGTTTAGTAGTTCAGAATGTTTGATGAGAACCATTTAAGCGTATGTAACTAAAGCTTCACCACTTTTTTGTACCTAAGCCATGGCAGAGCAAAACTGGCAAAGATGCTGCATGTCCAGAAGCTTCATATGCTCCTTCCATCCGATTCTTCAAGTTCCTACCAAAAAATGGATGTGTTATTCAACATATTGCTTAATCCTACAGAGCACGAAGTTCATGTTCAGGGCTTGTATGGCCTGCCCAGGGTGCTATCTGTTACATGTTGAGACTTGAACGCCAACCTAGAACATGGAAGCCAACCACTTAGACCAACTATTGCACTAAGGTTGACTGGGTACACATTTCCATTTCCATACTGTGCACGTATCGAGCATGTAGCAGAGTAAAGAGCAGAGGCAGCACCCATACTGAAACCACCCACTCCAAGTTTGACTGCAAGATAGATTAAGTTACAAAAGAAATCAACTATACAGAAAACCTTGGTGAGAGGTTCCATAAATGGTAATGCTATGACAATATATCCATCCTGAAGACAGAGCAATAAACTCACTAAATTGCTAAGCAACTGATGTGAAATTCAAGTTGTACACAATACAAGCCATGCTCTCACAACCTATTAAATAGAATTTTCAGGACTATGTTTTAAAACTAGCAAATAGCATGATAAGGTCATGTTACATTTGAAATGAATGTGAAATGAATAGAACTGACTCATTGGGATGTTTCTATTCTCATAAAGGCAAACTAGTGTGACGCATCATACTTAAAATTGGGGTAGCTGCTGTAAGGTGCTCTTTTATAGATTCGTTTGGCTCATTCAATTTGTATTAGAAAAATAAAAGGAGTATTTACAGAAAAATCATAGAGCTCAATTCGTAAGACAGAGCAATAACAATTTTTGAAAGAAAAACGGAAACATATGAATTTAGAAATTACATAAATTGGAAAAACTACACAGTATATTCATGAATACTAAAAAGTCCATGGAGGAAATCGTTTAAAAAATGGCCTACTGAGATGAAATGAAAATGCAATGGCTAAACAAAAGACTTTGACCTTATCCAATGACTTAAATGAGGAATAAAGACAATGAGGATCTGCAAGTTCCAAACAGAATCCCAAAATATTCCAAATGCAAACATTCAAGTGAATATGCTGCATTTTAACTAAATGGAACTATTTATCCATGTAACTTGCAGCCATGGACCTAGAAGAAGAGTCTCAAGAGCTGCAGATATCACTTACTGCAATCAGGCTCAGTCGACAACAGATTGGCAACATGTGCAGCTGAAGCATCCAGCCCTTCCAAATCATCAGGGGCATCGTCTGATAAATCACCAACATCAAACCCTGAGGCATGTCATACAAACTACATCAACCTTGCTACAAGTAAAATAAGTCAAGACATACTGACATTCCTATTTTGTTCAGGGGAAGAGAAAGCAATAACTGAATAGGAAAATAGGATTGTAAATCTAAATATTAACAATTCATAGAAAATAAAGTATGGTTAAACAACTGTAGAATTTAGTTGGCAGATTATGGATAAAAACTTGAATAAAATTTTTAAGGGCCACAAATATCAAACAAATCTTAATCTGTGATCTTCTTTCCTTCCTATTCACAAGAAAAAGAATCATTTCTTAATTGTTACGTTCATCAAGCACAGCATGAATGATAAACACTATAATCTGAGTTGGGTTGATTTGCTAGCATGAAAACAAGATTGAACAAATGAGTTCTTACAAGCAGTGCTTGGGAATCCACCAAATATGGCTACTGGCCTTATTGGAGCAGTTGGGCAAATCCATTTAATCTGCCACATCAGATTGCAATGAACAATATAATCAGTTTCTTTCTGCAATCAGTGAAGCATGTTTACATGTATGTCTGCAACATAATCCTATGAACTGAGTTAAAGTGCAATCGTCCTTACATTTGGAAGAGGAAGAGTTTCCAAGAGCTGGGACCAGCTACAAACAAGACAGGTAATAAGACACCTTGGAATCAGTTGCAGAATTTTGAAACCATAATAAGTATCTATGAAAATCCCTACGACGATTTGAAGGTGCGCTCATATTTGTGTACAAGGCCTCAGATTAAATTAAATTAAATAGTAAAGAGGATAATTTATGACAGTACCAATATTCCAAATTGATTTTTCCTGGTTATATTTCAAGCTACAATAACTAAGCATTCACGATACTTTACTACTACACTACAGAAAATAATTGTCTAAAGGCATCAAGTTAGAGAATAAGTTGCCCCCCTTTGGAAGTGTTGACATGTCAGAATTTTGAATAAGCTGCCACTATGTGAACTACATTACAAAAGTACATAGGAAAAAATGACAAGCGGTTGCATTATAATACACTAAATGGGTAAGTTTCTGTCTCCCATCTCATCAGCCATATCAAGAATCTTCTAAAGAGAAACATGAACTCTAATGGATCACAATTCACATCCAAACCAAACAAGGGATCAACGGTTCCTCTCTTTAGTATGACAGGAGAAACCTAACAAACAAAAGTATACCATTCTCTTGCACTGCATATCTCAGATGAAAAGTAAAGAACAGAATCTCATCAAACATCATTGACAATGTCTGAACATGTATTTAAGCGAATAATTATTACTTCTAGTCTTAATCTTGATAGGAAGGAAAATAGTGTCAATCCAAAAAGAGGTAAGAATTGTCAAACGCATTCCTCATATCAACCCTCTATTCAGTACCAGGAATCCTTTTCCAGGCCTATACAGTAGAATTATCAGGCAGGTTGCCAAGCTAAGAAAGCTACAGAAGCTGCTAGCTCCTTTGATTGTTATCTTTTCTCTTCTATTTCTACAAGCCTTTGCTATGATTACATCCAAATGTCGCTTTAAAATAAGGAGTTCAGAAACTCAACTTGAAAAGGAAAGGGAAAGTAAATCACAGGAAGGCAAATGCCAGCATCAGCAGAAACAAAAGCTAGCCGAATACCTTGAACCTTTATCACCAAGACCATGCAGCCAAACAATAGTTGCCTGGTGATTTCCTCTAGGCCTAACCACATGCGTTCTCCCAAACTCAAACGTTTGTACACTGCCTCTGCTACCTGCATGAAATATCATAATCAAAGAAAACAAAGTTTAGCAATCGTGAATAAGCAATTGATGCATCTGTCAAGGACAGAATGAAATGGATACGGAGACTCACCAGAACTCATAGTATATGTATTGAAGCTGACTGTTTTTCACCAAGAAAATTGCAATTGGTACACTTATATGCTTGAGAACTATCGGGAATGTGTTCCTGCAATGACCAAAACAAAGTCCATTTATAGCCATATAGAAGATGAAAACGGAATAAAGGCCGCTCAATCCACACATCAGCTCTTGGTTGTTCCTGTTATACACTGCCCAACCTTCTGATGAAACTGTTAGAAAGCAAAAAGCACCACAAGAAAAGAAGGGGGGATAGGGAAAAAGTATGAAGTATAGAAGAAAGCATCAACTCTTTTCGAGAAGAGAGTCCTTTCACACCAAAAAGAAAAAAGAAAACAGACAAATGTGGCTAAAAAGCACAGCAGAAGGAGAACCTATTCTTTGTGGATAGTGCACAGATAAAGCAGTTCAACTATAAGGACCCAGAACATTACTGCAAACAAGAAGGTTCCTCCCAAGATGTCCCAAAATGTCAAAAAAGAGAAGACAAAGAAATCTACTTTATTCCATTTAATGTCAGAGAGCAAATACAAGTCTCAACACCTGTTAAATGGGAGATTATGAAAATAGCAGTGAGCTAACCTTTGATGGAAATAATATATTTGAATATGGGCAAGGGTGTTTCAGCTTTTACGGTGTCGGGAAGAGAACTTCAAGAGAGCATACGGGCTTTTCCCACTTTCCTCTCTTCTTCTATTTCTCGTCCATCCGTTCTTCTGAAATTCGCAGATGGGGCCACTTACATCCACGGTTGAATCTTTACTTATGTAAAGGTTACTCCAACTGAAAAATGACATTAACATGAGACCTATGTTAAAAATATTCTCATTTTATATTTTCAAAAAAAACCCTCATTTTCGAATTAAGATATACACTTTTAAATAATAAAATGTTGATTGAGTATACTAACAGGCATCAAATTCAATGAACTTAAACAAAAGGTGCCCTATGGATTTGAAATTTGGGACCATTATTTGTAGGGATAATTAATTACCATTATTTGTAATTTTTTTAATTTAGTGCTCAAGTTACAAACCAAAGGAGCCGACCATCTGATAAAACAGAGCCAAACCCACTGATAGTTATTAGTGGAAGAGGATACTGAATACTCGAGATGAGTTACCAAGAGAGGAGATGTATCGAGGAATACAACTAATGCCAATGGTGTGAATACAAGGAAAATCTATTGTATTTTTAAACTCGAATTAGAGGATTAGTCCACTAAGATGATGATGCTATTTTTTGTCCATAACCATTGTATTATATGTACGAAGTTCTGGTAAACTTTTTTCTCAACTATAGTATTCTTCAGATGGTATTATCATTTTAAGGTGAACATGTCATTTATCAGTAACGAGTGGTGGTATTTTTAAATATAAGCATAATATTAGATTTACAAAAGCCTAGTATAAGTTTAACTTAGCGTATTAACTATGGTATTATATGTATCAAGTTCTAATGAAGTTTTAATTAAGGCATAGTATTTTTTGTACTGAGCGATGGTATTCTCATTTTAAAGTAAACATGTCACCTATTTGTAATGGATGGTAGTACTTTTTAACATAAGTGTACTATATTATATATATAAATATGTGTGTGTGAGAGAGAAAATAAGGCTGTTTTAACTTAGGCTTATGTAATTAGTGAAGGTATTCTCATTTTAATATGAAATGTAACTTATTTAATATCAATGGTTGTATTTTTTGTACATAAACATGGTATTAGATACGTGAAATATTTTTTACCCACATACATTATTCTTCCTACTCAGTGATGGTATTCTCGGTTTAAGGTAAACATTTGAATTATTTGTTATGTGTGGTGATATTTTTTGCATATGGTAACGATATTGGATGTATGGATATCTAGTATAGTTTTTATTGAGCTAAGATATTCTTCGCATTCGGTGATGGTATTCTCCTAATCTTTATAATTCGTTAATAAATGTGTCTTAAGTTCATATGCACTCATTCATCACAAGCTAAGTACCTAAATCTAGTCTTCAAGTTAAGGTAACGTAAGTTAGTGTTTCATCTTTTTTTTAATCATTGTTAACTGAAGTGTTTATCATTCGATAGAACAATAGTGCTTCTGTTTAAAATCAATACAACTGAAAGTGTTGACATACTAGATTTGGTCAAAACAAGACGACGTTCTTTTGAAATCCAATTGTCTCAACTGCTAAGAGCACAAAATTCTTGTTTCTTTCAAACTATTGTTGAAACAATAATAATATAAATACAAATAAGTTTTTAAAACTATTTTTCCTTTTTCAAAATTAAAACAATAAATTTGAATAAAAAAGTAAAACCAAGATGAAAGAAGATAACAATTAGAAGAAGAAATTAATATAATATTACAATTATATTCTTACCTCTTTCTATTATAATACAATTAAATTTGTTTAAGGCTATTTGTTTCTATTTGTTTCTTGTTTTTTTTTATTTTCATTAAAAAAATAAACAAGTCATTAAAATGTATTTGGTTGAGTATTGCTGTCATTTCTTATTTCTAAAAGTAAAAAAAATGCAATAACTTTACAGAAATGCAAAAGAGACGTTTTCGTATGTTTTTAAAATAGGTTTCTTTTTTCATAAAAACAACACATCCCCAATTTTTGACTATTTTTTGTTTGCCTTTTCAGCCTGGCTCTGCCTTCACCATTTTATGCTGGCTCAGCCTGACTTTTCGTTCTCCACAACTTCTTCTTCCAGTAATGTTGATGTTGTCTCGGACTCTATGCATCACCTAGATGGTGGTGCCACTGCAAGCCTCGATGGTGGTATCGACAATGGCGCTCTCGATGAATTAAGGTTTTGGTACAAGAACATCGTCGCTGCGCTTTGTGAGGTTTTGTTCGCCATTCCCAATTCTCATAAGGTGAAGATTTTTAAAACCCTAGTTGATTTTGGAGTTTTATTAGAGAATTTAGGTGCTTTTATTTGGTGCTATGATTTTGAGATCAGAATTTTATGTAATATGTAACGATACCTTAGTTACGTATCCCGGATCGAACATGAAAGAACAATAAATGAAGAAATACAGAAAATACCTAATTTTGGTTCCATAACTTCAAACGAGATTTTTGAAGTCAAAACACGTGCGAATCCATAGCCGTTTTCACGAGAACTATTCACCGGAACGCGGTTAATGTCTTTCTATATTTTTCTCAAAACATAAGATGTCTTAACGGATCAGAGAATCCTTATGCTTATGAATGATATGAGTGATTGCAGGAGACCTTAACCTTTATATATAACTTCTATATTGAGCTTCCCCATCACAGGCTCGATATGGGTCCGATCCACAATGATCAGAATCTATTTTTCACCCAAACTTCGACCCATTGATTTAGATCATTTATTAGGTCACTTTATTATCTTTATTCGAATCAAATTATGTAACTTAACTGATAAGTTATTTAAAAAAACTAAAAATGCAATTAAATATTGTCCAACTTTATGGCAAAAGTAAAAAATGTCCAACATTTGACTTAGAGAAACAATAATAGAGAAAACTTGTTTCCTCTTATTAAATGCTAAACTGCATTAGAGAACCTTTATGGGATTAAAAACTTATATCCCCCGATGCCATGTGAAACTTTAATGATATCCATATAAAACTATTTGCGTCTAAATGACATAGGCTCAAGGTCAATCTGTATATATGCCCAATGACCTTTAAATGCTTAAGATTGACACAAATCT
>JAOTAY010000008.1:18591582-18611305 GCA_025629805.1 Erythroxylum baracoense
TCCGAAAAATTCCCAGAAAATTTCTATAATTCTCTAAAAATCAGAAAACCCTAATGATCCTCTCCAATTCAATTTTTTACACACTCAAAGCCTATTTTGCAAAATTCCCATTTATTCACAATTATACCGGGAATATGTCATGAATGCATGTACAGATATTTTTCATGTGCAGAAATCACTGTTCACAAATGCATGAGCATGAGATGTATTTTCCTAATTTCTCCGATTGATCTCACGTGTACCTGTTTCTATGGTTCAACCCGTTATATGAAAACGGGATGTTACAATATAAGTATTTAATCCCATAAATGTTTTCTCCAATGCAGGTAATTATTCAGTTGGATAATAATTTGGTTTTAAAATAAATCATCGGTTAAGTTACGTAATTTGATCTAGATAAAGATAATAAAGCGGCCCAATAAATGATCTACATTAATGGTCAAAGTTTGGATGAAAAATGGATCCCTTTCAGTGTGAACCTAGACCGTATCGGCCTTGTGATGGGGAAGCCCGATATGGAAGCTTATATATATAAGAGGGGGTCTCCTGTAGTTACTTAAGTAATTCACGAGTATTCAGAGCTCTGACCAGTTAAGAGCGCTCGTGTATTAAGGAAACTACAGAAAGGGCTAGATCTCGAGCCGGTGAACGTTTTCTATACAGGTCTCGAGGAGATTTGAGCTCGTTTGGCAGCTGGAAAAGGCTTTTAAATATTGGATGGAACCAAATCAGGTATTCCACATTATCTTCATTTTTAATCTTTTCACGTTCGATCCTAGATGCGTAATAAAGTCTGCTCTACGCATTACACAAAGAGGTTGTAGAGTTTTCGAATGGTTTGAAGCTCCTGGTTGCAGTGAGCACTGAGCCTTTTGAAGAATTCTTTAGGATTTCATGGAGGGATCGTTGATGTTCTTTTTAGAGGAGAAGACTGTATGCCTTACTAATTGAGGGTAATGGATTCATAAAAGAATTTGGCTTCGGAGGGTAGCATAAGAGTCATTCAAGCCCATCAGAAATTGCATTAAGTATTGTTGATGCTCTGATTGAGATGCAGACTTAGATGCACCACATGTACACGGTTCAACCTTTGATAGATCTGCCAGTTCATCCCACAAAGACTTAAGTTTTCCATAGTAAACAGCAATAGAAGTTGTACCTTATTAGATGAGGGCAATATCACGAGTTAACTTGAAAATTTGCAGCCTGTTGCTTTGCAAGAAATGCTCTGCCAAGTCAGTCCATATGTCGCGAGCAGTTGAGTAGTGGATCACAATGTCTAAAATCTCCACAGAGATTACATTTAAAATCCATGACATAACTATGTCATTTACATAGACTCCATAGAGGATACATTGAAGACGTGTTTGGTGGTTGTGGTAGGGGCCCATCAACAAAACCCAACTTATTTTTGGCATTCAACGCCATCTTCATTTAACGAGACCATGTATAGTAATTGTTTCCAGTTAGTGGCTTCGAGTCCAACAATGCACCAGGATTGTTTGAATGATGTATGGTGTAAGGCGAGGGAGAACCATCCACGAAGTCACAAGAACCATCTACCTTTTACATATTGACAAAACAAACTTATGGGAATTCACGCTAAACTCGCAGGAACCTTTTGTCAAAAGGTATAAGAATTTTGTGGCAACAAAAAAAAGTAAGGGCTGGGACTGAAGTGGAGAACCTGTTTGGACAGGATTGGATTTTGTTTTGCAAAAAGAAAGAAAAGGCACACGTAATTATTCCTGCTCTGATACTATAATAAGAGAAGAGATTTGTGGGCTAAGAACATTGTTTTGCATCACTTTCATCGTCAGTATATATACATGTTTACAGCAAAAGGTAATGGTAAAAAATAGAAAAGATCTTAACTATAATTTCCATGATATCAGTTATATACAAAATATGCAGAAGATACGTTCCTTCTTGATCATGTTGACTTCGACGATCTTTGCAGTAGATGACGTAGATTTTATTATTTTCATTGTCTTTCAATGTTTCTAAATTCAATTTATGCAATTAGTGTAATATGTAATGGTACCTTAGTTACGTATCCCAGATCGAACGTGAAAGAGCAAAAAACGGAGAAATGTGAAAAATACCTGATTTTGGTTCTGAAACTTTAAATGAGCTTTCTGAAGTCGAAACGAGCCCAAATCTACCGCCGTCTTCACTGGAATCCTTCACTAGGACGCTATTGAGGTATGTCTACATTTTTTTCAATACGTAAGCTCTTTTAATGAGTCAGAGAATCCTTATGGTTACGATTGATATGAGCAACTGCAAGAGACCTTAACCTTTATATATAGCTTCCATATCGGGCTTTCCTATCACAAGGTCAATATATGTCCGATCTACACTAATCGGGATCCATTTTTCACCCGAACTTCTACCCATTGATTTAGATAATTTATTAGGCCACTTTAATATCTTTATTCATATCAAATTACATAACTTAACCGATAATTTAATTGAAAACTTAAAATGTAATTAAACGTTGTCCAACTTTATGAGAAAGGACAAAAATGTCTAACATTCTCTCCCTTGGACAATATTTAATTGTAGTTTTTTGACTCAAGTTTAAAAATAGTTTAAAAACTCAGTTAAGCTACGCTACTTTATTAATCGACTAAGTTTAAAAACAAAACATTTGATCCAAAGATAACGAAAGTCCATCATTCTGTCCTGTAAGGCTTTCGGTACCGAAAAGTATCAAATGCATGTGTCATGTGCGATATAGATCTAATACAATCACGCATATCTAATACCTCACTAACATGAATGGAAAAATGGAGTGTGGCAAACTACGATAATAACTGTATGATCTAAATTATAGCATCTTCGTTTGTTGGTCTCGATTTCTCCAACTTTATGCTAAACCGCATGTGTTAAATTGCATTAGAAAAATCTTGTTTTCTCTCACCGAATGCTAAACAACATTAGAGAAAACTTGTTCCTCTTACCAAATGCTAAACTGCATTAGAGAAAACCTTTATGTTCTCTAACTGAATGCTAAACTGCATTAGAGAACCTTTATAGGATTAAAAAACGTATATCTCCCTATGTCATGTGAAACTTTAAGGATATCCATATAAAATTGTATGTGTCTAAATGACATAGGCTCGAGGTCAATCTGTATATATGCCCAATGACCTTTAAATGCTTAAGATTGACACAAATCTTAAGACTTTCATATGTATTATGACAATGTATGATAACACATATTACTGAGGGTAAACAATGATCATATTTATTGATGAACCATCATACCTTTATAATAAATCAAAACGTACAAATGTACATAGAGCAAACATAACGATCTCCTAACTAATAGTGTCTACGAACTTCAAAACACCCATACTGTATACTTGTCTTCCAAACACAAGTGAGCAAAGTTCTTTACTTAAAGAATCGACTTATAGTTCCTCGGTCCTTAAATGCTCTAAACCTTAATGTCACCTTTTCGTATCAACTACTTTATGGTAAAATATTTGACCTCAAAATTCTAATACCTTGTGATATTCAATGTTGTTATTAAACAACACAGTAGCTTGATTATCACATTACAACCGAATGGGTCTAGCCATTGAAGCAACCACAGACAACTCAGAAATCAAAATTTTGAGCTAAATTGCCTATGAAGCAGCCCTATAGCATGCACTCTGCATTCATGGTCGAGGAAATCACCCGTGTCTAGTTAACACTCTTCCACGAAATTGTACCATATGCTAACTTAAAAAAAACTGTAACCTTAAGTGAATTTTTGATCATCCAGACACATAGCTTAATTTGAATCTGAATTCCCTACAAGATTTAGTCTGTTGACTTTTCTATATGTCAACATACAATCTTTGATTTTCTTTAATTATCTCAACACTTGCTTGACTGCATTTTAATAGTCTACATCTGGATCAACTAGATACTGACCAAACGGTCAAACAGTAAATGCAATGTCCTACCTAGTACATAGCCGAGCATACATCAGGCTATCAATCGTACTAGAATACGAAACATTTCTCAAAACCTCTCTCTTCACTTTATTCTTTGGATGCTACATGAAAGATTATCTCTCACTATGAGAGATAGGTGCTACGACAAGTTTATAATTAACCGTATGAAACCTTTGTAACATATAATCAATGTATACACTCTGTTAGAGGTATGATGAGTGTTAAGATCTGTCTCGGTGAATCTGAATATCTAGGACAAAAGATGCTACGCCAAGGTCCTTTATGTCAAAGTTCTCGACCAAACGTTGCTTAACCTTATACAACATGGTCAAGTAATTTGACGTGAGCAATATATCATCCACATGCAACAATGGGAAGATAACTTTGCTCCCTCTAACCTCACAGTACAAGCATCTTTTTAACTTTATTTTCCATAAAGCCAAAAGAGGTCAAACTTTATCAAATGTAAGGTATCACTTTCGAGAGGTTTGATGTAAATCATATATTGATCTGCATAATGCGCAAACCATGTCAATTCCACCTAGATCTTGAAATCCTTCAGGTTGTACTATATAAACTACTTTATAAAGGTCTTTATTCAAGAAAGCAGTTTTGACAATCATCTGATATAACTATATATCATCATGAGCTACAATTGCCATAATCACTCAAAATGTATCCTTCGAGGATACGAAAGAAAAGTTAACATTAAAGTCAACATTTCTCCCTTAGTGAACTATCAGGCAACTGAGTGAGTCCATAAAATGCTAAACTTTATCCTAAAATCTTTTAGGTCTTAAAACTTCATTTACAACTGACGGTTTTCTAGTTCTGCTACAAAATCAACTAGCTCCTAGACCTTACTATGCTTCATGGCTTGCATCTCATCAGTTATTACAACCCACCACAATTTCACATTGGGTTCAAAAACAACTTCTGTAAAAGTAACTGGATTCATACCATATCTAATATCATAGTCCCATTCACCTAATAGACTATGTTATCAGATGGGATAGTAGGTCATCTCACTCTGGCGGATCTTCATAACTACATTAGAACTTGTACCCCCAGGAACCTTTGTGTGTACATGTATGGGTTCCTGTTCCTATACAGGCATGGTATAAAGACCTAGATCCATCTGATCTAGCTGTATGAGTGGCAAGTACATAATAACTGTAGTATCCACCCTGTTATCATCCGAAGGGTCAAAGGGTCCATCATCATCACAGACATCGTATTCCAGAAACTTAGCTATTTGTGATTCCGTTATTCTAGTCCCTCCTTCTCTACAGTAAGATCTGCAGCCTTTAGATTGGTTAGGATATCTTACTAAATAGTAATGAGTATAATGAGCATGCAATATTTCTTATAAGGATTATACTACCTCAGTAGGGTAGCCTCATACATGAATGTATGCAAGGCTTGGTTTTCATACTTTTAGATAATCAGGTAGATTAGTCATGTTCTGAATTGACTTCTTCAAGTCCTTTAGGGTGCAGTTATGCCTTTCGGCAATACACCATTTTGCTCAAGACTACCCGATATAGTGAGTCAAGTCACTATCCCAACCAATTCCATATATCTGGCAAATGGACCTTTTCAAGTCCTGAAACACCTTGTTTGCCGTGATATTCTCCTCCATGGTCAGATCTGATACTCTGAATGGATTTTTCCAATTGGTTCTCAACCTTCAATCTTTAAGCAAGAACACATAACTATAATGGGAATAATCATCAACAACAATCAAAATACATTTGAAATTACACAATACAACTGTATAAGGTCTTCTGATATCCGTATATATTAGACTCAACAAGTCAGAAACACGAGATGACCATTTTTCCTTATTAGTCAACTTACCCCTGCAATAGTCAACACATGTTCCCAGATCATCATAATCAGGAATTAAGAGAATGGTTTCCTTAATCAATATCTCAAACTTGGCTCTAAAAATATGGCTTTTAATCAATCTCTCAAACTTGGCTCTAAAAATATGGCTTAAACTTTTATGCCATACCATGTATGACTTTTCATTCATCAAGGTCCTTCATTTCATGATTTGTTTAGCAAGATACAAAAAGCATATATCTAATTCGGGTAAGACATATGCTATACAAACCATATGATAAGAAAGTTGTACTATTATGTTTTGCATTAAATACCAACTATACAAAAGAACCATTAAATACAAAACGTCAACCTTCTTTGTCTAAAATTGATCCAAAGATCCCATAGAAAATGTTTTTTGTAAAATCCAAAATGAACCTTGTAGCAATGTTCAACTCATACATTCCCCTACAGATATTTCATCCATTTCTTTATTGCTGTCAACCATCAATTCCTCATTCTTTTTATTTGGCTTTATCCTGGATATGAACCCCTGCATTGTGGAAGCACCTTGATCAGATACTCCACTATATAGCCACCAACTACTTAATGCGACTATCGCAAATCAGATTCATAAACTGATAAGCTAAGGAGTTATTTGATGGTCATAGTCTTTCTTTTTAGACCTCATACTGTTGGCTTCTTTATGTCTTACAGACCTTTACTAGCACTAAATTGACCAGCATCAGTATGCAGAGAAGATTTAGTCTTTCTACCTTTGATCTTAGCGGGCTTCATCTTTGCCTTCCCTTTAGTTACTTCGATGGCTGTAGGAGTAGCAAGCTTGAGTTTCTCCTCCTCAGCAATGCAATAGGCAATTAAAGTATTGAAGTCCCATTCCTCATCCTGTGAATAACATGTCTTCACTAGATTACTAAACTCTAGAGGAAGTGTATTTAGAATTTGGTGAACTATGAAGACATCAGGAAGAGGAATGTTTAACATCTTCAGTCTACTATAAAGATAGATCATTATTAATATGTTCTCCTTTACTCTCCCTTCTCCCGTATACGTCATGGAGAATAATTATTTCATCAAGGCACTTGTCTCAACATTAGGTGAGACTATGCACCTCTGGGAGACATTACTAAGAAATTGCTTTGTTATGTTTGTGTCCGGAAGTTCACTTAGTAGATGGTCAAGAATGGATCTTTTAATGGCCATAAGACTTAATTTGCTAGACTAATCTCAGACTTCATAGGTTACTTTATGAGCTTTCGAGCTCATGGCTATAGGTGGAGATGGCTTATCCTGCCATATGGCCATATTAACCTTAACTATCTCCATAGCATTCAATATATCCTCTGTCCACTTCTTCGTATTGAAACTGGTTAGGATTTTAATAGTGACATTGATATTATTGACCGAAAAGGTGACTTTAAAATGATAATGTTTAGATCAACACAAATGTAGGATATCAATGATACTCAAAGCCATTAAATAATATCTTTTCTGAGAATTCAATCTCACATGTTATGAAACACCATTGGGCTGAATGCATAATATATGCAATTAGACCTCCACATAAAAGTGATCAGAGTATAAACCATCAACTCTCATGACACTACCACCTTTGGGCGAATAGATCACTTGAGCAACAACTTTCGTCTATCTTATGTCTTTATGCACATCTCAAAAGGTGGTATAAGGCCAACACCTTTGGGTAGAATAACCAAACATAAAATAAGAGACATCCTCCTACATGCAAGCAAAACAATTCAAAATACTGACTTGAAAGGTCACTTTGATGACTATATCCTCATCAGCACTCAAAAAGTCTACAAACACAAGGGATACATCTTTATGTTATCCTCACATTCTTAATGGACATATAGTATGTAACAATGTATCATCAATAAATGCAAAAACCTAAATGTACAATCTCATTGTCACACACTCATGCTGAAGACATTCTTTGAAAACTTCATTTGAGACTTTCGTAAATGAAAAATCTCAATAGAGTGACTATCATGCATTATTGGACACTGAACTACCGCCCGAGACACAAAAACCTCATGTATCTCCCTTATGGTAAGTTCGTTGGATGAAAATTCACTCAAAAATAGCTTGAGAATGTCTTAATTCCTTTTTCGAGTTACTATCATGCAATCCCGAACACTGAACATGAGACCCGAGATATAAAAATTTGAAGTATCTCCTTTATGTAATGCCCGAAGCATGAGAATTCACTTGAAATCAGATTCAGAATTCCTTAACTCCATTTTTTAGAGTTAAACTTTAATTTATTACTAATGTAATAAATCTAGAAAAAAGGAAATTTCACTTTATGAATTTTCCAAACCCAAAAACTGACTCAAAATATCCCAGGGCACCCTTATGGGAAATTTGAAATTTTCGTTTTTAAAAAAAAAATACTATAGTGGGAGGGCGTGGCGCGCATGCCATAAGCGTCGCAGAGCGTTGCATCTTCAACTTAGATGGCGCGGGCGTGAAACGTGTATCGTTCCTGTCCACCCCACGTGCTAGAAGTACTTACCTACGGGCAGTATTGTTCACCCATCGAGATGCGCTAGACAATTTCTATCATCTTGCCAGAAATGGAAATTTTCAGCGTGTTTCGGGCTGGTTTTTCTTGCTCTCAGGCTTTTTTTCAACCCATTTCTCAAGGCTAAACATATGTATACTACTTTCATGCAATAAAAAGCAAGAAAAAACCAAGAAATAGAAGTTAAACTCTCCGAAAACCTTATGGAGAAAAAATTGAAAAATCTTCGTTTTTAACCACCCGATCATGTCACCACTTTGATACCACGTGTAACACGTAACGACACCTTAGTTACGTTTCTCGGATTAAACGTGGAAGGGAAATAAATGAAAAAATGCAGAAAATAACTGATTTCGATTCCATAATTTCAAACGAGCTTTTCGAAGCCAAAATGAGCACGAATCTACGACAGTCTTTACAGAAACTGTTCACCGGAACGAGGTCAATGTCTTTCTATAGTTTTCTCAAAATGTAAGCTCTTTTAACGAGTCAGAGAATCCTTATGCTTACGATTGATATAAGCAACTGCAAGAGGTCTCAACCTTTATATATGGCTTCCATATCGGGCTTCCCCATCATAGGCTTGATATGGGCCGATCTTCACTGATTGGGATTTATTTTCCACCTAGACTTCGACCTATTGATTTAGATCTTTTATTGGGTTACTTTATTATCTTTATCCGAATCAAATTACGTAACTTAACTGATAAGTTATTTAAAAAACCTAAAAATGCAATTAAATATTGTTCAACTTTATGGGAAAAGTAAAAATGTCCAACATTTGAAACCTTTCTTTTTGTACGTGGTTGAGTTACTTTAGAATTGTTTAATATTTCAATATAATGTCATGTGAAATGGAATCTATAGACCGAATTGAATGGAAATTGAAAATATTTCTCTTCCAAATAAGTTACTGCCGCTCTAGGCTTACACAGAAGTTGGTCTCTTATCTAATCAAAAGCTCTTTTGGGAATAATATTGCTCCAAACTTGAAGATAACGAGGATCCTTGTGATGTTTGAATGGGTCAATTTGAAGTTCTAAAGTACTTGGATAATAATGTCTGTCCGCATAAGATGCAAAAAGATGTCTTTTCGAAGATTGTATGGTTTTGTCTTGAACTTTGAGTGGAAATGCATTAGTTTTAGCTAATATGATGAGTTCATCTTCAATTAGGCGAAATAATTGGAGATTGGATCACTTGTGGGTTCAAGCTGAGGTTGAGAAGTTGGAAGAGAGAGCTGCCAATCTAAGAGAGGTATTTTGGAGGGACTGGTGAATTTAGGTTTCTAAATTGCACTCTTCCAGTTTGTTGACATATTAAACCAACTGGTTGCTAAGGTTGTTTATGAACAACTTAAGTAATTGCAGATCAAAAGGAGCATATCTAAATTGAAGCTAATAAATCCTTCAACTTTCAATTGTATATATTTCCAAGTTGAGGAACACTTAACAGTGTTGCAATTTTTTGATCATCATCATCTATCTCATCATTATGCATCTACTACCTTAACCAAACATTCATCTTCATCTAACTCAACAAGGATCCGATAATAATGACGATGACGATGGAGTTCCAAATTCATGGCTTTAACAAGGAATTCCACAGATTACCAAATATTGATTTATGGATCATGTAATTCTTAGAGAAATGTACCAAAAACAGGACATGATTTACGAGTTAGGAAGGATTGTAATAACGTTAGTTGACACAGTTCGATTTGAAGTAGTATGTTTCTCTTTAACTAGGAAAATTTAAAGAGAAGTGTAAGAAACTAAGCTAAATCATGTTTGATGCACAACTTTGGCCTCCTCATATGTAATTTGTTGTGTTATCATAATTATGTAAGAAGACTTAATATAATTTTTTAATTTATGGAATTTTATTATATACTATTAATGTGCAAATTTCTTTAATTGTATAAATATACATATATTTTATTTCTAACCATAATGAGAATTAATTAACTTAAAAACATAATATATTATTTTAAAAATAATTAACATATGAGTATAATTAAAAAAATAGAAACAAGATAATAAAACCAAACATATTTTTGTTTTTAGTTATTCATTACAAACTTCAACCAAACAAGTTTTTGTTTTCATTTTTTATATTAAAAATCTCAATCAAACACATTTTTGTTTTTTAATTAGAAAAATAGAAACAAAAATCAGAAAATAAAAACTAAAAACTACAATAGAAAAATAAAAGTAGAACCAAAGGACCCTTAACTATTATTAAAATAGTTATAGATTTTTATGACTCTTAGGAGTGATTTTGATAAATCATATGATTTTATACCTTTCTCTTCTTCTCCCAAGACCATAATAACAATAAAAATGATGAAAATATATCGTGTGTCCCAGCTGTGTTAATATTTTCCTTGATGAAATGAAAAGCCTTTTTATCTCTGCATAGTCCAGTTTATTTATAGGAAAGTCTAATCGAAGATTCTTCTACCATTTGAGAAACAAGGCATCTCCATCAACATTACCATAGTTAGCGTCCATCAATTTCTTCATTAGCAATGCAGCTTTCTCTCGAGCCCTTGACGATCCTCTCACTGAAAGATCAGCTAACACGACTGTAATATCCGGCAATCTCAAAGCATCTCTGACGCATCCCTCACTTTCGTCGAACAAACGAACAAGGATGTCTGCTGCTCCTTCCTTGCTCAACATGCACGTCCCTTTCAACACATCCACCATAGAGCTCACTATGTGCTCAGTTTTTGTTATGGCAATCAACCCTTCATTGAATCTTGCGAGAAGACTCAAAACTGCCAGTGATATTCCGGCGAGATCGTCTCCATGTGGGCTCTCGACGACTTTGAGGAGCACCTCCACAGCCCCTGAACGGACTGCCAAAGTGCAATTCCCATGAAACTGCATAAGCTCGGCTAAGGAGCTGAGTAGGTGATGGGCAGCAGGACCTCGTGGTCCTGATATAGCTTTGATGATCACCTGAACAGTACCTGCTACACCAAACTTAGCTTTGTTCTTATCAAGCATTGCCAAACTGCAAACCAAGGAGGAAGCCAAACGAAGAGACTGTGATGATAGTGGTGAGACAATGATTGAATTCAGATGAGAAATGATTCCCATCTCTGAAAGAGACGGCTTTAGATCAGGATTCAAGGAGAGGTTGAAAAGGATAGACAATGAGAGAATTTGGATGAAAGAAGATGAAGCTTTTGTGAGCCTAAGAATTGAGGGAATGCCATTTTCCGTCTGCGCAAGCAAGTTTCTGTTC
Organism: Erythroxylum baracoense; assembly: GCA_025629805.1. NCBI lineage: Eukaryota > Viridiplantae > Streptophyta > Magnoliopsida > Malpighiales > Erythroxylaceae > Erythroxylum > Erythroxylum baracoense. Next base: position 18,603,184 of record JAOTAY010000008.1, read on the forward strand.
TGAGGGCTAACTTTGGTGACCGAATACAAGGTCTGCAGAGCTTTCTCCTGATCGTCAACGGAGCTCAGTTCAACTTCTGCAAGACATTTCGCTATGGTTTCACGAATCCTAGTTGCTGGCATAACTGCTTAGATCTTTGCAACTGGAATGATGTGATCAGGAATGATTCACTAATGCGAGAGTTGACAGCTAGTGTGCTAAAACTGTCCAAGTCCTTGAGATATAATCACAAACGATGACCATGCCAGGTCCACATACAGCAATTTCCAAGGATGATCGACATTGGAAAATGCTTCACTTTTTTGGACTGTTCAATACGTCTTGATTTACTATGGCTTCGGACCGATGCTTCGATGCTTCCACTGCAAGTTTGACAGTAAGTACAACCTCAAAAGATGCAATTTGTTCCTCATAGTTGTTGGAAAGTTGGGTTAGGATCCGTTCTACGCAATGTAATTACGAAAATTTTCATATTTGATTTCCTGAAAATCATAATCACTTAAATTTTATAAAATTACTAACAATTAAATTATAATAAAATATCAATCTTAATTCGTATCTTATTTTGAAACTATATCATTTCTTATCATATCATTTGAACCGTTTCTAAAATCGATTTATCTCAACGACTGCAGTTGCACAAGTGTCTGACCTTTGACGGTATCCACATAACATGTTAAGATAATTTCGTAAGTATTACAGAGATAACTAGACAAAGAATGCTAGCTCATTTATAACTTAAGCTATTTATAATAGAGTTTAGATATTATAGTAATTTAACTGAAATCAAATTCTAATTTTAGTTAAACTTTGAATAAAATTACAAATAATTCGAATTACGTCTCAATTATGCCCAAATAAGATCTAATATCTCATATTGATCCTTATGTATTAAATATCTCATACTTAATCATAAAGTTTCTTAAACTTTACAGTCAAGTCTAATTTGATTAAAATATCTTTTCTCTTTTAAACACTTTCTTTATGTGAGACCCATTAAGTCCCTAAATATATTGGCAATAGATATAAATTATAACTCCAAATCATATTTATGATTAGATAAATTATAATCCTTCAATTTTTCTTTAATTCTCTAATTAAATAGTTTATATTTGTAGACCAAGATTGATGTCTACCAACACATTATGACCACCCAAATATTAGGAATGTCAAAGTGATTTTGACTAACTTTTCGTGCATGATTTTTCTTATAATCGAATCATTTTATCATACACCATTAGCTATTGATTAAATTAGTGAATTTGTAAACTATTTTACAAATGGTCATTCTACCTTAGCCAAGGATTTTTTGAATCAATACTATTCGAAAATAACAGTACATTCTCTCTAATTATTTGAGGGTGATGAATTCTATATTTATCATTCAACTACTTCCATGTTGTTCATGCTACATCCAATAGCTATCGATTGAGTTATCCTTAACTAGAACAGGCCATGAGAATATTTATACAAGATAACTTTAGAGATCTCAAGTTAAAGGATCACTTATACAATCATCACAATAAGAATTTTCATAGACATACAAGTAATGTTCCAAATGGATTTCTCATATTGGGTCAGTTCAGTAAATTTATTCTCTAACAAGCACTCACTCATTTGTTTAAGTATCTCTATACTTTAGTCTGAGAGATCGACTACTTCTTTCGTAAGGAAAAACATAATGTGTACTAGTTTTTTTATGCTCTATTAATATCCAGTCTTAATAGAACAATGACTAGGAATGATTTAAGGATAATAAATGAATATAATATGAATCTCATTATAATGATCTCATTATAATTTCATTTGCAATGTATATTTATCCCATGGACTTTTTCATATTTATCTAAACATGTATAAGATAAATAATGCCTTTAAATTATTTTGTCACTAAACTACAACCAACCAATTAGATGTAGAGCATAAACCAACAATCTCCTACTTGCACTAAACTAATCATTTAAGTATATTATATCACTCTAAATGACAATCATGCTAATACTAGAATAGTGGTTTAGTGAGAGAATTCTACAAGATTCTCTATAGCTCAAATCTAACAATTTTTATTTTAATTATTTTCATAATTAAAATAAACTGGCTAAATACATCCTTGGATCTTTATGACACCTTCGCTCTTTTTAAATACCCAATGACTCTAATGTTCAATAGTACATTACTATCTAAATAATGAAAGGATTTATACTAAGTTCACTAAACTTCTTGATCTAGTTAATCATTTTCACTAAATGAAAAATGCTTTGTGGTTTAATTATCAACCATTGCTACATTGGAACCTTTCTAATCTTAAAATAATATTGTTTTATATAAAATATACCTTACTTAAGATTTGTTTCTAAAGTTAATATTTATATAATCTTAAACTCAAATATTAACTCATACATAAAATGATAGATATCTTTAATACTTCACAAGTAATAGATATCTGAAATACTAAAGACCTTTAGTATATTATCCACGTACTTGGAGTATAATAGGTAAACAACTTCCATATCTATATGTATAGATCTAATTTCCAAAATTAAATTGTTACATTTTCATATCTAACAAGAGTTGTTTTTAGACTATTATATTTTCAACAATTGAAAATATGAATTATTGTTCTCTATGAGCAATATATCCCTATGTACTCCCACCAAAGAGGATAACTATACTCTCACTAGCCTTTTTACAAACATGATAAATTCGTAATTATTTCGAAAACAAACTCCTTGAATTCATCATTAAATTGAATATTTCAACGTCTCGTATCCTTTCAACTATACATCTAATGTATAAGCAAAGGCATTAGTTTTAACAGGATGTATTGTCATGAGATTTGAACTTTTCAAGTTTCATCTTACTCCTACTACTTATCTTACATATCTTAAGAGCAATTCTCCTATAAGTATTCATTGAAACAAACTTTTTGTCCAATAGGTCTATAAGATTATATCGAACCATTTTGGATATCTCATAACCTTCTATTATCTAATTTAGTTCTAGACTTAGTGGACAATATATGCTTCAAGTAAGCATCATATCTCAAAAACCATTAAATTTGACTCTTTCAAAGTCTTAGCATTTATGTCTAACATTAAATCTTGTTAATTGATTTAATTGGAACTGCTAAAGATAAGTTATTGTACTAGGCATAGCTATAAAAGAAATAATATTACATCATACAATATCTCATATTGTATTTTCTCTTTACATAAATTCATACAAGTATCATCCTTTTATGAATTGTTATCACATCTAATATAGCTTATGTATAAGATTTAACAATTCAATACTGTCCTTATTCTTTCATTAAAGATTGATTTAGTTATTCTTCAACTTAGCAAGTTTCACAAGTTTCATATGATTCATAATCAAAAGGATACATATATCCTTGTATATAATTTTATGATTCTCATCATGTTGATAAAAGGATAGTCTTGATTATCCAACTTTGTATTCTTGCCACCTTTGTTAAGAATAAATCTCCTTTGATCCAACACATATAAATTATTTATCTAAAATTGGATAAAATAATTTTACTCAACCATTTATTCTTATCATACTTTGAACATTGTAGTCATGTTAAATTTAAATTTACTATTAAATACTCAAAAATATAAATTAAAAATACTTATGATCTCTATTATATCACGTACAAATAGAAAGGCCTTGCAATCATTATCTTCTTATAAAAACTATTATCATACTATAACAAAGCCTTTACTTGATGCCCATGTTTATGGTTTTAGTGTCACGACCTGGAACCACATCAGGCACATGATAACTGCCGCATACCTGGGCTAAGGATACTTACAGTACCCTTAACCTGACTATACAAGGCTACCTGAATATCTTTAAAAACATTTGGGCAGCACAAAAGGTTCACATATAAGGTCATTTACAAACCATAAGATAGTCAAGAGTTAATTTACAAAATTATAATAATTTACTAAATTATAATGCATATCAATATGATCATGAGCCACTATATAACAGAAGTACAAAACAGAGACTACCTACGTGTGATAATACTTGAAAATGTCAAAAGACTGCACGATCCACTCAGAACTTTAAACTCACCAAATTTAACCTGCATGGTTGGAAAGCGGAGGGGGTGAGTACACTATGTACTCAGTGAGCCAAAAGAAATATATATCGCAAATAGAATCTGGTACACACCAAAACAGTCTAAATAACCTAAGGACAGTTTTACACATCTAGCATGCACATAACCACCTATGAAGTGAATATGCATGACATAGAAACACATAAACCTAGTTTATGACTCATGCCATACTGGTTAGGAACTATATAAGCCTAGCCTATTTATCACTCTTTCAGTGAATATAGGTTCCAATTCCAGCACGTATGAGCAGAAAAGCATCACATGTAAAAATCAAATCTCCTTAGGAAGCCAAATCTCATAATAAGCCAAAACAATTATGTGTGTCACCACTAGTCGGCCAAATTAGTATGCACACCCACCGAATCCCAGTATTGGCTCGACTTTCATTTGTGGTGAGTCCAGACTACATTCGACAAGAGCGTCATGACCCTAGGTGATGACCTTGTCGATGACCAGACCTCTATGTATGCAATCACCTGCAAGTCTTAAAGAATGGCGTCGTTATAAGGACTCGACTTTTATGTACCAATGTCAAGGGTACGGGGGGTCGCTTAATTAGTTGTGCCCAGCATACTATTGGCCAATTGTTTCCTCACTAATCATAAAAAATCATATACAAATATTGAATACTAAAATCAAGTAAGGCACTATGCCTTTATTTATCGATCCAACCGATAAAATGGAATCATGCCATGGATCTAAGCCAAAAGAGAATACATGCATGCAGTATACATGACCCGGTTATACATATGTAAGTTCCAAAACATTCTTTCATGTAATAAAGTCATCTTTTGAAATCCAAGTGCGAAGTTATTCAAAATGTAGTTTCAGAAAATAAAACATTGTCTTTTGCACTTCAATTGTAGGTGTGTTGAAAACAATATCATTCCTCAAAATACAAAATAAAAACATCAGTTTCACTCTAAGTGCAAAGAGTTATTCAAAACAATGTCGTTTATTAAATACATAAGTATATTAGCATCTATTTGAGAATTAATTCTACTATGCATTACTTAGGTTCAAAATTCACGTACAAGTCATCATGCATGTCTTGGATTATCCTAGTCCCATTTGAGAGACATGTTTTCCCCAACTTACCTCAAAAGAAGGCGTACACTCCTTTAACTTCAACAATCCTCTGTACGAGCTCTTTGATCCACAGCCCGAGCCTTTATACATACAAATGTAATGTACTCACTACTCAAACATATAACTCATATTTATACACCATCACATAAGTGTATAAAATACAATATCACCATTTTTAAGCTATAGGATTCGACCATGAAGCTTCTCACATAATTACTTTCCTTATTATCCATATAAGCTTTTTGTTGGATTTTCTAAGGCATTTAATGCCTTGATCCAATACCTACACTTTTCAATGCATAATTGAGCACATTTGTATCCAAACATAGTAGGCCACTACTCATCAATCTAAGCAAAAATTTAAGTTTACTCTAAGTATACATGAAAGCCTCTTTCCAATGCACATCATTAAAATCCTTAAATCCTAAGCCAAGTTCACTTAGGTATTTTATCAAACACCTAATGTGCATTACTTTCACGTTATATTTTCAAGACCTTATCATTGTATTTAATGCTCCAATCTTGTGATATAACAAGCAGTTCCAAACAACAGTACATGTCACCATTCCATTAACTTCACTTCCCCTCATTTAAGCCATATTCATCATAATTATACCACTCATCACATTAATCCATTTCTTCCACCATAATTTCAGCCAAGCCTTATTCCATATACATCTTCTTCATTTTTTTTTTCATCAAGTCACATTATACATACTCAATTAACACCATAGAATTCATTTACACCATCAATTTCGGAAGTTATTCAAAATTTCACAAACTTTTACCAAAGGAAAAAGCATTTCAGTTTTGGCTTAAGGAAACTTCTCCATGACTCATTTCATTCATCTAAACCATGTTTCATGCATAGTCAAGCAAGGATAACAACATATTTTAACACCAAACATAAAATCATAATGTTGAGAGAGATGAGACAAAATTTACCTAAACTTTTCTTTAGTGATATCTTCAAATGCTTTAAGAATTTCTCAAATATAATGGTAGATTTGAGTTACTTAACCACAAATTACCTTAAGAACACCTTCGTTTGGGTTAAAGAATAAAAAAAAATGGTGAAAGGTAGGTGATGGCCGAAACTTCTCCTCTCCTCCTCTCTTCTCCTTTCTTCTCCTTTCTTTTAATTAAAACAAGGTGTTTCTAATGTTTAGTGAAGAGTTGCACGGCCATACATTAAGAAAGATCTAAATTATTGACTCATATTTGACTATAAATGTTAAAATTACCTTTTATGTGAAATTACCATTATACCCTCCAATTTTTCCTAAATTTACAATTAAGACAAAATTTGAGAATGACCAAAATTTTTATTCTCATTTTGGTCTCCAAACTTTTGAACATTATAATTAAGCCCTTTAAAGTTCTAAAATTACCGTTTGGTCTTTCAAGAATTGAAAAATTACATTTTAAACCCTCAACTTTTAATAATTTGCACATAAGCCCTTATGTACATCAACTTTTCAAATTAAGCTTTCTAAGTGTCCAATAAGGCTATAAATCATGTCTAATCACCTCTAAGGTATTAAACACATTCACCTCGGCCACCATTGCCATATCCATCCAATTGACTCGGTTTTACACATTTAGAAGCTTATATGTCAGAAATCTCCAAAATTTCACATATCGATGAACTCTAAGTTCATGTAACGGCATATAACATTATATATCACTGGCATATTTTTTGAACTCATATGCAACCATGTATATGTCAATATAAATTAGTATCTCCCAGTACAGACCAATATAAAGAGGGCTCAAAGAATCCGGTGTTACATAATTCCTCGTAAATCCTTTTAAAATTCATAAAATATGACTGAAGAGATTGATCATATTGCTCAGCTCTATAAAAACCATTGTATACTTCATAAATTCGAGATATGTTTCCTTTGCTATAGTATAAGAATTCCAGATAATCCATTAATTCCTTAACATACTCACAGTCATTGATGAGATAGATGACTTCAATATCAACAAAATTTCGAATATGTAAGAATAAACGAGTGTCATCCCGTAGCCACTCCCAGCGAGTGTGGTCCAATGGGGGATCATTGGTGAGATAATTATCCTTCGAGATACTCCGTAGGTAAATTCGAGTTGTTTTGCACCACTCAAAATAATTGTGCTCTGTTAATTTATGTTATGTAATTATAGACAAAACAGGAATGACATCTGCTACAACTAAACTCTTATCGTCAGCCATAATGATAAGGATAATGGATATACACTAGAAACTGGAGCTAAAAATAAGAGAAAATAGGACTGGAAAGATACGAATAGCACCCAGAGGCTCAAAGGAATGTACTACACAAAAAAGTCCAAAAGAAGGTTGAACCAAAATCAACAGCGTCTCCACACAGAAGTGAAGGTAGTGTCTGGACAATATAAGGGAGTGGTGTCTAGGGACGTGTATGGTGGTCAGAGTCGGGGGTGCTGTGTCACCATCGGTGAGGGTGATCGAAGGTCACCATGCTGCTGTATGCGCTGTCATGCATTGACGTGTGAGTAGGAAGCCGGGACTGTTGACGGTGTATGTGAAACATACGTAGGTCTTCTGTTGGGCGGACAAGGAGTGAAGTTCAGTCAGCAGGCGGCGGTTCTGATGGTGCCGGTAGTGAGGGAAGTTGTCTACTAAAAATGGGTGACGCAAGAAAAATACCCAAAACCTGTCCACTGGACATCGAATCTGTACATTGGCAGACAAAAAAAAAACGAAAGAGACCTGATGCTCTAGTACCATGTAAACTTGAAAGAAGTAATTCTATTATCTTATATTGAGTATGTACAGAGTAGTACTTTATATACGGAAGGTTGATAGCCTAATATAGAATACAATCCCTATAATCAAGCTATACATAATTAGGATTATTCCTAGAATCATGCAATAGAATC
>JAOTAY010000008.1:18611405-18635869 GCA_025629805.1 Erythroxylum baracoense
TATTTTATTTTCAAATCAATCAATTCTTGATCGTTCGAGTAATTTTTCATCGTTTAATTTAATTGTCTTACGTGTTGAAATTTCCCCTGGGTACGATATCTGGTTCTTACCGATTTATATTACTTGTCAACGGGGTGCACTTGCCTCTAATTGGTCTAGATAGAATTTAATTTATATTGTTTTCTTCAGACCGCAACAACAAGCCTTTAATCATAGACCCGGGATAAACATAAACGTATAGGTTATGTTAAGCTAAAAACCTTTAAAAAGCACTATATGGAAGGCAACCCATGAGTTAGTTTTAATTTCAATTTAGATATTATCTTATTTTTTCTTTCATGTTAGCATAAGTTTTAATTAATTAATTAATTTTTGTTTGATGTGTTTTAGGATAGAAAGATTAAGCATCTTGGAAAGAATTATGCATAATTAGCATGTTAGGGTATATATGTTTATGAATTATAATGTTAACGTGCACAGATTTTTGTGTTTGAGCATGAAATTTTAAAGTTGCAATGTTTATTGAGAGTTAATGTGTAGTTTTACACGCTTTGATAGACACCCATGTATTAAAGTGTGTAAACTCGCAAAAAGATATATTTAGTGACATGCATGATTTGCATTCTCGCGAGACACTTTAAAAAGCCCTAACTTCTCAGATTTTTCATTATTTCCTTTCCCTCTCTCATTATCGTAGTTGCTTTTTCTTTCTTTTGGCCCAATTTTTTGTTTTTCAGCGAAATTAGCGATACCCAAGTAAGTTTTCTTGTTGCTTTAACTTGTTTATACATGATCCATTTGGTGTTTTGCGTTATTTATGGATTTTTCAATCAAAAATGCCTATTTCATGATTTTGGGATTTTTGGAGAATTTGTGTGATTTTATGCCTAATTATAGTCTAATAGATGAATTTAGGCATTATCTTATTGTTTTAATGATTCAATTTGATTAATTGCATGTGAATTAGGTGAAATTTTGATTTAATTTGTGTAAAATTATGATTGTTGCTCATTATGTGTTTAATTGCAATATTTTTGTACTTAATTAGGTTAATTATGTATTTCTAATGCTAATTAAGACTGGGTTTGTGTTTAATTACATGGATTTAGTATTTACTTGCGTCATTTTGTGAAATTGTGAATTTAGATTTTTAATTTCAATTTTAGGGTTAGAATTGTAATTTAACAATTAAATTAGTTTAATTTGTTAATTGCACAATTTCTAATTTTAATTTTGAGATTAATTAGTTTGTTAAGTGATTTCCTAATTAAATTTGTTTAATTGGTTATTTCTTTACTTGTGTTAGTTTATCAATTTTTTGTTGTTTATTTTTTCTTAGTTAGATTGTTTCTGCAATCAATAAGTTAACGAGCATAATCAAATTTGAGTGTGGGGAAGAGCATATTTTTCCTAATCTATAAGTCAATTTTCTCACACTTGTTTAAAGTTGCAGGCAAGATGACAAGATCACGGCGTGAAAAGGAAACTTCAAGAAAGAGGCAAATCCTCTACGACAGTCCAGTCTCAAGAGAGTCCACGGATGCTATTTGATGTGAGCTCAAGAGAGAGTCGAAAGACAAGTCAACTTTTGGTTGACTTGTTGTCCATGCCGAAAGGACCAATTACTCGTACTAATGCTAAGAGGCTTAGAGAAGCTTTTAGTGGGCTTATATGTACCCTGGTTGATGAAGAAAAGGCCTTTGGAGATCAAGTTATAATTAATAACATCAAGGCAATAATGCTATTCACGTGTTCTGAATTGGGACGAAATTCTGACATTGATTCAGGCCGAACCTGCCCAACTGACCAACATAAAAGTTGTAGATCTTTGTCTTATCTTTCCAACGGTATAAGATTTTCCTTAATCGAAGGTCCGTAGCCCAAGATATACTCAATTTACTAAAGGATGTTCTGCCAGATAATTGTTACGACTTCCTGATGGACTTTTCAAATTTTCTAGTTAGGTTTTTCGTTTTTTAGGCCCACTTTTTGAGACATTTCCTATTCAGATTAGATTGAGAATAATTTTATGTCACTTTGTGAGGGATTCAATCCTGAAATTCTCTACAAGCTGATTTTACGAACTTATCAAGTGATAAGTCAGAATTGCTGGTGGCGTTCTTTTGATATCTTTGTGCGTTTTGGTTTTTGATTGCATTGTTAATCTTGGGTCGAGGCGTCGAAGGATCTTCCGACAACTTTGATTTCTTAGGTTGGGGTTTTGATCTGATCGATCAAGGGGTTCCTAATCGAGTTGAGTCAAGGGGTTTCGGGTCACTATTATTCAACACCAGGGCTTAAGAGGAATAGTATTAGAGTTTGAAGGACAAGAAATTCAGTGCAAAGTGATACATCGATTGGGAGGCATTGGAGTAGGTTGGCTTAGCCCAACATGTTCGAGAGCTCGTGGATGTAAAAGCATGCTCCCAATTCTTTGAAATCGTGGATCCTTCATATCGAGAGCTCACATTGGAGGTCCTCTCCATATTCTCCACGGAGAAGGGATGTTACAACTGGGGATCACCTAAGCACAGTCCAATTCTAGATGATGGGGAAGATGCATTAATCAAGCTACATCGAGTTCTCCATCACCATAGGTCGGTATGATTGGGAATACATTGGGACACCAGAGCATCTAGCATTACAGATTGATCTACTATAAGGGTTGTCTCTATAGTATTCCTGGCGTCAGATCAACATTGAGGATGACTATGATCTGAGCAAATCTAAGGCCTCGACCTTATGCCATCCAACACTCAGATACATCCATGGTATCTTGAGCCATACTTTGATCAGTTAAGGTGATAGCTAGGGTGTCGTCAGAAACGTGGATGTTTAGCACCTCTAAAATATTAGCGAGCGGTTGTTTATTCACTTAGGACATGCCTTTGTCCAATTTTATCAGCATCATAGTGAAGATAAGAAGGATAGCACATTATATGTTGGACCTTACATGACCTGACTGGCATGATGAATGGTTGTATTTGATCAACCACTATTGATACGGGATATGACGACCATGGTAATGCTTAATTTAGCAATAATGCAATATATGTGCATGGTACTTTGATGTTGAGATCCCACCATAGACATCCATAGACTTATTGGGGAACCAAATGAGCCAGTAGTGGGACACGGAGATGGGGAGGAGCTACCACAACCATCATAACCACAGTCACCACCATCTCAGACAAGTGGGGTTGCACCAGAGGATTGAAACTAACTATTGATAGCTTGGATGGAGAGACAACATGCAGAGCTCGTGGAGAGGAAATGCAGGCTCGAGACCTCACTTGGATGGATGGGAGATTTACTTTTGCTGATGGCGAATTGTCAAGGCATTATTTTCTAGCCCCCATCATCTAGTGCGGGCCATTCTTCATCAGCTCCTCCACATTCTGAAGGTCATCAATTTGAGGACCTTCCACCATCGGACAGGCCTTAGTCATGACTTAGAAAAGGGAGATGCTTAACTGTTGTATATTTTCTTTTCCTTTTTAGTTTTTTATTTTTCTTATTCCTTTTCTTTTGTTTAAACATTAATGTTAATGTTATTTTATATTTCATTTTCTTTTTATTAGTTTTATTTTCATATTCTTTTTATCCCTTTTTCATATATTTTGCAAAGATGTAGTCTAAATTGGACGGATTAGAAACCAAAAAATCGTCTTATTCAAGACCACTAAACCTTCTCACTTATTATATATACTTACATTGTGTACATTGGCGACAATGTATAACTTTAAGTGTAAGGAAGATGATTTTTAACATTTTCTTTAAGCTTATTATAATCTTGGTTATTAAATTTTATGAATTGATATTCTGACTTAATTGAAATATATCCATCAATATTGTATTTCATTATTGAATTGATACGTGTCACAAGGCATATACAAATTAAATCCTTATTTTAGTTTTGAATTTATTAATCAATTTAGTATAGAGCAAATTAGAGTCGATCTTAAGAGGAAAGTTAATTTACTAATTTAGTTTATTTATCGGTAAGTTCATTACAATATTTTCAAAATATTCCAATAATTCAATATCATCTTTTTATCAAAATCATTTTAAATAAAAGAGACACTTATAAATGGCCTATTCAATTTCAAATTTAGATTTAGAAATTAGTAAATTAAAATGTGAATATCCCAATAATTTTGCTTATATGAAAGAACTTCTATTCTAGAGGAAGAAACATGTCTAGCACATAATATTATTAATATAAAACATTAAAACTTAAGAAAATAAACTTAAAATACATTCTTGGAACCACACAATCAATATTCTAAAGCTAGATATTATTTTCCTTCACACAAATCATGATCAACAAAATATATATAATGCTGAAAATTTTAATGGTAAAGTCAAATTATACAAATCCTCACAATTTTCAGTTGGATAACCCTTGTTTCATCTTGTAATACTTTTAAAGTAATTCTAATTTGGCATTTACACATCTAATTCAATCAAGTCATATATCTTTACAAAATTAAACTAATAAAACAACCTTTCTATAAATTAATGAACCATTAAAAGAAAAATTCCAAATCCGCCACAAGCATATTAATCAACATATTCGTATGAAATATCCAATACATAGTTCTTTTGAGCACAATACATTAAGTTACGCTATGTTTTAAGTTGAGAAAAGATCAAACATACATAATGAGGCACATCTAAAGATTTGGACAACTTGGATTAAATCTCAAGCAATGTACAAAATTAGAAAATCCTAAACCAAGTTAATCGTAACAACCAAACCTATGAATTTAACTAATCCATTACATATACATAAGTGGGTTGCAGTTCAAATCAAATCTAGAAATAAAGGAAATAAAACATAAAATAATCTAATATTCACAAGTGAACAAGCATGTTTTAAATTTTAGTTTAGTCATGCAATTTCAACATATCTTGATAATCCGAGACATTTAATAAGTTAAATGTAGAAAACCAACTAGCTGGCTCCTAATTATTTCTTATCACTCCTAAGAATTGAAACAGTTTAATTCAAGCATCAAAAACACGTCAAGCATAAGAAAACACAAACAATAACAAAAAATTTTCAAACAAACATCTAAGTTCTAGCCTATACAACTCTAAATGAAACACTAATTCTACTTATCATATTTAAATAATCAAAGTTTTGCTAATAAAATAAGAAAATGAATAAACACAATAAGAAATTCCAACAATTGTACACTATCAAATTCATTAAGTAATCAATTGAATTAGATCAAAATAATATCCCAAGTAATCAAAATTACATATCAAGACTAAAATTAAACAACCAAGAATAAATTAAGCATAGGAAACTAGAAACAAAGAGAATAGGGTTTTAGGAAAACTCATTCAATATTTCTTCCTTCATAGGCCTCGGACCAGCACAAAAGGTCTATAATTTCTTCCTCCACTAATCATGAAGCTGCTCAAAAGGATGACAAAAGCTTTCAGATCTCCCAACCTTGTGTGACTACTTACTACTCTCTTACTCACTACTCCATTGTTTTTATAGGCTCACAATAAATCTCCAAAAGTCGTATGTTGCTAGGTTATGATAGGCTTCCACTTATCTCTTCCATTTTGAGGAGATTTGAAGGAGACAATTTCAGGTGGGTGTGACTCCTCCTCCTACCTGACGCTGCTTGTTTTGATGTTGGTAATTTTCTCCTCTGGCTATTATGTTTCCTACTTGGTTGCTAGCGTGTTGTATTTTGCTCCTCTTATTTCTACGTTTTGGCTACTTCTTTCTGCTACATTTTTTTTCTTCGTCTGGCTGTGTCATTTTGCTTCTGCATTTCACTTCTTTTCCTCTACTGTTATGCTACATTTTGGCTTTTGGATTCCTGTTTTATTTGATATTATGTTGTTTTGCTTTTCCTCGTGTGTTTTGGCCACTGGCACTTTCCTCTTTTCCTCTTAGTGATGGGTTGTTCTTTTGCTACTGATGGGCTTCCTTTTTGCTTTGTTTTTGGATTAATTTTCTGTTGGGCTAATTGCTTAATGTCGGACTTTCTTCTAGGCTAAACTTCATTTTGGGCTAGATTCCTTTCTTTAAGTCCACCAAGCCTACAAGAAAATACTTAATACAATTTAAACCTTTTAAGAATAAAATATAAAATTAAATAACTTGATTAATTAACAACAAATTGCAATAATATAACCCAAATATGCTATGTAAATAATATAAAATAGGGGTGTAAAATATACTATAATTTCTATTTGTCATGAATTTTGATTTACTTACTACACAAAAGGATGATAGTTAGAATAGAATTACTTTTCTAATCTATATTTTGAGTATTTATTGATATAATCAAATTGAATGAATGCATACTATTTACACACATAAACCTTTTTCGTGAGTTTTTGAGCCTAAGAGTGAAAATTTTAAAATTTTAAAGCTCTTTTTATTCTTTTTTCTATATTATTATGTATAGTAAAATGATTCTAGAACTTGATTTTTTATACATATTGAGACCATATTTGTTAAACTAAAATCATTGAAGTGATAAAGGCATTTAGATTCAACAATTTGTGTCAACATATTTCTTTGATTATTACCTTAGCTTAGAATTATCCTTTAGGAATAACCAAGCTGAGCCTTAGCCTTTTCTATTGATTAAAACCACATATTAACCTTTATCTTATTTTTCTTTAAAACTTTTTAAATTTTTTGAACCCTAAAGCTTATTTACATTACTTGTTTATTTTTTAAACTTGAAAATATTGAAAGGCCTATTATTTCTTTAATTTTGATATTGAATGCTCGAATTGTTTTTATTGATCTATTGTAAAAAAAGAGAATAAAAAAGGAAAAAAGAATAAAGTACTAATAGAGTTGCAATAAAAAGGCCTATGTATATTTGTAATCAATTTTCATTTAATGTCTTTTAGTAAAGTTCCCTCAATGTAACCCTTTTTATTATCCTAATTATACCGTAGCTAACCCCCATTACAACCTTTATAATGACCTTTTGGTTTTTATTTCTAATTTATACATAAGTGGTAGAGATGTGATAATATTGCAAGCATATGTAAGAGTTTTACTATGCATTGATTGAAAGTTTTGATTCTTTACCCTAAACACTTGAGTGCATTGAATGAAATCTTGGTGAGTGTGTAAAGGTTTATGCTTTTGATTTCAATGCAATTATTGAGGTGATTACTATTAATGTTGTTTAGGAAGTTAATTTCAGGATAATTTGAATCTAATTGTATGTTAATTCGATTCAATAGGATATGATGATTTATAGTATAAATGGACAACTCAAGATTAACAAAATATAGATATTGTAAGATTTATAATTTTGATTATGGATTGTTTAAGGACAAGCAAAAGCTTAAATGTGGGGATGTTTGATAGATGCATATTTAACTATATTTATACCAAATATTTAATGTATTTTTGCTTGATATTCTATACTATTATTGTATATTTGGTACTTAATTTGCTCCAAATGTGTTTATAGGTTATAGTTACCCTCATAAACTTAAAGAAGAAAAATTCGGATGAAAAGCAGATATAAAACAAGATTTGAAATAAAGAAGGGATACATGATCGTGCATCAACCCTTACACTTCTCTCATCAAGGAGAGTGTGAAATTAATGATCACCAAATCATGATCAAGTGCATACTTAAGTAAGAAAGGGGTATCTAATAGATGATTTTTTTTATAAAACTTCCTTCTATACATGTTGGACACTTTTACACCTAAATGTCAATTACAATATCAACACACAACCACTAGACATCATAGTATAAGTTGACAATTATGAGCACTTTGACTAAATACGTTTCATTTACACAAATATCACAAGCATTATGTAACATATAGACACACACACACGCACACACACATATGTGCATGCAGGCACACACACACACACACACACACACACACACGAAAACACACACTTATACACACACACACACACACACATATAACCTTAAGTAATTGAAATAGCAATGGATTAAATTAAACAAATACTACCTATAAATTAAAAATTGTAACAATTTCGATTTAAAAAACTAATACTATTTAGCTATTAAATAATTCAAATTGCAATAAACATTAAATAATAATGTTTATTAGTGCTTCAGATGAATTGGTAAAGTTCATATCACTTATTAGTGATGTGTTCTTAATTGTTTTTACATTTACTCCACAACAATTAGTGATTAAAGCTATGAAATGATTAAATACTCATTTTGGTTCATATTTGGCTTGAGGTACAATTTGGAAGTTCAAGAGCTAAAATGAATTAAAGGCACATTCTTTTAGCAATCCTCTTGATTTTCAAACTCAATTGTCTTTTTGAAACAAGAAGGAGAAGGATCAGAGCGAAGATGGGACAAGAAAATGCAATAAAATGAAGAATTAGATGCACGGTCGTGCATAACTTCGATGGTAGCATTTTTCTTAGGATGTACAGTAGTGTATAACCTTGATGGTTGCATTTTTCTTAGGATGCACAATTTGATTCATGACCATACATCCAACTGTACATCTTCCAGAAAACTAGTTTTCATATAAATAGACATATGAGGGGCTAAAAAGGGTATGAATAATTTTTGGAACACAAAAGGAGGCTGAACACATTCTTTTTCGAGATCCATGGAGGGCTAGTCTTCTTCCTTCTGTTCAAAATTAACATTAAAGCTGAGGATCACATCTGAACATCGCTTCATTATGAATTGTTGACTCTCTCTCTCTTTAGAGATTGATTATGCTATTCTTTTCTTATTGTTTTGTACATTCATGTATGGATAATCAATATTCTCACTCTCAATAGATTATTTAAGTATGAACCCACTGTCAGAATATGGAATAAAATACGTAATAAGTGTATTTTCAATTCATTTGTGGTAAACTAATGGTGATGAATCATTAGGAATAGCATAACATAGGCTAAAAAAATTAAGCTTGTGTGGTTGTGCCTATATTAATTTGTTCTCCTAGTTTATAATGCAGTTATCCTATTTAATCTAGAGAGGTTATTCTAGGTTGTTTGATAGCTAGGTTTAGTAAAAAAGCTTATTTTGATTAAACAAGATATAAGGAAAAATCGGGGTTAATAGAGCTTATTGTTAATCTACGATTAATAGTTTCTAAGAGAGGTATAAGAACAATAAGACAATGATGTATGCTTATTTTTGTGTAGGCTGGGATTGAACCAATAACCGGATTCCAAACTCATTCATCAATTTTCTCACTTTTGTGCTATTTAATTTGGTTTGTTTTTGTTAGTTCAATTTTACTTCATTTTGTTTATTGAACTAAACCAACCCCCTCCCATATCCTAAACACTGAATATTTTCATTACAAAAGCTATACGTACACTTCCTATGGATACGATCCTTACTCATCACTACTATAAATCTTAGTGTATAGAGTTAGGTTTTATTTTATGATGCATTTGACACGCATCAAAAATTTTGACATCGTTACCGGGGAGAGTGGTGCTTTATTTTTTGCTTTTGATTTCAATTAGTATTTTGTATATATTTGTTTATAATTAATTTTTTTGTTATTTCTTGATCTTTTCATATTTTTTAATGTTTTTGTATGGTAGTTATAAGATCTTCCCATCAAGACCATGTGCAATTTGAACCTAAGATCAAAAGGACACTACGAAGGTTATGTAGTGAAACAGAAACATATCTGGGAATATAACAAGGAATTGAACTTGAGGAACCCATGGCCAATCTAAGAACTTTAAGAGAGTTAGCTGTTTAAGATTTGACTCAAAGGCCTTTATGCATCACTTTTCCAAATTTTGCTGAAAATGTTGCTTTTGATGTTAAATATGGCCTAATCCATTTTTTGTTTAACTTTTATGATTTTGCAGGTGAGGATGGTTATCAGCATCTTAAGGAGCTCGATGTGGTCTATATTAGTATGAAACCTCCAAGGCTGACAGAAGAGTAGATTATGTTGAGACCCTTTCCATTTTCATTGAAGGATGCAGCAAAAGATTAGCTTTTTGATCTACCCACTTTGAGCAATAACATATGGACCAAAATGAAGGGGCTTTTTTGTAAAAATACTTTCTAGCTTCAAAACAACCAACATAAGAAAGGAAATATACAATATAAAGCAGCATAATGGAGAGTCCCTTTACGAATATTAGGAATGCTTCAAGAAGTTATGTGCTAACTTTCCTCACTATAACATTTCAGAACAACTCCTTATCTAATACCTCTACAAAGGATTGTTACCTCTGGAAAGGAGGAGTTTGGTCGATGCAACAAGTGGTGGAAACTATGTGAGAAGACTCCCATGAGGCTAGGATTCTAGTTGAGCGTATAGCTATAAACACCTAACAATTTGGCAATCCTAATAATGTTCATCATATAAGCGATGTAAGTACTTAATCCATTGAACATCGTTTAGATGAGCTAACATCTTAGAAAACTTACAGTCAGATAGCATAGGTAAAGGCATACGGTATATGTGCAAGTACAAGTTATCTGACTAATAGGTGCCCAACATTACAAAAGGGAAGTATGGAATACATAAATGCTACAGGAGGGAATTTTCCTAACTAGTATAATCGATATTCCCAGAAATATAACCCAGGTTGGAGAGATCATCCCAACCTGAGTTATGGGGGAAATAAGTAGCATACTTCTTGAATAGGTTGTAAGGAGCACAACTATTCTAATTAAAGCCACAAGCCTTATCTACCTTAGGTATGTCGTTGGAAGATATAGTTAAGTCTCTTGCAATAATACCTTACAATTCTAGTAGGATGTGCAGTAGTTTTAGTAGGAGACTAGATTTAAGATTCAGGAGATGAGGTCTAGCATTCAAAACCTAATGAGCAAAATGAGTCAGATAGTAGTGGCTATCAACTATCTTGAAACCTAAGGAGGAGGAAAACTATCATCACAACCTTAGAAAAATATGAAGAATGTTAGTGGAATCACCTTGAGGAGTGGTAGGAAGCTTGAGGATCCTAAAAGGATTACATAAAGAACGACTAGGGAAGAAGAAATTAAGGAGCTTAAAGAAGAAAGGGATATGTATTCTAACTTAAAAGTAAATGCTAAATTTCCAATTGTTGTAAAAACTAATCCTCCACCTTTTCCTAGCAAGTTTGCAAAGTCAAATAAGGATGTTAAGGATAAGGAGATCTGGGAGACCTTTAATATCCCACTGTTAGATGCCATTAATCCATTGCCAGAATAAGGAATACAATACAAAATAGTTGTATTTTCAATTCATTTATGGTAAACTAATGGTGTTGAATCATTAGGAATAACATAACATGGGTTAAATAACCTGAGCTTATGTGGTTGATTAATCTGTTTTCCTAGTTTGTAATGTGACTATCCTATTAATTTTAGAGAGCTTATTCTAGGTTGTTTGATAGCTAGGTTTAGTCAATGAGCTTATTTTGATTAAACAAGACATAAGGGAAAATCGGGATTAACAGAGCTTATTGTTAACCTACGTTTAATAGTTTCTAAGAGAGGTGTCAGAACAATAAGATGATGAATTATGTTTATTTGTGTGTAGGTTGAGATAGAACCAAGAATCGGATTCCAAACTCATTCATCAATTTTCTCACTTTTATACTGTTTAATTTGATTTTCTTTTATTAGTTCAATTTACTTCATTTTTTTATTAAACCAAAAAAAAACCCTCCCCCCCCCCCCAATCTCTTAAACGTCGAATCTTTTCATTACAAAAGCCACACGTACACTCCCTATGGGTACGATCCTTACTCATCACTACTATAACTCTTAGTGTGCAGAGATAGGTTTTATTTTTTGGTGCATTCGACACCCATCAATTAGGTTTATAATTTCCTTTGATATTTTGCTAAAACTAAGAACCTACACACTTCTCTTCTCTTATACTCTTTCAAGAAATTTAAGATCACCCAACAATATATGTGGTTACAATCTGACGAAGTATTTGACATACCAATTAATAAATTTATATATGGGAGAATGAAGATTCTACAAAGTGTTTCGTATTTGTTTATGAGGCTAATCAAACTTTAATAACTAGCCAACATTAGAACTTAATTTATGTTATTTACCAAAATAATATGCAATTTTCAACAAGTTATCAAAGGCTTAAAAAATAATCTCGAATTCACTAAACTTTTGTAATAGTCATAGAACTAGCTTAAATCCAAAGAGAACTAAAAACTAATTGCATAATTTCCATTTGTAAAATAGAACGGAGGTTTGGGATTAATTAGATAATAAAATAAAATTAGAAAAAAATTAATCAACTAAGTATAAAAGTGAGATGTTCAATTTTACCTAACTTTGATTTAGGGGAAGGGCCTTGTAACTTTGATCATAGTCTAAAAAGAATAAATTTTTACAACTCAAGTAGTTAGTCTAAAACCTATTAGGATAGCCATAATAAGTATCAATTTTCCTACATTAATTGATTCAAACCTAGCATTAAAATCAAACTTACTATTAATTAATTGGCCATGATAGCATTTCATATAAATTAATGTTAGAACTAAGTTTAGTAGAAAAGACAAGACCATAAATTAAATAATTAATACAGCTACAACTTTCAATTCAGTTTTTCTTGTTTCTCATAAATTAAATATGCTAACTGTTAAGGCAAATTTTAATCTTACAAAACTCTTAATATACCACAAATGCACAGGCCGTGAATGTAGTAAATAAGGTGTCGATCCCTCGAGGAGTTGGTGAACTAATCTAATTCTAAGTTATCTAAGGCCTAAAAGGATTATTAAAAAAGAAAATAAAACTAAAAAGAAAAGAAAAGTAAATTCCTGAATATAGATTGATTGAAAATTAAATTGTAAAATTAACACAACAAAATTAAAATTGAGCACCACCAATGAACAATCAAAAATCACACAAGAAAGATTAGTCGATTATGAGAAGGGAGATTTCTCCAATCATCAAATGCTAACATGATTACTTTTGAGTTAATACGGTATCAGTCCTATACTTTTAAAGGGTGGATTACTT
Source organism: Erythroxylum baracoense (assembly GCA_025629805.1). NCBI lineage: Eukaryota > Viridiplantae > Streptophyta > Magnoliopsida > Malpighiales > Erythroxylaceae > Erythroxylum > Erythroxylum baracoense. The sequence continues at coordinate 18,624,386 of JAOTAY010000008.1, forward strand.
TCTCTCAAGTTATAATCATTAAACCCTAAATTATAACCCCTAATTGAATTATGGAATCTGCAATCTCTCAATTAACAAAAAACCCACACATCCAATGAGATCTTAAACCCTCTAATAGGCTATCGGCTCCTCATACGAGATCTCTCTTCGTATAAATTATTGATTTGGTTATTTGTGTGATCTAATGATTGTTTAACTTTGATTACCCAATTTATTTGTTTTGCTATTGGTTCACTCTCTCAATTTGTTATCGAATCATGCAAATATAAAAAATAATCACAATACCCAATGTATTAACATCGAAAGAAGTCACATTAACATAGATTCAATAACAAATCCTTAAAGGATTTTAAAATATCATCATCAAACCCAAATCCATCTCATACATTCAAAATAAAGAATAATAATAATGAAATGAAATGTCACTTGTTTGAATAGATTGAGAAGAAAGTAGCACTGTAGCCCTTTTTCTCCTTCTTCCCTCTTCTTTTTCCTCTCCTTTGGATCTTTCTTAAAGTGGCCAAAAACGGAGCTCTTTTTGAGGTCTTCACTATTTTATTTTTGTATCTTTTCCATCTATGGAAAACATTAGGGTTTACCCAAGCCTAAAAGTTCAAATATCCCTTGAAAAGTCGCATTTTAGAAGCCGGTTTATGTTTGCTGTTACATAGGCCACGATCATGACACTTAATTTTTACTCTCAGTCACGATTGTGGCAAATGAGGCCACGATCGTGGCAGATCACTAGGCTTTTATCACGATCATGGTAGACCACTACGCTTCTATCTGAATCATTAACAAACACATCAAGGCACCTCAAATATACAAAATTTAAGCTAAAGAGTGTGATCTAACCCATAAAACACTCAAAACATAAATATCTAATTAAATAACATAATCTTAACCTAAACATACACTAACTATTCAATTTAACGACTAAACACATACTCAAATACCCACTAAAATATTATGCGATCTACAACTATGAACATGCCCACACCTAACTTTTGCTTGTCCTCGAGCAAAAACAAAATAAGAAAATACAAAACACATAACACACCTAACAATAAAGCACACATATGCAACAATGGTACAATGGCATTGAACTTAACGAAACAAATTTAACTATAAACACAATCCTTCAAGTTGTTATATGAAATCTGTATCTAAGTACTTTAGATTACATATACACACTACTTAGGACTTAATGTCACTCCTATCAGTTACACACACACATTAATAAGACTTAATGTCACTCCTATCTGTTACACACATACATTAATAATTTGTTTAGTCAATTGAATTTGTAACTATCCTTAAGCAACTTTTCATAAGAAATCAAGCTATTCACAAGATCAATAGGATTTATTACACAACAAACTATTTTTGTAACTTTTAATAAGAAATCAAACTATTCATAAGATCAATAGGATTTATCAAACAACACATTATTTTTGTTATTTTATTAACATGAACCTAGCCCTTTAACATAAAGACAAAATTTGTGATGAATGTCCCCCGGTTACTCAACTAGGTCATGTTTTTATTAAGCAACTTAATTGGAATGTCATTATAGCCTTTTGAAGCGAAGGTAAACAATTATGATGAATGTCTCCCAATTACTCAGCTACATCACATTCTCAACTGGCTACTAGCTCTATTCATAACCTGATTTGTTTCAAAAAAGCCCAGTGAAATGGTTATTTATTTAAGATTTACATTACATCTTTTTTGTATTTTTTCTTACCTACGTTATTCCTTAAGCTAATCATTCTCATGAAAAGATACTAACGATGCTACTTATTCAATTGGCTCAAAATTATAAATAAATGTGGTAATTACTAAAGTGAATGAACTAACATCATATCCTAATTAACATACATATTTAACCAAAGCAACCTGGAACACTAATTTTGCAAGCTAATAAATCTTAACAACCTAAAAGACTATGTTCAAAGCTAAATCGATTTTGTTAAATCCTAGCCATTGACACATTCAAACAAATCACATCATGCAAACCTAACAAAACTAACACGTAATATGTAAAATTCACACTCAAAATAAAAGCATACATGCACATAATGCAACCACACTTGGACAAAAAATTGTCCTCAATGTGAGAAGGAAAAATAACATACAAGGTGAAAGTCAAAATAAAATAATACAAAAACAGAAGACAACATAAAGGTAGAAATGAAAAGATAAGGATTATAGCATAAAAACTCGTTATGGCAATTAAAGTGGTGATGGTGATGGTATCTGGAATTAAATCCGCTTGACACCGAGATTGCTTTCCTAACTTATAATTGATTCAAAGAGAGTAAGAGAATTAGTAATCCAACCCATTCCAAATCATTAAGACCTATTTATAGAATCTAAAACAAATCTAACTGCACAACAATTTAAATCAAACTACTAAACGTGCTAAGTTATGGTTATTAGCTTGACCTTACATCTTTCGAAACTTAGCCAGGATCAATTATGAGTAGCTTGCTTCAACCTGTGTTGCCCAATTTAAGCTTTTTAGATTGTAAATAAGCTACATGTTGGAAGATAATCAGAAGGACAATGTTGATAAGATTAAGATAAACAATTAAGTTCAACAATATCCTTTTTACTAACAAATTATCAATAAAATAGAGAATAACGAAACTCCCTGAATCATCTATTGAATCTAACAGTTTGTCCTGTAAGAGGGTGATATGTTCTTATTCTTCCTCAGTCACCCTCGTCTCCTCTTCTTCATTCGCTTCATAAACAGAGACTTGCTTATATTCTTCAAGCTCTATGTCCATTTTCATCTGTTCTTCTTCTTGCACCTTTAAAGATTTGACCACATCAATTTTCTTAAATGAGTTACCCTCCTCCTTCCTCTTGGTCTTCTGTAAGGCAGGATTTAGCTTATTTTTTCATTGGTGCTTCTAGCTCTTTCCCACTCTTAAGTGTGATAACCTTATACTGCTCTCTTGGATGCACTTTAATGTTGCTCAGTCAGTTTTCCACACTTCCCTTACAAAATTCACTGGAAACTTGTCTCATTTGAAGCTCTAGGTTATGGATAGAAGAGGCATGGCCTTTCGTACTTGCTCAAACTTCTCTTCCAATCTCTTATGGCCTGCTTCCGTATTCATGAACTTATCCATGATCTTTTCCAATTTAGAATCCAATAAACTAGACTCATTTTACTGAAATCGTAATAGGTCTTAATGTCCCATATTAGTCCTTACAATGTTAGATCAATAGAAATCTAGGTAGTTCTGCCAACCTGGAAAGTATGTGTTCAAATAAGGATGATGAATTCCTCAACCAAATTGTGCTTCATTGAAGTTTGCAAAGGTCCTTTCCTCTCCATGATGTATTTCCTCCACCATCTTTCACTCTATCTCTTGTTGGCATTTAATTTTGTGGATTCCTCATTGTTGCCTTGTGATGTCCAAATTAATGTGTGTTCTACTTTATGCCCAAACTTCCTTCTCTTCTTTCTTTCTTTGTCTTTTTTTAAAAATTTCTTGTAGTTAGGTACCACAATCATAAGAGATGGTGAAAATTACTTATACTGAAAGAATTAAACTAATTATACTAACTCCCCAAAAATGACCCCAAAACCTTGTTGAAGCAAGTTTTAATTTTGTAAAACCCTCAATATACCGTAAGTGCATGGGTCGTGAATGTAGTATATGAGATATCGATACCTCGAGGAGTTGGTGAACTAATCTTAATCTAAGTTATCTAAGGCCTAAAAGGATTATTAAAAAAGAAAATAAAAACTAAACAAAAAAGTAAATTCGTGAATATGGATTGATTGAAAATTAACAAAAAGAAATTAAAATTGAGCACCACTAATGAACAATCAAAAATCACACAAGGAAGATTAGCAGATTATGAGAAAGGGGATTTATCCTATCATGAAATGCTAATATGATTACTTATGAGTTACTATAGTATCAGTTACTACAGTATCGGTCCTAGACTTTAAAAGGATAGATTACTCTCTCTCGAGTTATAATCATTAAACCCTAAATCATAACTCTTAATTGAATTATGAAATTTGCAGTCTCTCAATTAACAAAAAACCTACACCTCCAATTAGATCTTAAACCCTCTAATAGACTATCGGGTCCTCACATGAAATCTCTCCTCATATAAATTACCGATTTGATTATTTACATGATCTATTAGATTGTTTAACTCTCATCAATCTAACCGTTTTTCTATCGGTTCACTCTCTCAATTTGTTACTGAAGCATGCAAATACAACAAATAATCACAATACCGAATGTATTAACATCAAAAGTAATCACACTAACCTAGATTTAAGAACAAATCCCTAAAAGAGTTTCTAACATTATCATCAAACCCAAATCCATCACTATCAAATCCATCTCATACATTCAAAAGAAAGAACAACAATGATGAAATGAAATGTCACTTAGAAGGGTAAGAATAGATCAAGAAGATTGCAGGAATGTAGTCCTTCTTCTCCTTCTTCCTTTCTCCTCCTCCTCTCTTCTTCTTCCTCTCCCTTGAATCTTTCTCAAAGTGACAGAAAATGGAGCTCTCTTTTAGGTCTTCATTCTTTTCTTTTTATATCTTTTCCATTTAAGTCAAACATTAGGGATTATTCGGGCCCAAAAGTTTGAAATATCCCTCAAAAAGTTGCATTTTAGAAGTCAATCCACTTATGCTGTAGCGCAGGCCACAATTGTGGCACTCAATTTTCTCTCTTTGTTATGATCGTGGCATATGTGGCCACGATCGCGGCAGACCACTAGGCTTCTATCACGATCGTGGTCCTAGGCCTTGCTTCGGGTTTCTTCTGAATTCTCTCCGTTATTTGATATTTGATCTGAAACACTAACAAACACAATAAGGCACCTCAAATACACAAAATTTAAGCTTAATAGCATTCTCTAACCCATAAAACACTCAAAACACAAATATCTAACTAAATAACATAATCCTAACCTAAACATTCACTAACCATTCAATTTAACAACTAAACAAAATACCCACTAAAATATTATGTAACCTAAAACTATTACTAACAAATAAATAGCCTACTTGTTACTTGTACCAATCATTCATGACAATTACGGATCATTAAACTCATTGATAGCAATAGAATAATTAATGCTTAATTAATTGTTTAGATCAATAAATATTAGTTACTTGTTAAATAAAAGAATAAGAATAAGAAATACCTGAATGAAAGTAAAATCCAGGTTTAGAACAAAACCTCCCAAGGTTACAATTAGAGTTTTATTCTTCTTGAATAAGAAAATTTAGATTTTAAGTACTTATGGTTGTAGTTCCACACTAAAGATACAAGAAAGAAGATAAAAGAAAGACAAGAAAAATAATGATCAATGTATGTATCATTTTTTCTCTTCTCCCAAAAAACTAACTTTTTTCAATATTCTAGAGATAATCCTCTAAACAAATAAAAGTTCATACACAATAAGGTTGAGAACAAGTCTCCTAATTAGATTGAACTTCGTAAAGCAAATATGGCTCTAGGTATGATCTCATCTTATCAGTTTCGACGTTCTGTCATCTTTGACTCCATCTTTACAAAATTCATGACCTTAAAAAATAATGCTTCTATTAGATATTTCAATCCAAATGTGATTCAATCTCCGCTTGTCACCTCCTAAAATAAAATAAGTATTAAAATTTCTAATTAAGCACCCAAATTACAAAAAAATAGAAAAGATAAGTCCCTTTAATATAACCTAATCGCATCTTATAAATTTCAATCTTGCTCTTAAGCATATGTCAATTCATTACGTCAACCATACTCTTAGCGGCCTCTCATCCTCTTTCATATTATCCAAAAATATCCTAAAAGTTAATATGTATCAAATTTTTAAGATAAATAGCAATCAAGAGAATAAGCACTCTTAGATTAAAACTTTATATTAAAAATGTAACATCTCATCAATTCCATAAAAATCAAATTAAACAAGACCTAACACCCCCTCATGGATGCCATTCTATGTAGTCAAAGTGTTTGAGGTTCATCAATCTCTCAAATAAAAACATAGCAAGTTATTTGCATGAGCTTGCTCATAAATCATATCTCTACCACTAGCAAATATGAATTTAATGTATGAATCAAAGGGTCTAGATAAAGGTTGTAACATGGCTTATAAAGTTATGGCAAGATAATAAATTTTAGGTTTATCAAATCAAAGGAACCATATAAACTTATCCACACAAGTTTTAACTCAAATCGGACTGGAATTCATTTCATTCAAATTACATTATCCTTTTCTCATTTTTTTCATTTTTCTTTTTTTAGAACAAGAAACATCAAAAAGTAGATTATCTGTTTACTATACTTCTACCCCATTTTATAAATACTGAGAAATCAAAACACTATAACTTGAATCAACTGATTTAATTTTCAAGAAAGTGGTTAAAACAAATGCAAAAAAGCATTATATAATTCCTTCAATCTAGGGGCCCAAAAGGATTAAGGAAATTAATGAAAAAAGGGTAAAAATGTTTTATAACAAGGTTAATATGCAAGAAAAGAAAGGTCACGACTCAAATTGATTCTCTAGGGTTAAAAATTGTTGTAGGCTTTTGTAATAAAAAATGCTTATAACTAAGTTCCCTTATCATCTCCATGCAAAAATATGGTCTCAAAATGTATACAAGAGCAAGTTTAAGAATAAACAAGCTATGTTTGACAACATAAAACGATGAAAATATATGATCAAAAATGCAATGAATTGCTCTTATGCTCAAAAGCTTACACGGGTATCAAAATGCATCAAGTCTTCCACATTTTCATTTAATGAATCCAATGAGATACTTCAAGTAATTTATAGAAAAAAATACCGATCATGATCATCTCTCTCAAGTGTTAAAACATAAAACAAAAATATATCTTAAGAACTATTTCTAGACAATAATAAGAAAATTTTACGGCTACCATAAGGAATAATCAACACATATGAATCATTCAAATGTACAAGCACAAGTCACAGATTATCCTTTAAAAAAATCAAAATCCTTACATAATAGGACTAAGAATAAGTCTTCTGTATTAGAATGAACTTCCTATAGCGAATCTAGCTCTAGGCATGATCTCATTTTATTACTTTCAGTAATCTGTCATCTTTGACTTCATTTGTCCAAAATTTATGACTTTAGCAAATAATGCTCCAATTAGATATTTCAAGCTAAATTTGATCAAATCTCCAACTTTCACCTCCCAAAATAAAATAAATATTTACTTTATTAATTAAGCACAAAAATTAACTCAAAATAAAAGAGATATGTCCAATTAGTATATCCTAATCACATATTATCAAATGTCAAGTCTATCCAAGGCACCATTTGATACTGATCCAATTATTCCTTTATTAAATTCATATGATTTTGTTGTGCTAGTGTTCAAATTTCAATCAGGGTCCTTATCTATAAAACAGTTTTCCTAAAATTGATTCAATGAGAAAATAATATTCCACTCTCTTTTAATTAGTTCAAATGCATTATATGAGGTAGGCATTGATTCAATGAGAAAATAATATTCACTCTCTTTTAATTAGTTCAAATGCATAATATGAGGTAGGCATATTATAAAAAGATAATGCTCATAAGACTATAAAAATTAATTCCTTTTAATTAATGTACGTATATTTATTCAAATTAATAAATAAAATATTTTCAAATAATTTAGAAATTAATAAAGGATAATTAATCAAATAAACTAATAATTTGATGAGAAGTGACCTCTGGACAAGTCGTCAGATAAGTCAAAATAGAATTACATTTTATAATAAATGAATTGTCAAAATTAACTCAAACATGAATATTTGATGATGCACCTAGGAGATGGATTTAGATATTGATTCTTATAAAAATAAAAAAAAGAATAACATATTTCTTCAATGTTGTGTGTAATGAGTGTTTCCAAGAGCATAAGAACACTCATTAAACATAACCAAAACAACAACATGACATGACCAGTTGTTCACCAAAAGTTAGCATGTAAATACACATTAGTTCAGACAAATTGTCCTTTCTTATGATATTCAACTCTCTTTAATTTTTATTCTACAAAAAATTTAAATTATAACTTGTATGATTAATAAAAGATAACATTTTATCCTTTCCTAAATCATTAAAGACAATTAAAACTTATCTTTTCAAAAATTTCATCAAATGTGAACATTCAAGAAAAAGAATTTTGGTCTCAACTGGAATGCATTATATTAGCAAATCTAATGCCAATGTTGAAAGAATTTTGATCTCAACTGGAATGCATTATACTTGCAAATCTAATACCAATGTTGAAATTCAAACAAGGATAAAATGATAAGAACAAAAATCACTTCTATGACTAATTCTTAACTAAAGATCACACTTATGAACTTTCGTCTTATTAACAAACTAAATAAATTTACTTCTTGGAGAATCCGCAGTAGAGTCGTTCTTTTGTTACTTATCCTTCATATGCTAAAAAAATGAAAACACTTATAAATGAAAAGTTACTTAAAATTGTTTGACTTTCATTGGTTCCATATTCAAGATATATATCACTTATAGGTGTAATCTTTTCAAATTCCAATAAATTTTAAATTCACCAGAAATAATGAATATCATAAAGAAACTCAAATTACAATGATACGCACGTGTTTGTCTAGTTACCTCACTTAATATGATGTTCTCATAAGAACACAATTTCCTACAAACCCTTCCTGCTAAAAGGTGTTCATAATTTGTTTTCTTAAATATATCGTTATGTACACAGTTATATGGTAAACCTTATTCATTTAATCTAAAGCAAATCTTGATATTAACATAGAGACAAACACGTTTATGTATATAACCGTGTAAGGATGTTAAGATTAAAACTAATGTGTATATAACCATGTTGGATACCTTTTTTTTAGAATTAAAAAAAAATCATTAAAGAAAATAGTAGTGTACATCTTTGGAGAGGGCCTCTCCCACGTGAGATAAAACATCTAGGAACACTAAACACACAGTTGAGACAAAAATGACAACGTTTGAAAAACTAAATGGGAATATGTGTGATGACGTTTAGCAATTAGGGTATAACGACTCTTCTTTCTCAAAGCTTTAGACAATTACTCAATTTGGGAAGAAGGATGATGACACTCTGGAGATGCGGCTCTGTGGTGACGACACGGTGGTTTCTACCGCTCGTTTCTCCACATAAATGGAGATCTCAACTTAGGTATGCATACTCAACTCAAAATAACTTCATCTTTAATGATTATGTGAAGCTCCATATAATAATGAACTACATGTTAATATCAGGGAACTGGAGGGGACAACAGTGAACCTTCATACAAGACTCAGCTCGAAAGGAACCAGATTTGAGGAAGGTACTTCAAATCCATTTTGTTTCCTACAAATGAATCTAGATCCTCCTATTCTTTAATAGTCTCCTTCTTTCATGAGTAGGTGAAGAATTTGCTTGAATCCAGAAATAGCTATGCATGAGAACTTTCTTCTTTTCTGTAACCCAGATTGCATGAAACACTTTATAGAATATCATGATTTAGGAATAGACTTCGAGGACTATATTCTTCATGAGAGATCCATTCCTCTACTATAGTGCAGGTCCAGTTGATTTGTAATCAGTTTTTCCTTAATGTTAGTAATAGAAAGTTCTATAAGAGAGAGTAGAGAGTTAGATCTCTCTTTAAACCTCCTATTATTCCTCTCATTCCTAACTGCTTGAATACATGTAGCTATAGTGACCATAAAAATATCCTTATCATATTTAGAGATATACATATGAGGTATCTCCAGTAAGATATCCTTGAGTCTACAATAATTAAAACTAGGGCCACATAGACTAGAGATTTTAGCCCAAACCTCGTTAGAGAAAACACACTAGAAGAAGAGATGATCCCTAGTTTCATCTTCTAGGTTGCAAAGAATACAAATCTTAGAAGAGGATAGGAATTTCAGCATATCCAAAATGCTGAGCCTATTCAACATAGCTAGCGAAAGAAGAAAACTAGAATTTGGTCAAGAACTTTGCTCCAAATCAAGGAATACCATCCTACTCTTATAACTACCCCATCCCTTAGCTTTTTAGCTTCCCTTATAGTGATTTCTAAAATAGGAATCCCATCCCATAAGTATATATCATTCTCCCCGAGGCTTCTATATTGTGGAATGGGAAAAAGTCTAATTTCTTCTAAGGATAGCATCTAGTTGTCATTTATAATTATTTCATAGAGCTTAGCTCTCTTAAGGAACCTCCCCAATAAAGATCTTGCCAACTAATTATGAATTAAAGCCCCTTGACCTGTCTAAATTTCATACCATAGAGAAATTCTTACCCTACCCCTATTTGACAAGTTATGTACTGCTGAACTTCTTCCCTCAATCTGAGAATTTGATTGAAGAACCAAAAGTAATTGTTTTTTATTCTTAAAGCCCAAAGACTCACCTTTTAATATATAGATGTGAATCCATTTGATCCACAATGATTGTTTTTCACTTAGGATTCTCCAAATTCTCTTGGTCATAAGTAAGTTGTTTTTCTAGCTGATTGACTCCAAACCGAACCCACTTGCCTCCTTCGGTTGACAGATATGCTTCTAACTTACTTTTGCAATTCCTTTCTCACCATTTTCTTTTCCCTCTAGAAATTGCTTCATCAACTTTTCAATAGTTTTAATAAGCCTTTTGGAGAGAAATAAGTAGGAACACTGGTAAGTTTGCATTGACATAATTACCAACTTCAAAAGCTAAAGTTTCCCTCCATAGAACAGGGCTTTATTAGTCCATGTCCCTAATATTTTCTGAATTTTTCTATTAAAGGGATACATTCATAATATCTAAGCCTCTTGGATGAGATAGAAATGAGCAAAATAGAAGAGGAGGATCTTTGATTTCCATACCAGTAGCTTATGACAAGGAATTAGAAAGGTGTGTAGAACTTTTGGAGAGTATGAAATAACTTTTATGAAGATTGATACTCAGTCTAGATAGCTCCTTAAAAGTATTGAGAGTACTCATCAGTAGGGAGTCTGAATGAACATTAGCCTTGCTTAGAAGAATAAGATCATTTGCAAAACATATGCTAGTTAGAGAAAACTTCTTACATTTGGAATGGTATCTGAATCTTGAGTCGTTAGAAGTGTTTTGCTTCAGCATTAGCGTAAGAACCTCCACGCAATTTAGGAATAGGTAAACAGAAAGATGATCCCCTTGCCTAAATCCTTTTTTGCCTTTAAACAACTATGTGGGGTTTTCCATTAATCAATATTCCATAGGAGGCAGTAATGTAACACCCAGTATCTAGTTTACCCGGTACACCAAAATAAATCAGTATTTTAGACTAATGTCATTAAAACCACAGAACAGTGAATAATAATTTTTTGGTGACATCAAATTAATGATGTATGACTTTTTTTGGTGGTCACAGGAAATTGTACGAGCGGATGTTTAAGAACCAGTACAAGAGTGGCATTTTTGTAATTAATG
>JAOTAY010000008.1:18635969-18659873 GCA_025629805.1 Erythroxylum baracoense
GTCCTAACTTCACTAATTGGTCTTCTCATAGACCCGTTTCCCTGATCCGACCCGTTAGGTGGGACCGGGATGTTACATTAGGAGTCTTATACTCATTTGCGGATGTAGGCAATCTGTTTATGAGGTATGCTGTTGTTTTGATGGCTTCCCCTTATAGTGCTTGGGATATGCCTGAGGACAGCAGCATGCATCTTGTCTTCTCTAATAGTATTCTATTCAATCGTTATGCTACTCCATTCTGTTGAGGAGTAGCTTTGACTGTTCTGTGTCTTTGAATGCCCTTCTTTTCACAATAGTCATCGAACTCCTTGTTGCATAATTCCAAGCCATTGTCTGTCCTCAAACACTTCAGTTTCTTTCCAGTTTGGTTTTCCATCAGGGTGTGCCATTTGATGAATGCTTCTGGTGCTTCATCCTTAGACTTTAGGAGATAAATCTAGCATTTTCTGGATCTGTCATCAATAATAGACATGAAATATCTCTTACCTCCCATGGTTTGAGCCTATGCTGGTCCCCATAGGTCACTATGAGAATATTCCATATTGCTAGTGGCTTTCCTTGCAAATTTTGAGAAAGGAGTTATGTGGTGTTTACGTAGGATACACCCTTCACAGAAGTCAATTTTCTTTACAGTAGTGTTTGGTAGCATTCCTTGTTGCTCTAGGTGCTTGAGGCTCTTATTTCCTGCATGTCCGAGTCTTGCATGTTATAGAATTGTTGAGTTCAACTCCTTTTCGTCTATTGTTAGGTTGATTTCTGTAGTTCCTACAACATAGTATAGGCCTCCTCTCTCAATTGCCCTTATAACCATATTTCCATCCTTGATGATTTCTCTTAAACCATCATTGGACCTTATCTTGTATCCCTGCTTGTCAAAAGCACTTTTAGATAGAATATTTCTTCTAATTCCAGGGACATACCTCACATTGCTCAATGTTCTCCACTTTCCATCATGCATTTTGATGGAAACATTGCCAATGCCTTTAATATCTTGTTTCCCTGCATCAGCCATCCTTACTTTGGCTGACAAATTCTCAAAAGTAGAGAACCACTCCCTGTGGGGAGTTACATGCATTGTACAGCCTGAATCTAAAATCCAGTCTGTTATCAATTCATCTGCTTCAGCTGTTAATGCAAGAATCTCGTCTCCATTAGATTCTTCAAGTCTTTCAACATTTCCTACATCAGCCTTCTCTGCTTCTTTATCTTTCTTTTTCTTCTTGCAATCTTTAGCAAAATGGCCAATTTTATCACAGTAAAAACATTTCTTACCTTTGGCTTTGCTCTTTTTCTTGTCATCATCATTTTTTCTCTGTTTTCCCTTTCCTTTAGTTTTCTGCCCACCTTTCTTTAAGCCATTTTGTACTGATTTATTCTCAAATCTATTGTCCAAGAACATCACCTCTGGTTCCTTTTTAAAGTGATTATTACCTATCACTTCCTCCATCAAAGAGTCAAGAACCCTCTTTACTATTAGAGCATCACCACTAGCATGCTTAACCACCTTTCTGAATGAATTATACTCCTGTGGTAGTGACTTTAGAATCACCATTACTTGGTGTTCTTTAGAAATTACCTCCCTAGTAGCTTCAAGATCTTGAATTAATTTGAAGAAGTAATCCAGATTGTCTTCTAGGGTTACCGTTGTGTTCATCTTGAAGTTGGCAAGATTGTGCAGCAATGTCATCTTATTCGGTAGGCACCTTTTGGAGTAGATTTCTTCCAATTTATCTCATAACATTTTTGTTGTGTTGCAATCTTTCACTTTTCTGATGACAATTGGTGAAAGATGCAGCATTAGCTTACAATGTGCTAATCTTGCCTTCTTGAGATTCTTCACAGGATCTTGTTCATCTTCATATGTTGCATATATGGCCCCAAAGCACTCATAGGATTCAAGAAGGGCTTGCATCTGTAATTTCCAGATTGCAAAGTCCTCCTTTCCTATTAATACTTCCATCTCTTTTCCTACCATCTTGAAGGATCTTTGTAAAGATTTGTGCTTGAACTTTCTTTGATGAATTCTTTGACTTGTGATTATGGACAAAAACTTGAATGACTCTGATACCAATCTGTTAGAAACTTTATGTAGTTTCTGTGTTATTTTATGACCTGATGATGCTTAAGCTTGGATTTGATTTTTGCAGAAATGGAAATTGCAAGAAAAAGTAAAGAAGATGCACGGGATTTACTTGATTCGATAGCACAAAGCTATCTACGTCCAAGGGTTAAACTCACACACTGAATTTTACTAGTATCAAGGAAGAAGAAATACAAGAGATTAGGTGTACACTAACACCTACAAGAGTTCTATCAAACTCTCTTGTACCCACAGAATGTACTCTAGCACTCTCTATTATTTCCTCACTTGAATCACAGAAAATGTAAAGTTTTAGTAGACTTGTAAAATGTATTGTTTTTTTTTGGAGCTTGAGGTTTGTCTATTTATAAGAGTTGAGGATGATTCCTGCCTTTGGATATGTTTGGACTGAGTCAATGTATTATGCATGTGTCATTCACGTGTCCTTTGAAGTTTCAGCCTTCCTCTTTTTTGTTCATGCATGTCAGACCATCTCTTAATGTTTATTGAAGTGCTGTGTTTTAAGTTTATACCCTGTGTGTCTCCCACGTGCTGTCCATGTGCATGACTAATGCCTCCTTTATGTTGTGCGTTTTGAACATTGATCAGTTTACTTTATTTTTTCCTTCTTTCTTCGGCTCTCTAGAATCATCTCCTTCACTTTACACACACGCACAACTCTTGTCCAAAAACTCCCCTATTGATGTTCTGAATTTGATTGGTTTATGTGAGGGTTTATGGAGAATGAGTGATTTCCATCACAATTATAATTACAAAGCCTAACATTATTCCCTCTTTTTTTAAATGCCTCTCTCTCCTTCAATGTCCTCCCTCTCTCTCAATAGTTTCTACAACTTCTTTTATCTCAATCGTTATACCACTATGTTTCTTTTTTTAATTTAATTTTTTTTATTTTATCTATTTTTATTATTCCATTTTATTCATTCATATATTTTTATATTAGTTATGTAATGTAGATTTATATTGATCCTAGTATAGGTTTTCCTATTTATGATTATAAATGTACATTTTTATTAGGTATGAATTTTTTGTTAATGATAAAATTTTTTTAGAAGATAAACGAAGTAATTTGCAACATTTTGCAAAAAGAAAAGTTGAAATTTAGGGTTAAAGATGTGCATTATAGTTTGTTGACTTCAATAATATTAAAAAAACCTACACTTTTACTTATTTCACCGATACCCCTTTCCATCAAATCTCTGGTTGAAAAGTTAATGGAAGTTGCATAAAAATAATTTTAAATGGAATTTAGTTCCACTTAGAGCTCCAAAATTATAATATCTCGTTTTCTCATACTAAGGGTTTGAACTTCTATATATGAGAATATTATTGAAAAATTAGGGAATGCATTTCATGCTCATGCATATCAGTAGCATATAAACACGTGATTATTGATTTCTTGTACACATTACAAAGACTGCTCATGCACTCAATTGATATATTTCTGGGTATAAATGATTTTTAAAGTGAGTATGAAGTGAACAGTAAATTTTATGTCTTGAATTTTGATTGATAAATCATAATTGGTGATTTAGAATTTATTTGTTAAATTTGAGAGATTTTGGAAATTATGGATATTTTTGGACTAGGAAAATATCAAGTGACAAGACAAATTGAAAAATGGTAATAGAAATAAATGACATATGGCAATAGAAATAATTGATAAGTGGCTTTAGGATTATTTGACAAGTGTCATAGAAAATTGGGTGACAATTAGTCTATAAATGGGAGGACAAATGGGCTAATTATTAAAAGGGCCCAAGTGGAGCCATAAGAATAAGACATGTGGCAAGTGACAAGTATCATGCCACTTACCGCACATCTCACCCACGATATTTTCACTTAATGAAAGAATATCTTATCTTTGTCTTTCATTTTCATACATGCTTTCTTCTTCTCTTCTTCACTTTCATTCTTTATTTCTTCTCTCCATTTATGACATCTTCAACTCTCATCATCTTGAGTTTTGCTCTCATCCTTCACTTGCCACTTTAAAAAAATTCATTGTCTTCACTTTGATAAAGAAAAACCTAACTTTTTCTCCTTGAAAGATGATGATCATATAATGCGTGGAGAGTATCAAACCACGATCTTGAGTTTTTATCTCTATCTTTCGTCTTATCTCTACAACACCTTGTTATCTTCTACATGTTGATAAAAACCCAACCTATTCCACCTTAAATGATGATGATCGTGTGATGTTTGGAGAAGGATAGGGCTATGTAATCTTCAATTTTGAGCTAAGGCAAGTAAGTTTATTATTATGGATTTATATGGCTTTATTAAATGAAGCATATATAATGATAGTTAGTGATGGAATGATTATGAAAATGGTGTTGAATATATGGGTAAAATGGATGAAGAATGGGTATGTTTATGTCCTATTTTTAATAAATTATGAACAGTTATAGGGATAGTTGAGATGGAGTGATTTAGTGGAAATGGTATATGATAATGTACAAAAATTTTGACGAAGGAATGAGATCTATATGTTCTGTTTTAGGTGTATGAAAACCATGTATTATAGGTTGTTATGTGGATAAAATAGATTGGGAGTTAAGGTTTAATAAAGGTGTAATTTGTTAAAGAAAAGATTAGTAAAATGTTCTTGAAATGAGAAGAACTAAGATAATAGTGAATGAATGAAATCAGGTTCTGTTTTGTATGATTGATAAACAATGATTGATGGAATTGTTTCGTAGATGTTTATGAGTTAGAAATGAGTTGAGAATGATAAGATTATGAAGTCTAAAAGATAAACTATGGAGAAGATTTGTTTGATGTATTATGAAAGAGGTCAAATATAGAAAAGTTAGAATTTTATGTATAATGGAATTTAGTGAATGAAAATGAATCAATTAAATAGAGTTTCATGAGTTTTAATGCAACTAATATGGTAGTTAGATTAGCATGAGATGAAGTTGCATGAATGGACATGAATTCTAAAAAAATTGGAGTGTTAATTATAGTTCAAAGTATGTTGCATTCGTGGAAAAATGATGGGAGAAAAGGCAGAGCACGATGGTGACATAGCACCCACAATCGTGGCTTGGAATATTTAGCTTCTGTCACGATCATGGCAGAGTCCCCACGATCATGGCCTATTACATAAGGTTCTGTCACAATCATGGGAAGTTCCACCATGATCGTGGGCTAGCATATTAAGTGAAATGCCGACTTTTAAGTGACATTTAAAACATCTAATGTTAAGGTACTTTCCTATGATGCATTTAGGCTTGAATGAGGCCTTGAAATGAACTTAGTTTGATGATGGATTAAGTGATTAAATGTTGATATGTTTAGGGTGATAATCGAATTTATAACCTAAGCATGTATGGTCAATATTAATGAAACAAATCTAGAAAATTAGAGATGATTATAGGAATGAAAGTGTTCATAGAAATAAAAATGTGATTCAAAGGAGATAAACAAATTATATTAAGCAAGAATCAATGAGAGTTTGGATATTATATGATCATATAATGCTAGAATAACATTAGTGAATGATTGATTAAGGATATTATAATAATCAAGTATATTTGAGCTATGAACCTAAGTGCATGCTAGTCATACAGAAATGATGGTGTTTAAATGATCAAGAGATGTGAATAAAGGAAACATACCCGGAATAGTCAAATTGAGCATGCATTATACATTATACATTACATATATACATATGTATATAAATGAATGCTTATAAGATTGTGCAATTTAGTAATGTGTACAATGTGTGTATTGCATGATTATAGAAGTGCAGATAGAATGACAACATCCAGACGTTTTTGGATCATGAAGATAATAGCAAATTTGGAGCGTACTGTGAGTTAACCAAGATGGTCTCACATTGATTGATTATTTCTGTTTAAATTCCTGTATTGAACTGTTAATAATGTGATTGAGACAATTCTAGACATTAATAGTTTGAGGAGTTTGATAATTGTGAATGTATTAGAAATGCTTCATTAACTGTGAATGAGAAAGAAATAAATGTTCTCAATGAAACGTTGAATTTTTTTGATGAAAATGTGAAAGGTGTATGTGTACTAAATAAAAGTGATCAATTGCATATATGTGAATTCATGCATTTCATTAGATGATATGCATAATCAGATAAAGGCAGTTGTGATCGAAGTAGCCAGTGAAAAAATCTTAAAACTCAGAATGTGTATCAGAGCTATAGGTTTACTATATAAAATGATCCCGGTATGTCCAACGGATATGGAACAGTTATCAATGAGCTCGGTATCTACAACGTATACGAGACAGTTAAAAAGGTGCTCCGTCACAACAATTAACAATGACAGTGGAGTCTTATGAGTATTTGTATATAAGATTGATATGTATAATATGATTAATGGAAGTGTATTATATGGATTGTTTTGAAAAAGAAACATGTAATATTGTACATAAATTGTAATTGTGAAACATAAGGAAATGTGAAGAAATCTTTAGTAATTGTTGAAGTGATGTTTTCCATGAATTAAATGTGAATTTTGAATTGTGTTGCGTTTGATATGAGTGAGCACATCGAGGATGGTTCATTCATTGAGTTTGCAAAACTCGTCAAAATTACAACGTGACTTTTTAGGTTCAGAGGAGATATCCAGTTAGACTAACTGGAGTATAGTCATCAAAATCTTTCATAAGCTAGGGGGTCGGGTTGTACTTACATATGTCTTTAGTCATTTTTGTATTAAGATTTGTATTCCGCAACTATTGTACAATGTATATGTGAATTCTATAATGTAATGACAATAATGAATGGATATGTTTTGTAAATGAAATAGTCTAAATTGAATATTGGTTTACTTAAGATGTGTTTACAAATGATATAGGCCAGAATGATTACTGGTTGTTTAAATGCATGTGATGCTTAAAAAAATTTATAATGAGTAGTTCTGATCATCTTAACATGCCATCCTTGTAGAGTATGTTCTCGAATATCATCGATATGTTGGGGGATATGCCCTATGAGAGTAGTGTGTTACATAATATCCTCCCATGGTCATTTAGAACAGGAAAAGGTATATAAAGTCCTTAGTGAAAAGTACTCTTTGCTCTTTGGCAAGTACCACACTAATTAATAATAGATTGCACATCACCAAGTATACAAGGTCAATAGAAGTGCTCTTGAAGAATTTCATCAGTCTTCTGAATATCAAAATCACCAGCAAGACCACCACCATAAGCTTCATGAATCAATAAATCATAAAAAGAGTTTTTGGGAACACACAATTTATTTCCTTTGAAGAGAAAACCATCTTAAATTACAAACTGGTCATGTGCATCCTTTTTGAAAAGTTTAAATAATTTAGCAAAGTCTCATCCCCAACATAAAAATTCTTGATGATTTCAAATCCAATGATTCTTGAATTAAGAATTGTAAGTATAGGATGCCTCTTTGACAACGCATTAGCTATTAGATTATCCATCCTTGTACTTCGATGAGAACATAAAAGATTGCAGAAACTTAAACTACTTAGCTTTTTTTCCCATTAATATGCCATAATACTTCATGATCTCTATGTAACATAAAAGGCTTAAGTTACAAATAATGACTCCAATGACTAAGAGCCCAAACGATTACATAGAACTCTTTATCATAAGTAAAGTAATTCAATTCAAATCTATTAAGCTTCTCACTCAAATAAGCAATATGACGTTTTTATTGAACAAGTACAACCCCAATTTTGACTCCAGTAGCATCATATTCTACTTAAAATAGCTCATTAAGATTACGAAGAGATAATATAGGAGCAGAACACAACTTCCCTTTAATCAATTCAACAACCTTTTATGCAAAATCACTCCATTTGAATTTCCCTTTCTTCATACGTTCAGCAATCAGTGACATAATAGAACTAAAATTCTTCATAAATCTCTGATAAAAAGAAGCCAATCCATGAAACTTACGCACTGCACTAATAGATTTAGGAGTTGTCCATGATTTAAAGCATAAGTTATCAATAGAAATATCATCCTTAGACACAATGTATCCAAAGAATATGACACTATTTACCATGAAAGTTCACTTCTCAATCTTCCCATATAATTTCTCCTTTCTTAACACTACAAAAAGCATTCTTAAGTGCAACATACACTCCTCATTACTCTTACTATAAACTAGAATATCATCCAAGTATACAACAATAAATTTACTAAAGAAAGGGCATAATACCTCATTCATAAGTTGCATGAATATGCTAGGAGCACTATGGAGTTCGTCTAACATATCATCTAGACGAGGCATGGGAAAACAATATTTGATGGTAATATTGTTTACCGAATGACTATCAATACACATCAGCCATGAACCATCTTTCTTTGGCACAAGAAGAGTTGTTACAACATACAGTGACATGCTTTCACGCACATATCCACGCCCTATAAACTCATTGATTTATTGTTGAAACTCTTTTTATTCTTCTGTATTACACTTATATGCCAGCCTGTTAGGCAAAGTTGATAGGTGCTTAATTGATTACAAAATTATTTCATAATACTTAGCAATTATTGAAATGAAATTACTTAAGATACTCACTTTGACTCGTATGTGATTTTATGCATAATTCGGAAGCAAAAAAGTTAAAGTGAGTCGAAATCTCTCTATTTTGACAATATTTTAAAGATTAATTTTCACTTGTTTTCATGGAGCAAGAAGAAGAAAATTAAAAGATAAGAAGAAAATTAAAGGCAGAAAAAATTGCAAAGAATATGAGTTGCATGGATTATGCATGCAAATTATCTTCGACATGAAATTAATGTCTTGTATGCATATAAGATATTAATTTAATTAATCTTACGACTGCTAGAGAGCATAAAGATGGACAACTGGAAAAGGAGCAAAATGGCATTACGAGATGAAGAAAACGCAGTGCAGGAGGACAAGATAGGAGATGAAATGCAGTGTAGAAGCAAGGAGTAACTCGGAACACAACGACACAACATATAGCAGGTGGATAGTCAAAGCATCAATACGACAACAAAAAATGTGCAAAACACAATGCAGGAGAGTAAATGTAGTACAGAACGTCTACTTTTCACACATATGTTTGCATAACGCAGACAATGTCTATGAAATTCAGATGTTTTTAATAGCAAAAGCATTATTTTAAAAGAGGGCGTGAACAGTTGCTTGGACCAAGAATTAAATTAGTTAAAATAGAACAGTAGCTTATGAGAGAGAATAGAAAGGAGGTGTAGTAGTAAGGAAGGTTTCAGCTAGGTTATAATGTAGGGGCTGAAGCATTTTCTTGGGAGATACCCATGAAGGGCTAGATGTCCCGACACTAGTTCAAAGGTGACATCAATGTTGACAACCCAAGTTAAGTTTATTTCACCATTTTTGTCATTTCTTTCTCTCACTAAAATTTGACTGCGTTATCCTATGTTAATTGATTTGGGTTTTATGTATGGATAATCGTTCTCTTGTTATTGTTCGATTATCTATGTATGAACCTATTGGGTATTGTGAACAGATAATTTTAATGCATTCAATTGTTTATTTACAAACCCATTGCTAGAATTTTGATATAATCTGTAATTGTTATGTTGAAAGTCATGTGTAGCAACTAATGAATCGTAATGATTAGAGATATCATGACTTAGGTTAAATTACGCATTGTATATGGTTGTTGCCTTGATTAATTAGTTTTCCTAATTTGTAATGGTACTGCCTAATTAAATCTAGAGTTTGTATCCTAGGTTATTCAATGGTTAGGTTTAATTAATGATAATATCTTGATTAAACACTACCTAAGGAAAAACTCAGGTTAATTATTAACCCACGATTAATATTTGCTAGTTTGAGAACAATAAATTAATGAAATATGTTTAATTAGGCTGAGATTGAACTAAAGAACCGGGTCCCTACCAAATTCCCCACCTTTATCATTTTTTGCATGTTTTCTTTAATTTGTTTTTATTAGTCTAATTTCATTTTATTTTCTTATTTGAAAAATCCAAACCCCCTAGTTAAACCTAAACACTAGTTACTTTTATTTCGAAAACTTTACACACACTCTCTATAGGATCAACCTAGACTCACCACTGCTATAGTAGTAGTCTAGTTATTTTATTTTGACTAACGTTATGACACCTGTTAATTTTGGCATCATTACTGAGAAATACGGTGTTTTAATTTTTAATTATGATTTTAATTGGTGTTTTGTATATATTTGTTCGTAATTGGTTTCTTTTCGATTATTTCATGATTCTTTCTTTATTTTGTTTCGTGTTTGTGATTTATTAAAAAAAGAAAAAAATTCATGGATGGAAGTAATTTTTTCCTTAACTCTTACTCTCAATCCTATAACCAAGGTTGGACTGATCAACTTAACTATGTTTATGGATGGGATAACCATCAGAATTACTTCCATGATAGTTTATAGGATGCACAACAATTCCCGTACAGACCAGAAGTTTCTTATCACGATTTAGGTACATCTTTGGAAGAATTGATTAATGTTATAATTGCTAATACTTTACAATTCCAGCAAGATGTACAACAACAGTTCCAGCAATTCCAACAAAATATACAGCAACAGCTTCAATAAGGTATACAATAACTCTAGTAGGATAAAACGTCTAGACTCCACAATGTGACAAGCCAAATGGGTGAGATGGTAGCGAGGATCGACTACCTAGAATCACAAATGGAAGAGGAGCAGTTATATCAACCTGAGGTATACCCAATAGGCATTAGTGCATAATCCTTATAGAATGATAAGGAGCTTGAGAATCTTGAGAGCAATACTCAAGGAATTACTTGTGAAAGAGAAGTTGAGGAGGAGCTCGAAGCAAAATATGACACATCATTTAGCTCGAAGGTGAGTACTGAGTTCGTGATCATTTTTGATACTAACTATTTACCTTTACCTAGCATGTTAGAGGAACCAAACAGAGAATAAAAAGGTGATGAGACATTCAAGATCTTTCAAGAAAGCATGGAATTAGTAGAGATCAAAATTTTAAGGATAGAGAGGAAGCTGAATGGGAATGATGATCAACTAAGGGACTATGTGGAAGAACCTCACGTGGAGGAATCACATGTGCCACCAGAAGATCATAATTTTGTTATGTGAGGAGAAAAAGGAGTCGAGCCAATGACCCTAAATAAAGTTGCTTCTTGGGAGGCAACCTAAGGGAAGTAAATTTCTTTTATTTACATTTCTGTATTACTTTTTTATGCATGTTTGTTTTTGAATTTTTTTTGTTTTATTTATTTTAAATTTTCAATCAAAATGAGAGAAAAAAATAAAACAATAAAACAAACATTTTCTCCTTTCTGTTAATCCTAGGACTATGTAGTCATGATTAGAGAATGAATTGACTAGAGAATTTTGTAGCAACTTTAGCATGTACTTTTACTCTTGTGATTGGTCGATATGCATTATCTTTAGAAGAGTAGTAACTAGTGGTAAACAAAGTTGGTGAGATTTTGGGCCTTATTAGACTAACACATTTATATCAGTTGATAACGTGTGACTTCATGACATGTACATCTTGATTTTGCTTTTAATTTCTATTTGAGACCACATTTTTATCACATACATTAATATGGAAATGATTATGCATTCTTTGTTTCATAAGCTACATTAGCCAAATAACCTATCCCATTAACATAATTTTCCCTTATTAAGTCCCCTTTGAGCCTTATTAGCCTTTCTTTTTGTATCAACCACATTACATACTTTATACTTAACCAAATGTCCTACCCTAGCCATAAAGCTAGTGGTACATTTGTGATTGTTGAGTATGTGGATGTACAAAATTCTAAGTGTGGGGGTGTATACATTTATGGGTTGGTTATAATGTTGGGATGTCATTTTATATCTTATTATTGAAATTCCCATGTTGATGTAGTTTATTTTAATTTTTATA
Source organism: Erythroxylum baracoense (assembly GCA_025629805.1). Taxonomy (NCBI): domain Eukaryota; kingdom Viridiplantae; phylum Streptophyta; class Magnoliopsida; order Malpighiales; family Erythroxylaceae; genus Erythroxylum; species Erythroxylum baracoense. The sequence continues at coordinate 18,647,953 of JAOTAY010000008.1, forward strand.
AAAGAAAAGAAAAGAAAGGAAAAAAGAAAGAAAAAATATTTAAATAAATATATCAAAGGGGAAATGCATAAGTGGTTTACAAGGTTATTCATACTTTATGCATCCTCCTAAAGTTGTAATGAATGTGTTATTGGAGTATGTTGAATAAGAGGTAAATGATGGCTTGGAAGGTTATTTCTTTGTGATTTCAACATATTATAATCAGTTGTATGAGTGATACCTTTAGATTGGTATATGCTTCATATGGTTTGTGAGTGAGAGCTAAATTGGGTTGTGAAATATACATGTTGCATTCATCATAGCTAATGGTACCCAGTTTTAATGAGTGTTAACTTGTGCACTTGATGTCACATTGAGTATTGCTTTGTTTCACTAGCTTTAAAGACCTTCATGCTACTTAACCCAAATAGATCACACCTTACCTTTGCCCATATTTCAACCTCGAAAAGTCCTTTAATCCATGATTTTACATGTGAATATTAATGGTGGAGAAATGAAATGATATGCAAAGTGGTGGAATAACATGATCACGAATGGTGTTAAGTGTACCTGCGGATATATTTTAGTTAAAAACATTTTCTGAGTTTACCATTAGATTGTTCAGTTTTTGAAGATGATGAATGTTGATTGATCATGAGTAAAAGCTTGGAATGTTGACTTCTTATTATGATTTTTTTGAAAGTCACTCATCTTTGCTTATGATTATATATTCTTGGAACATATGGGAAATGAGTCAATGTTTTGGAGTCTTTGAGCTTAATTTTAATGTTTTGTCAAAAGACGACCAAAAGCTAAATGTGGAGAAAATCGATAGCTGCTTAATTGATTATAAAATTATTCCATAATACTTAGTGATTATTGACATGAAATTGCATAAGATACTCACTTTGACTCTTATATGATTTTAGGCACAATTCGGAAGCAAAGAGGATAAACTGAGTCAAAAGCTCTACATTTTGGTCATTTCTCGAAGGTTAATTTTCACCTGTTTTTATAGAGCAAGAAAAAGAAAATTAAAGGACAAGAAGAAAATTAAAAGAAGAAAAATGCAAAGAACATGAGCTGTATGGATTATGCATGCAAATTGTGTTCAACATGAAATTAATATCTTGTTTGTATGCAAGACAATAATTTAATTAATCTCACAACTGTTGGAGAGAATAAAGATGGACAGCTAGAAAAAGAGCAAAGAGCAAAGAGCAAAGAGCAAAACAATATTACAAGATGAAAAAAACATAGTGCAGGAGGACAAGGCAAGAGATGAAATGCAACGTAGAAGAAAGGAGTAACTAGGAGCAAAATGGTGCAACCTCTAAAAGGTGGATAGTCAAAGCATCAACACGGCAGCAACAAATGTGCAAAATGCAATGCAGGAGAGGAAACGTAGTGCAGAACGTCTATGTTTCACACATATAATGTCTGTGAAACATAAACAATTTCAAAAGCAGAAGCGTTGTTTAAAAGAGGGGTGAACAGTATGTTTAGACCAAGAATTAAATCAGTTAAATAGAACAATAGCTTAAGAAAGAGAACAGAAGAGAGGTGCAGTAGCAAGGAGCAGCTGGGTTATAACATATAGGCTTAAGCATTTTCTTGGGAGAGACCCATTAAGGGCTAGACATTCTGACATCAGTTTGGAGGTGACGACGTACATCTCGACGTCAGTTTGGAGGTGACATCGACCTCGATAACCCGGGTTAAATGTATTTCACCATTTTTGTTGTTTCTTTCTCTCATTAGAAATTAATTATGTTATCCTATGTTAATTGATTTGGGTTTTGTGTATTGATAATCGTACTCTCATTATTGTTCAGTTATTTATATATGAACCCATTGGTATTATGAAAAGATGATTTTAATGCGTTCATTGAATCATTTATTTGCAAACTCATTGCTAGAATTTATTATGTTGAAATTCATATGTAGCAACTAATGACTCGTAATCATTAGGGATATCATGACCTAGGTTAAATGACGCATCATATGTGTTTGTTGCCTTGATTAATCAATTTTCCTAATTCATAATGCTACTGTCTAACTAAATCTAGAAATCGTATCCTAGGTTATTCAGTAGTTAGGTTTAATTAACAATCGTATCTTGATTAAACATTATCTAAGGGAAAACTTAGGTTAACTATTAACCCACGATTAATAGTTGCTAGGAAAAGTTTGAGAACAACAGATCAATGAAATATGTCTAATTATGGTATAGGTTGAGATTGAACCAAAGAATCGGGTCCCTACCGAATTCCCCACTTTTATCATTTTTTGCATGTTTTCTTTAATTTGTTTTTATTAGTCTAGTTTCATTTTATTTTCTTTGTTTGAAAAATCCAGCCCCCTCCCGCTAATCCTAAACACCAGATACTTTCATTTCAAAAACTTTACACACACTCCCTGTGGGATAGACCTAGACTCACCACTGCTATAGCAGTAGGTTTAGCTATTTTATTTTGACTAGTGTTACAATAAGCTGACAAAAGGTGTGCCTATTTGATGCTCAATCCCTCTAATGGGAGGCAAACTCGGAGGCAAATCATTAGGAAACACAAGAGTATACTTGTCTAGAAGAGGCTTGAGATCTAGTGGGTAAGAATTAATAAGATTTTTATGAACCTCCTTCAAAACTAATGCATATATTAGTTGCGATTCAACAAATTCTCTAATAATCTTATTATTCCCCATAATCAGATTCTCCCTTGTACATTTCTCTATGTTTAGTTCACATATTCTAGAAGGAGATAAAGGCACAAGCGTGAGTCTTTTCCTATCCTTCACAATGGTGTAGCAATTAGAGACTTCATCATTTTGAGCTTTTCGATCATGTTACCATAGACGTCCTAATGAGATATAACATGCTTCCATCGAAATCAGATCATAAAGTATCTGATCATAATACTTATTCCCAATTGTAAAGGAAAAAAGTACCTATTTTTTCATCTTCAAATCACTCCCTTTATTAAGCCATCGAATTGCGTAAGGTTTTGGGTGTTTGAGAGTAAACAAATTTAGTTTATCCACAAGCACCATAGAAGTTACATTGGTACAAGAAACACTATCAATGATCATGTTATATAGCCTTCCTTACACTTTACATCTCATTTGGAACAATTATTGATGTTCGGACTCACTTAGAGAAGGAGCAACCTTCAAAACACATTAAATCGTAAAACTAGGCCCTTCGTCGTCACCTTCAACCACATCCTCCGCTCTTCCTTCATAATCTCCTCTAGTATCTAACTCCTTTTTTCCCTCCTCAATGGACGAAGCATTCAGTAAAGAATCAATTTTTGACACTCTTTAATTGTTATGATTTTGTTTGTAGGACATTAAGATTGAATATGCCCATACCCATAACATTTAAAACATTGCCTCTTGTTCTTATCAAGCTCTTTCATGTTCAAAGTACCTTTCCCTTTCCAATCTTACTTTGCCTAGCTTGAATCAGCTTTAGAACTCGAAGGTACATAAGTAGAAGGCATCGTAGGATTCTTCCATTATGGAAACGACCTCCAATTAGGTTTTTTGTCAACTTATTGTTCAACACGTAAACCAAGTTTACACAAATTATTGTAGTTATAATAAGGATGTAATTCCACCTTATCCTTGACTTTCAAACTCAATCCTTCCAAAAATCGAACCATCTTCTGATTTGGATCCTCCTTGATTCAAACCAACATTGTTAACTTCTCAAATTCATTAATATATTCATTAATAGAGTGAATTGTTTAAAAGTTGTTGCCTTTACATAATTCTCTTGCCTATAATTATCAAGGACATATTTATCTTTGATCTCACTTTTTAAATGGGTCCAAATCTAAATCCTTCTTCATTCTCATCTTAACACCTCACGTTGCATATCATCATACTAAATTCCCAGTAAGCCGATTAGCTTAAGGATAGTATAATTAAAATTTTCCTGGTCCTTAAAGGCTTTATACTCAAACATACGGACATCTCTACAAATCTAATCTAAGGTAACTTTAGGATCATGCTTATCTTTAAAATTGAGGAGTTCAAGCTTTAAGTTATGCTCTTTGTATGTGTAACCTTCACATCTAGGATGTCTTGGTTACTTATCTTATGATTCGTTCTCCTCTTCTTCTTCTTCTTGCTCCTCATCGAATTCATCATAAGTCCTTTTAAATCTTCCACGTGATTATTCTTGGGTTCTCTTGACATATGCTTAATTGATTGTATAATTATTCTATAACACTTAGTGATTAATAACATGAAATTGCTTAAGATACTCACATTGACTTATATATTATTTTAGGCACAATTCATAAGCAAAGGTGCTAAAGTAAGACAAAGGTGTTATATTTGAGCTATTTTCCAAAGATTCATATCCACTTGTCTTTATGTAACAAGAATGAGGAAGATTAAAGAAAATAAGGACAAGAAGAAAACAAGAAAATGAAAACACAAAGAAGAAGACTGGATTGTAACTCATAGCTGTCCATAGATTTGCATGTATGCAAGATATCTTATGAATGTGAATTTAATGGACAACATAATAATGGAAACCAAAGGAAGAAGGTTATTGCATTTGGAGAGTAAAATAAAACGTGGAAAAATGGAAAAGATCAATTAGAAGATAGCTTGAAAGAATTACTCACGGCCATATTAATTTTGCATGGTCGTGAGCATTAACTTACGGCCATGCCAAATTATTGCACAATCGTAAGTTTTAACTCATGGTTATGCAATATGTGCCTATGTATGGTGTGCCACACTAGTGATACATCAAGTCACGGGTGTGACACTTGTCACCTTACCTATCTTTTTTAAACTACTTTCTAATATAAACTGAGGGGTGTGTGATGGCAGAGTTATGAAAGAGTAGGTGTGTTTTCGACTGGGGAAAAAAGGAGAGGAGCTCTCGAGAGACTAAAGAAGAAAGGGTGGTAAGGCTTTCACATATGGAGAGACTCATTGAGGGGTAGCTTTCTGACGCCGATTCGAAGGTGATTTTGATGCCGACAACCCAGTTAAGTGTATTTCTCGTTGTATTTTTTATTTTCCTTCTCTCTTTAGAAATTGATTATGTTATCCGATGTGTATGGATTTGGGTATTGTGAAAAGATGATTTTAATGCATTCATTAGATCATTAGATTACAAACCCATTGCTAGAATATTCAATATAATCCGTAATTGTTATGTTCAAATTCATTTGTAGTGACTAATGGTTTGTAATTATTAGGAATAACATAAACTAGGTTAAATAATTTGAGCTTATGTGATTATTGCTTACAATGGTCTATTTTCTCATTTATAAGGTAGTTATTCGATTAAATCTAGAAAATGTCTCCTATGTTATCTGATAGCTAAGGTTAATTAACAAGCTCTTCTTAATTAACTATGACCTAAGGAAAAATTGGTATTAACAGAGCTTGTTGTAAATCTACGGCCAATATTTTAAAGAGAGATGTGAAGAAAACAATTCAATGAAATATTTTTAATTGGATGTAGGCTAAGATTGAATCAAAGAACCATATCCCTAACGAATCCACCATTTTCATCATTTTTCGTATGTTTTCTTTAATTTGTTTTCATTAGGTTAGTTTTATTTTATTTTCTTGCTTGATAAACTAACTAACCCCCTCACAACCTAAACATTGTTTAATTTCATTTCAAAATCTTTACACATACTCTCTGTGGGATCGACCTAGACTTACCACTATTATAGTAGTAGGTCTAGTTTATTTTGTATAGTGTTACGATGAGCTACCGATTTTCATGTCAACAATTCCTGAATAGACCAAAAGCTTCTTATCACGACTCAGGTACATCTTTGTAAGATTTGCTTAATATTATAACTGCCAACAATATTTAACTTCAATAAAGTGCAAAGGAGTTCTAGCAAGTTATAAGGCAATTTTCACAAGATATAGGGACTAGCGTCCAATATTTGGAAAACCAACAAAACTCAGGTACTTCTTTGGAGGAATTAGTTAATGTTTGTGTTACTAATACTTTGTGATTACAGTAGGAAGACAAGCAATTCTAACAAGAAACAAGTTCTACAGTAGGAAGAGATGCAATTCCAACAAGAATCAAATTCCAAACTGTAATCCAGAGCTTGGTAAGGCAAATGGGCTAGTTAACGGAAGCTCTCAACCTCCTAGCATCATAAAAAGAAGAATCACAACTATATTATAACTTGTTTCTTAATGGAATTGCATATCTTCCTGCTTGGATCCTGAGCTTGGCAAGCTAGATGGGTTAGTTAATGGAAGCTGTCAATCTCCTAGCATCACAAAGAGAAGAAACACAACTATCTCAACTTGAGGTGTACCCAAGGGTTGTTAGCATAGAGGCCTTACAGAGTGAAGAGGAGTTTGAGAATCTTCAGTGTACCACTCAAGGAATTGCTTGTGTGGAAGAAGTTGAGAAGGAACTCAAAGCAGAAGATGAAATATCAATTAGCTCAGAGGTAAGTACTGAGTCTATAATTATGGTTAATACTAACCCTTCACCTATACTTGACCAATTAAAGAAATTGATCGTAGAAGAAAAAGGTGAAAAGATATTTGAAATCTTTCCAAAGTGCATGGACTCAGTAGAGATTGGAAGTCTGAAGATAGAGCATATGCTGAATATGAACAATTATCAAGCAAGGCCCTATTTTGAACAACCTCATATAGAGATAGCTCAAACTGTGATACCCGAAGATCATAATTTTGTCACATAAGAGTATTAAGTCAAGCCACTACCCTAAACAAAGGCGCTTTTTGGGAGGCAACCTAAGGGAAATAAATTTCTTTCCTTAAATTTTTGCATTTGTCTCTTATATAAAAGTGTGTTTCTATGTTGGTTTGTTTCTTGCTTGTTTTAAGTTTTCATTCAAAATAAGATAGAGAATAAAACAAACAATCAAGCATTTATTCATTTTCTATCGCTTCTAGGATTATATAGTCAAGATTAAAGAATAAATTGATTAGAGAATTTTACGGAAACTTGAGCATGTACTTTTATTTTGTGATTGGTCGATGCGCATTATCTTTAGAAGAGTAGTGACTAGTGGTAGACAAAGCTAGTGAGATTTTGAACCTTATTAGACTGACACATACATATAAGTCTCATTGTCTTTTGATAATGTGTGATCTTTATGACATAAACTTCCTAACTTTGCCTTGATTTTATATTCGCATGCATTAATATGGAAATGATTAGACATTCTTTGTTTTTCCGAACTACACTGGCCAATTAACCTACTCTATTGATACGATTTCTCCTTTCCTAAGCCCCTTTGAGCTTTATTTGCATTTTCTTTGTGTATTGACCATATTACATGCTTCAACCCTAAACAAATGTCCTTCCCAAGCCTTAAAGCTAGTGGAACATTTATTGATTGTTGAGTTTGTAGATATAAAAAGGTATAAGTGTAGGGATGTACATATGTATAGGTTAGTTATAATTTTGGGATGCTATTTTATGTCTTATAATTGAAATTCCCATATTGATGTAGTTTCTTTTAGTTTTTATAAGAGAAAAGAAAAGAAAGAAAAGAGAAAAGCAAAAGAAAAGAAAATGAAAATATGAAAAAATTAATAAATGTATTAAGGAGGAAGTGCATATATGTTGAAAATTCATTTATGATTAATCTTCCTCCTAAAGTTGTATTGAATAGGTTACTTGAGTATGTTGAATATGAGGTGGATATGCTTTCAATGGTCACTCCCTATGGTTACCAAATCTTATTTATGATCAATTTTTGTGAGTGATATATGATTCGTGTGGTTTGTGTGTGAGAGCTTAAGTTTGAGTGGTGAAACATCATTTTTGCATTCATTATAGTTTATGTACACAATTGTGAGGGAATATTGGTTTTTGCACTTGATGTCACATTGATTGTTGCTTTGTTTCACAAGCTTTAATGACTTCATGCTACTTGATCCAAATACATCTCACCTTACCTTACCAATATTATAACTTTGAAAAGTCCTTTAATCCATGATTTTGCATGTGAACATTAGTGGTTGAAAAATGAAATGATATGTAAAGTTATAGAAAGTCTTGATTGTGAATGGTATTTAAGTGCACCCATAAACATATCTTCTTTAAGCATATTTTCCAAGTTTACCATTAGATTGCTCAATTTTCGAAGATGATGAGTGTTTATTGATCATGAGTAAAAGCATTGAATGTTGAATTATTTTTGTGATTTTTTAAGGCATTTAGCTTTGCTTATGATTATATATTCTTGGAACATATGGAAAATGAGTCAATGTTTTTATGTCTATGAGCTTAATTTTGATGTTTTTCCTGAAAACGGTTAAAAGTTAAGTGCGGGGCAAATTGACATGTGCTTAATTGATTGTATAATTATTCTATAACACTTAGCTATTAATGACATAAAATTACTTAAGATACTCACTTTGACCCATATGTGGTTTTCCGCATGTAATAAGAACGAGGAAGTTTAGAACAAATAAAGATAAGAAGAAGACAAGAAAGTGAAAACACAAAGAAGAAGATTGCATTGTAACTCATGGTTGTTCATGGATTTGCATGTATGCAAGATATCTTATGAACATGAATTTAACGGACAACATCATAATGGAAATCAAAAGAAGAAGGTTGCTACACTTAGAGAGTAAAATAAAGAGTGGACAACTAGAAAAGATCAATTGGAAGATAGTTAGAAAGAATCAATCATAGCCAAATTAATTTGGCATGGCCATGTAACGAGTTTTAACACACGACACACCCGTGACACACCAAGTCACGGATATGACACTTGCCACCTCACCTATCTTTTTTTAACCTAGTTTCTAATATAAATTGAGGGGTGTGTGATGGCAGAGTTATGAAAAAATAGGTGTGTTTTCGGTTGACGAAAATAGGGGAGGAGCTCTTAGGAGACTGAAGAAGAGAGGGCGATAAAGCCCTCAAATATGGAGAGACCTATTGAGGGGTAGCTTTATGGCGCTAGTTTAGAGGTGACTTCGACGTCGATGACCCGGTTAAGCATATTTCTCCTTGTTTTTTTTTGTTTTCTTTCTCTCTTTAGAAATTGATTGCGTTGTTTGATGTGTATGGATTTGGTTATTATGAAAAGATGATTTTAATACATTCATTGGATTATTTTATTACAAATCCATTGCTAAAATATTCAATGTAATTCGTAATTGTTATGTTGAAATTCATTTGAAACTATTAATGGTTTGTAATCATTAGGGATAACATAACCTAGGTTAAATACTCCGAGCTTATATGATTATTGCTTAGATTGGTCTATTTTTCTCATTTGTAAGACAGATGTTCGATTAAATCTAGAGAGCATCTCCTAGGTTATCCTCTAGTTAGGGTTAATTAACGAGGTCTTCTTAATTAACTATGACCTAAGGAAAAACCAGAATTAACAGAGCTTGTTGTTAATTTACGACCAATAGTTCAAAGAGATATGTGAAGACAACAATTTAATAAAGTATATTTAATTAGGTGTAGGCCGAGATTGAACCAAAGAATTGAGTCCTTAATGAATCCACTACTTTCATCATTTTTCTTATGTTTTCTTTAATTTGTTTTCATTAGGTTAGTTTTATTTTATTTTCTTGTTTGATAAACCAACCAACATCCCCATAACCTAAACACTATTTAATTTTATTTCAAAAGCTTTACACACACTCTCTGTGGGATTGACCTAGACTCACCACCGCTATAGTAGTAGGTCTAGTTTATTTTGTATAATGTTACGACACAGTACCAATTTTAGGTTCTTGGGTTATACCCTATATAAAACATTTCCACTTAGCATCTTGCATCTACAAGTAGCTTAGATGATTTTTGATATCTTCAATTTGATCACGAATCCCTCCAATCTTACGATCTAACAGTTGATATATTGCCCCTAAAAGAGCATAATTATTATTGTTGGTTTCGTTGTTTTTGTTTCTATACAACCATATTCGTACTAAACCCTGTAAACTCAAACTTGAAACTTTCGAATTTAGGTGAGAGAGGCTCAATTATAGACTGTTAAGGCTTAAGAAAACCTTAATAACTAAGCTCTAATACCAATCTGATGGTTAAATTTGGCACACCAATTGAATTTGAGAGAATAAAAGCAAAGGCCATTAGTTTGAATGAATAAAAAATATTGAAAGTCAAAGGAAAAAATAAGAGAACACCACAATAGTTGATAAATCCAAGCACCAAAATTGTTGATAAAGCTCTCAAGGGTGTCACTAGCTACAGAGGCATAATGACCAACACAAAACAAAGTAATCAATTTTGAATTTGTGAAGAAAAGGCTGAACTTTAATTCTTGAATCACACAAAAATACACTTTATAACCCCTATTTATAGTAGAAAAAACTCCCAATAATATTAGGAAACAATCTAGATAATATATAATCATACTAGGGATCTAAAAGAAAACTCTTAGTACTATTACGAATCAACCTAGATAATATGGAATTATACTAAAGATCTACAAGAAAACTCCTAGTACTATTTGGAAACAAATTAGACAATACAAATAAACTAATTTAAGAAGATTTGGTGTCCAAGTAAATGACAAATTTTATGTATCCTCTGCATGCTCCTAAAATTTTAGGCCCAACAGATAAGGTTTCACTTGGTTTCAGATCCAAAAATTGCAATCATACATGTACACTGAATATTGAATTGTTTGTAAAACTCGAAAGCCCATTACTATCTTACACAAAATTTTCATGTAAATTTAAATATAATGGCTTAGAGATAAAGTCCACTTGTGTTATGGCATCAGATACTATTGCTGAAAAATCACGGAAGGGATATGATCTCGTGTGTAGTGAAATAATTATGAAACTTTTTTATATTTTGATTTTCCAAAAACAAAGATCACTTTAAATTCTACAAAATGGTTAGCATACACATCATAATAAAGCGTGAATGTTAATTCATATCTCTTTTTAAATCTTGATTATTTTCTTGTCGTCTCCCTCAAATTGCTTTTTAAAATGGCTTATATCAACCACCATAGCCATACAAGTGTCTGGCCTTTAACGATATCTACAAAACGAGTTAAGAGAACTCTACATCAATTGCAACAAGGAGTGCTAGCTCCGTTAGAGCTTAAGCCCATTTATAATATGTTATGGACATTTTAGTAATTTAATTGAAATTAAATTCTACTTTCAATTAAAATTTAATTATAATTACAAATAAATCTAATTAAATACTAATTATGCATAAATAAGATCTAATATCTCATATTGATTGTTATTTGTTAAATTTGTCATATTTAATTGTAAATTTTCTTTAACTTTACAATCAAGTTCAACTTGATTAAAATTTATTTTCTCTCTTCAACTCGTTCTTTATGTGTCACCCATTAAGTTCCTAATTATGTTGCCAATGAATACAAATTATAACCCTAAATCATATTTAGGATTGGATAAATTAAACTCCTTTAATATAACATTCCGTTATCCATGTTAAGGCTATAATAGTAATTATGAGAGATTATTAAGAGAGTAGAAAATATATTTCATATTCATGCATTATATGATATGCACATACACTTGAATATTGAATTTTTGCACATGAAAATAATTGTACATGCATTCATTGGCATTTTCCATGTTTGATTGATCTATAAATGTGATTATATTTGGAATTGCGAATTATATGTGTTAAAAATTGATTTGGAGAGTATATTTATTAACTTAGAATTTTTGGAGAAATTTTGAGAATTTTCTGAAGTTTAGGGGTTTTGTACTAAGAAAAATACCAAGTGGCAGAACAATTGATGAATAGTGGTAGAAATAAATGTCAAATGGCAGTATAAATTTTAATATGTCTCATTAAGATTTAATGACAAGTGTCATTGAAAATTGGGAAAAATTTGGATTGAAAATTGGAGACAAATTGACTAGTTAAATAAAAGACCAAGGAGAGACCTTAAGAAAGTGACATGTGTCACTTG
>JAOTAY010000008.1:18681230-18695531 GCA_025629805.1 Erythroxylum baracoense
GTCGCATAAAGCCTTACCAATGTTTGTGCTTCCAATTTGACAAGGAATGGAGAAGCTTCTGGGATCCCTCAACTTCGACGGCAACTTATTCTATAAAATAGCGCTGGACTTTTCCGTCAATGCCACTGTTTCATACTCCTCCAACCTTCTCTTATTTGAAAAGATTTCCTTCAAGAATTTTGCGTAGGTTGGAATTTGTGTGAGAGCTTCCGTGAAGGGAATACTAATCTATAGCTTCTTGAGAATTTCCAAAATTTTCCCAAATTGTTTATCTAGTTGAGCCTTCTGAAAACATTGTGGGAATGGGGTGGGTGGCTTATATGGAGGAGCTGAAGTGTATTTTTCAGTTTCAGCATTTTTTTGTTCGTTCTGCATAGGTTGTGCGTCTGTCTGCATAGGTTATACAGCTGGGATAGAATAAAATCTTTCCTTACTTGCTGCTTTATCCTTGCTTTCCACCATCAGTTCTAGGACTTTCCACTTCATAAAATCTCCGCATTAGTAGTCTCCTTAGGATTTTCTAGTTGTGCAGGCAATTTACCCTTATCCCCTCTTGATGTAATAGCTTGTTGAGCAATCTGAGTCTCCAACATCTTGCTGTCTATGGCAAGTTGATCTACATTAGAACTAAGCTACTCTATTAGTTCCATCATGGACTCCAAAGATGGTTTATGTTCTTGAGCTTGTGAGGGTTGTGGAGGGGCTTGAAGTTTTGCATTTGGAATCCTGGAGGACCGCTATTGAAGTTTTGTTGCTGGGATGGAAAGTGAGGTTGGTTTTGAGGGTAAGAAGAGTAATGGGGCTGGTTTGAGAAATTTTGTGGCTGTCTGGGTTGTTAGGACCAAGAGAAATTGGGGTGATTTCTCCACTCAAGATTGTATGTGTTGGAGAAGGCTCCTCCTTGCAGTTTAGCTCCATAGTTACCCATTAAATTAGCTTGCTCAACTGCAATGTCTTATCCGTAAGCCTGAAAATCATACATGGGCTGTGTAAATTGCAACAGTTCATGCACAGGCTGTGCGCTTCTTGCTGCCATCATATTAACCTTATCCATCTTATCCATTCTTTTTGTTAGGGCTTCAAATTTAGCGTTCATCATGGATAACGCATTAACCTCAAACATTCCTACAATCTTTTTAGTCTCTTGTTTTAAATGCCCCCTACCCCCACTCCATTGGTAATTATTCTGAGCAATCCTTTCTAATAGTGAATGAGCTTCATCTTCAATTTTTGCCATGAAGTCTCCAGCTGCAGCTGCATCTATAGCACTTTTCATAACTAGAGAAAACTCGTTGTAGAAAATCTACATGAGCATCCATTTCTGAATCCCATGGTAGGGACATTTTCTTTGTAACTCCTTGAATCTCTCCCAAGCTTTATACATAGATTCATCTTCTCTCAGTAGGAAGGAATGCACTTCACCCCTTAGTTGTGCGGTCTTTCCTAGCGAAAAGTACTGCATTAGGAAAGCTCGGGATAACTCTTGCCACGTAGTTATAGACCCTAAAGGTAGAGAGTAAAGCCATTCACTTGCATGATCCTTCAAGGAAAAAGGGAATAATCTGATGCGAATTACATCATCAGATACCTCATTTTGCTTCAACATGCTACATATCTGAGTGAACTTCTCCAAATGAATATGGGGATTTTCTGAAGGGTTGCCTCCAAATTGGGAATGTTAGACTATCTGCATAAGTCCGGTCTTCAGTTCAAAGTTATTAGCTATAATTGGAGGTGTCGCGATGCTCGATTGGTAATCCTCAAAGTTCGATATGGCATGGTCTCGCATGGTTCTCTAATTTTTCCCACCATTCTGCCTTTGTTCTGCCATTATTTGCTCACTTGTAGTATCAACAGGTTCAGTTTCTATTCATTGGTTACTCTGCACAGCTTGTGCTCTTTCTGCACTATAAGAATGTCTCATATACCGAAGGAATCACCTGCAATTCAAAAATCAAAAAGAATACTCTGAGTGAAGAAATAAGCTATGAGAAAAGTAAATAAAATGAAAAATAACAAAATGATAATGAAAAAATAAATGCCCAAAGTAACCAAACAATTGGTCGCCTAATATTGCCCAAAGGAAACTCACTGACAAAGGTGCCAAAACTTGTCCGAGGCCCTCGCAAGTACGGGTCACGCAAGTAAATAGGGAAGTATGAGTATCAATCCACAGGGAGTTACTGAACAATTACTAGGCTTAAATCATTCAATTATTTGGGTTGATCACTCAAGTGTTGATTATTTAGAAATTAATTAATAAACAAATTGTTAAAACTAATCCTAAAGCAAACAGAATAACCGCACAACTTACATGAGTTTGTAAGGAATAAATCAAATATGTAAAAAGAAGGTTTCAAATTTGGTTTCGTAATCGACTTCTAATTATTCTCTTCTGGTTTATTCAATAATCTTGATCCCTATACTTTGAAGGAAACTAAATCTAAATTATCTATGATTCTCTATCGAGATGTCAAAGAAGTATCATAGTTAAAATCAATCCTGACTATCGTGGCTCATGAAATTAACTGAAACTCATTAAGATTTTTATCTAGTCGGTAATTCCTCTCACAGATTTTTTCCTATATCTAGGTCTAAACTTATAAGTTCTTAATTTTGGTTCTCCACTACCAATTTTCACCTTTTAGCTCTTCAACCGATAATTTCGACACAAATTATGTGAGGCTTAACACAGAACAAGCACAATAATACTCAAAACAAGAATCAATAGCCACAAATCAATTTTATTGAATAAAATCCAGAATCAAATCATGTAGAAATTCAAAAACTACATCCTATCTTTGAAACCCAATAAGAAATCTACTCACTTATGTTCATGTTTAACAAAATAAATATCAAAACAAGGAAAATAGACATTAAAGGAGTAAGGAACGAAGAACTCTGTTTTGTTTTGTCTTCGTGTGTGGTCTTCGTGCATGCAGGTCTTCCACAGCGTCTGTGAGGTAGGTGCCTTCGTGCGTCAGCTCTCTACTATCCAGGTCCTCTCCAACGTACGTGAGATCGTCCCCTGCGTCCATGAGAGCCTCTCCAAATTAAAACCTCACCCATTAAAAACCTGACACCTCAAAACGTTTTCCTCCACTATGTTTTGGACTTTTTTTTTCTGAACCTTACTGCTGTATCGTTTTGTTCTCTCATGTTGTCGTTTTCCTTCTAGTTCACCTCCCCCACGTCAGATCCCTTGGCCAAGTAATAAGAAAGGTGTATTTACATCTTCCAAGTTAGCTACTGATGTGGCAACTTCTTACGTCTAATTTTGAAGCCAAATTTCATGCTTTCTATGAAGGAATCAGAAAAATAAAATAAATAACAAACTCAATGAAAATAAATAAATTAACCTAAAAATGCTACTAAAATGAATGAATGAATATGCAAAATGAATGCAAATATGACCTAAATACCTATATGAATTGGACTAAACATACACCAATCGTGCCTCTAGTATGTGAGGTTACTCCATTATAGAACATTTGCAAGAAAAACTCCTTAGATAAGTTATAGTGTGGGCATTTTCTTACAATTCCTTGTACCTTTCCCATACTTCATAGATTGATTCTATGTCACTTTACTAGAAGTTGGCAGTCTCTTTGATAATCTTTGTGGTCTTAGTAAGGGGAAAATACTTGTCTAAAAAGACACGAACTAGTTGATCCCAAGTGGTGACATTGGCTGGGTTGAGAGAATGGTACCAAATCTTTGCTCTATCTCTTAAGGTAAAAGGGAAAAGCCTAATTCTTACCACATCCTCCTCCATCTGATGGTATTGGAAAGTATCATAAATTTTAAGGAAATTCACTATATGCGCATTAGGATCTTCATTAGTGAGTCTATGGAATTGCACATGCTATTAAAGCATGTTTAACAAGGTTGATTTAATTTCGAAAGAGGTTCCTTGTACAGATGGCCTAGCTACTCCTTGGTTGGCCCCATTGAACCCTGACCTCATGAAATCCGTAAGAGTTCTTTATTGTCATCTTTAGTTCACGCCGTGATCCAAATCTTGCTGAAATTCCTTGGTCATTATTACTTTTGTGCTTTCTTCTTCTTCACATCGAGCTTTCCTAATTGATCGTTGTAATCGAGTGATATGTAGCTCTAAGGTTTTAGCTGCACTACTCAAACTTCTTATGACTCTTGTGTTCATACACAGGCACTGATTCAGAAATATAAAGAAATAACTAAACTAAAAACAAACTAAAATGCCTTAGACTAGAAAACTAAACTAATCTCCTCCTCAGCAATGGTGCCAAAAACTTAATCGGGTGGTTTGTTGCATGTAATTTTTTAATATTAACCCTTGATAATCCACAAGTGCACTGTTCGTTAGCATAGTATCAAAGACATCAATCCCATGAGGAGGGAGTTAATCTCATCCTAAAATCTAAGGCCATAAATAAATAACAAAAACTCAAAATGAACAAAACTTATATGAAAATTTGATTCAATCAATCAAAATAAGAATCAAAAGCAAAAATACTAATTACTAAGCAATTGCAACACACCCAAGAATAAACTGAAAGAAATTATTAATTAAGAGAAAGGGAATTTTACCTATCCTTAATGCTAACCTAACTAATTATGAATTATTGGATTGTTAGTTATAGACTATCTTAGGGTTGATTACTCTCTCTCAAGTTATAACCATTAACCCTAATCAGATTATAGGGGTTGCAATATCTCAATTTACAACCTATCCAAGACACTAATTAGTCTTGAAGTTTTCTAATAAACTATCAGAAACCTGTGCGCAATCTCTCTTCGCACAATTTATCGATCTAATTCAATTCTTGTTCTATTAAATCACCTAACTCTCGTGAGTCCAATTTAATCATTTTTCATTCGATTCACCCTCTCATTTTATTACCGAATTATGCAATTGTAGAATTAAACCATAACAGATGCAATAAACACATAAACAATTAGATTTCCATAATTTCAAGAATAAAATTTCGAAGGTAAGTTTTGAACATCCTCAACATTCTAAATCCTATCATCAACTGCTTAATTCAATTCTATATAATAAGAAAACTAAAAATAAATAGAAAATACAATCTAAATGGATGATGAAAGGCAATGATGCCAAGAAACCTTCTAATCTGGGAAGTATGTCGAGTCAGCTTCTTCTTCACTTCTCTCTTCCTTTTTCTCTTCCTCTATCTCTCTATGATTACTCTCTAGGGTTTCTCAAGGTGGCTAATGTAAAAGCTCCACTTTGCCTCTTTTCTTGTTCTTTTTATATCCTCTTGTGTTCTAAGCAGCTCTAGGATTTTTCTAGGGTTCGAAAGGTCCAAAACATCCTTTGAAACTTGACATTCACAAGTGTCTGTGTGTCTGCCTAACATAGGCCACGATCGTAGGCCATTTTCTAGGCTTCTATCACAATCGTGGCATGTAGGCTAAGATCGTAGGCCAACTCCGGTACTTCTGTCACGATCGTGGCCTGTTATGCCAAGATCAAGGGTCGTTCTTTAGGCCCAAATGTCTCCGAACTTCTCTGTTATTCAATTTTGACCATGAAACACTAGCAAACACATTATGGTACTTCAACAACATAATATTTAAGCTCAAAGATTTGTACTACCCATAAAAAATTTAAAACATAAACAATTAATAACTAACACAATTCTAACCTAAGCGTATACTAAATGATTGAATTAAGAACTAAACACGCATCAAACTATGCCCTAAAACATGATGCAAGATACACTTATCAATGTTGTTAATTTAAATAATAAAAAGTTATTTCTTATTTCCATCATTCAATAATTCCAATAATGATGCAATTTTTGGCATACTAGACTATATCATATTGGTTTAAATTGAATAAATTTATTAGTTAAAGAATACCTCTTAGATGATTTATATTAAGTAGATTTACCTTATTTGTGAATATTGTCTAGCTAGTAAACTAGCAAGAAAGCTATTTGGAAAAGGACCATGAGCCTCCTATCCATTGCTAATAAGAGCACAACGTGGAGCTTTATACTTTATCGTTTTTGTAAATAACTATACTCAGTATGGTTATGTCTATTTTAGTTCCCACAAATTACAAGCATAAAATTGTTTTATAAAGTATATAAAATTAATAAAGAAACTAGTAGACAATAAAATAAAAGCATTAAAAACTAATCGAGGGAAAGGATACTTATTTGATAAGTTCAAGATGTTATATGATAAAATAGGAATAGAAAGACATTTAAATATCTTAGAATGCTATAATAAAATGGCATTATAGAACGATGTAATAAAATGTTAATAAAAAAGGTTTGGTCTATAATTACATAAGAAAAATTATCAATCACCTATTGGGGTTATGCATTACTTACAACTATTTATGTATTTAATCGTGTGCCCACAAAATTAGTTACAAACACCCCATATGAGTTAAAATAGGAAGAAAACCTAACATGGAACATCCAAGACCATATGGATGTGTTGCCTATCTTCACGATCTTTCTCATAAATATGGGAAATTAGGCCCAAAAGGGAGGAAAGCATCTTTATTAGATATTCTAAATACTCAAAAGAATATGTGTTTATAGGTAAATGAGATAATGAAAAGTAACCGAATTTGAATTAAGAGATGTTTTGTTTTTAAAAAAATGACTTTCTATAATAGGGTGAAATAGGAAAAGACCTATTTCTATATGAGAATGTGAATTAGAATGCTTCCATTATAGGGAATCGTGAAGAGGGACTTTATCTGAGTGAGAGTAGTCTAGAACACGAAGAACTAACTTAAATGCAATTAAGATCACAACCTACTGAAAGTTTACCTACCATATCTAATCTAACTAAGAATAATCAAAATGTTAATGAATTTGTTTCTCATGAACCATTTTTATGTTGAAGTAATTATGGTATCATTCCTCGACATCATTTTGAAATAAAAGGGGAAATTTATATGATTATCATTCAAGAAGATGATGAGCCAAGGAATGTACATGAGGCTCTTAAAGGTCTTGCTAAAAAAGAATAGATACAAGCAATGAAAAAAGAAATGACTTCTTTAAGCTCGAATCAAGTATGCGACTTGGTTGATCTCCCTAAAAGGAAAAAAGCTATTAGTAACAATTGAATTCTTAAAATAAAACAAAAATGATGATGGTAGTATTGAAAGATAGAAGGCATGCCTCATAAAGAAAGGATATACACAATAGGAGAGAATTTGTTATGAAAAGTCATTTTCACCAGTTACGAGGTTTACATCAATTAATCTAATCTTGGCTATAGTAACCAGTTTGGATATTAAATTATATCAAATCGATTTAATCAATACTTTTTTAAATAGAGAATTATAAGAATAAATCTATATGGAGAAACTTATTGGTTTCATTAAGATAGGTGAAGAATATAAAGTATGTCAGTTATTAAAATCAATTTATATTCTAAAGTAATCTTTAAGGCATTGGTACATTCATTTTCATAATGCAATCATTTCTTATGATTTTTGTATGCTTGATGAAGACCATTACGTGTACATTAAGAGATCTTAAGATAAATTTGTGATTTTATCTTTATATGTGGATGAGATTTTGATTGCTTGTAATGATTGTGAGTTTGTCAAGCAGATCAAAAATTAGTTGTCATCTTAATTTGAGATTAAAGAAATGGTGAAATTGCATATATTATTAAATTTAAAATTTTACAAGGTCATTCATGTCACTTTCCTAAACAACTTACATTTAAAATATTTTTAAACAATTTTGTATGTAAGATTGCAAATTAATATATAATCTTTTTACTAAAGTGAAGGTCTTAATAAGAAGTTTTGCTCATCTATGCCAGAAGAAATGGAAAAATGAAGAAAGTTCCTTACTTTAGTACAATTAGAAGTCTCATATATACCATGATATGTACAAGGACAAATATTTATTATGTCATTGGAATGGTGAGAAAAATATTGGATAGTTGAAAAAATTAATATAGAGGTATTTAAAAAATACTGTTGATTATGACTTTTGTTATCAAGGCAACAACTAACATATACAAAGGTATACATATGCTGATTGGGAAGGAGATTCAAATGAGAGAAAATCTACCTCTGGATTTATTTTCTTACTTAGCAATGATGATATGTATTAGAAAAGTAAGTAACAATCATGTAATGTCTTATCCACTATGTTAAATAAACATATGCTGCCTTAAATATAATATTGGCTTATCAATATGTATAAATTTAACAATTTAATACCATCATCCTTTCACCAAACATTGATTTGGTTATTATTTAACTTAATAAGCTTCATACATTTCATAATCAAACGGATAGATATATCTTTTTATGTAATTTAAGATTCTCATCATATTGATTTAACCAACATAGTGTAAAAGTATAGTCTTGATTATCCAACTATGCATTATTACCACTTATATTAAGTATAATTCTCCTTTAATCCAATACATACAAAATATTTGTATAGACTTAGATCAACTACTTTTACTCAATAATCTATTTCTTATTATGTCTTAAGCATTATAGTAATATTGAATTTGAATATAGTAATAAATACTCATAAGCATAAACTATAAATACGTACGATCTTTACCATATCATGTATAGGTATGAAAAGTAACATAATCATTTTTATTCTAATGATAAGTATTATCATATCTAAGCCAATGCTTATAATTATAGTTAATATTTATGCTTTAGTAAACTAAATTTGAATCGAACAATTCCATTAAAGTATTATACCTTTCAGCTATACTTTATACAACCTCTTGCATTATGTTTATCATAATGTTGATATTTATCTTATATATTGTAATTAAAGTCTATGAGATATTAGTCAACTTAAAATATCATTACATTTTGTCATTAATGTGATTTTGACATATTTTTAAAACTTTAACGTTAAATCCTCACTAGAATTAATAGTAAATTTGTATAACAAAAAACAAGTTTTCAATATAACTTTGATAATTTCTCTTAAACCTAAATTGTATCCTAGAAATTTGGTTCCTTAACACTTAGTCTCAAATATACTAAATAAAGGTAATTTTTACTCAAAACAAAATATAAATGTAAGAAAAACAAGTATTGATTATATTTCATGACTACTAATGAGATCAGGACTTTAATCATGTATTTGATTATCCCTACTATTTTATTCAAAATAATAACCCTTACTACTATTCAAAAAGATCACTCTAATCTCTCTAGTATTCTAAAATTCCATTTAAATTTAGTTAACCATAGAGTCACTCAATAAACCAACTAAATTGAAATTGGGTAGATAACATCCTTATCAATCATAACTCATATGACTCCTAGACCCAATAGGTGATAACTCTTCACCAAAATATATCTTATATATTATTCCTAAACTTGCCTTTAAATTTAAATGATCATGATTCACTCATCCAAATCATACAAATTTAGTTAAGTAGAAACCGTTAATTTAAGAGAAAATATATTTGGATTAAAAGGGTCTTAAGTCATTCAACAAGCCTCACAATTAAAAAAACTATGATTTTATTCTTAAATAATTAAAGGAATAATTACATTCTCAATACCCAAAAGTATACGGATCATATATTATGGTATCGAAAGGTACCACTCTCGTGAGGATTATGCAAGAACCAATTTAAACCTAACCTTGTCTAAGGTCAAAATAAATTGATTTTAATAAAAATAAATAAAAAATTGAAATAGAATAATAAAATAAAGAAATTAAATTAAATAAGAAGTGAGTTGCCCATTAATTTAGGGTTTGATCAATGATGAATGCTTAGGATGTATTCTTTCATTGTTTTGTTTCTTTAACTATGATTGATCCAATTATATCTCGATCCTAGATTTCCTAAGGTATTGATTATTCTATCTTAAGACCTAATTAATTAATCCCTAATTGAATCTAAAAAGTTCATAATTGCAACTTCTCGATTCAAAAATCTTTCCCAACATTTTCAAATAGATCCTAAATTATTAATTGGATAATAAATT
Organism: Erythroxylum baracoense; assembly: GCA_025629805.1. Classification (NCBI taxonomy): domain Eukaryota; kingdom Viridiplantae; phylum Streptophyta; class Magnoliopsida; order Malpighiales; family Erythroxylaceae; genus Erythroxylum; species Erythroxylum baracoense. The sequence goes on from JAOTAY010000008.1 coordinate 18,691,201, forward strand.
TCTCACAGAAGATCTCTTTTTAAATGATTGTTAATTTAATGATTGTGTGACATATTAAACTAACAACTCTCGTTGCTCAATCTAATTTGATTAGTTTTGACTCACTCTCTCGATTTGTTATCAAAGTATTATCATGCACAATTATCACAACACAAAAATTTATATTAAATCAATAATAATCAAAGTCACAAAATAAATTTAGAATAAACCCTAATTTGGAAATTATAAAATCATGAACATAATAAACATCTTAGGATTTACTTTACACATCAAGTTTGATGAAAATAAAAAAAGGAAAAGAAGAAAAATTCTATTTGGAGCTTTATCTGGAAAGCTAGAAATCCTGGACGTTCTTCTTGATCTCCCTTGTTTCAACTGCTTTGTATAATGGATGCTACTTTTTTTATGTCTTTCACATTCCTCAATAGTATTTTAGGGTCCTACGATTGTTTCTATGGTTTTCCCACTTCATTAGATTCCAAAAATACCCCAAAGCCTAAGAGATATGAAAAAGGTCGCGTTTGGAAAGTGTTGTCATTAATGCTTCTAGAAATTCCTTTTTGTCGTTCAGCCCCCATCTTCTTCATTCTTCAATTTCTTGGTTTACATCCCTAAAAAACACATCAAACACCTCTTGAAACATAAAATTAAGGTCCAATTCTTGCCCTAAACCAAACAAACACTTAGAATACAGGCAAACACTAACATTATCATAATTCTAACCCTATACACATGATAATCATCTAACAAACACTTAAAAGCACACTTAAACATCTAAGAAAACATAGTATAATTTACACCTATCACTCATCTCATAGAACCTTAGCCCCCTCTCCTCACATGTGCAATTGTTAATTCATTTGTCTTATCCTTTCTCCTGTCACTAGCCACAAAGCTAAATCAACATTGCACTTAGAAGCAGTTATAGCATGTCTCCTCTATGGTGAAATACAAAGCCAACAACACCGTTGTCTCCATTATTGCAAAATAGCGCCTCCTCTCTTAGCCTTAGATGTCAACTTCTCTAAGATCTATTGTAAGTTGTCCAGTAGAGCTATTTCGTCAATGTCAATAATAACCATAACTATTAACCAAAACATAACCAAAAACAAGACAGACTTGACAATTAACCCTCAATCATATCACCTCCTTCTCTAACATAAATTCAAGTCATATTTTGTTCCTTTAAGGTTCTTAAACCTTTTAATTTCCGGATTTTAGGTCTTGTAAAATAAACACAAAAATAAATAATGCACTTATTGTATTTTTATTAGTGATTATTATTGAAGTTTTTGAAATTCCATAAGTTTAGGGTTTTTGGATTTCTAAAATTAGATTTCTAGAATTCTAAACTGTAGTATTCTATAATTTGAATTCTTCAAATTAAAAAATCATATCTAAATATGAATTTTAGGGTTTGTAAAGTATTAATGTAAAACTTTTTCAGATTAAATTGAATCTAATTCAATCTTAAATTAGCATTTTTATTTCAATTAAAAAATTCAAGATCAATAACATCAACAATTTTATTCAAGTTATAAAACTAAGGATGACTCTAATACCACTGTTGGAAAATCAAGACAGAATCTGGTCCTGCACGCAGTGGAATAATTATAAATCTATTTCATATGATTTTTTAAAAGCCAATATTACTTTAAATTTATAAAATAATTAATACATAAATCATAATAAAGTATTAATCACAATTTGTACCTTATTGTGAAGCGTAACCTTTTTCTTGTCATTTTCATCAAATTGTTTTCTAACGCTATTTTATCTTAACCACTGTAGTCGTATAAGTGTCTGACCTCTAACAGTATGTGATGAGAGAACTCCGTAACGGCTGTAAAGAGGTTTATTTATAATAGATTCTAGATATTTTAATAATTTAATTAAAATAAAATTCTAATTTTAATTATACTTTAATTAGAATTTAAATAAAATTTATTTAAATAACAATTATACCTAAATAAGATCTAATATTATATATTGGTCCTTATTTATTAAATATAATATCTTATATTGGTCCTTATTTATTAAATATCACATGTTTAATCATAAAGTTTCTTAAATTTTACAATCAAGTCCAACTTGATTAAAATATCTTTTCTTTCTTAAACCAATTCTTTGTGTTTAACCTATTAGGTTCCCAAATATGTTGGCAATAGATATAAATTATAATCCTAAACCATTTTTAGGATTAAATAAATTAAACTTCTTTAATTTATGTTTAATTCTGTAATAAAAATTTTATATTTATAGATTAAGATTGATATCTAGCAACATATTATAACCACCCAATATTTAGGAATGTCAAAGTGACATTAATTAACCTTTTTCGTGCATACCTTTTTTGTATAATTCAATTCTTTCATTATACAATATTCCGATTAGACGTAGAATATATAATTATTATCTACTCTATTTGAGTCTAATGATGTTAGCTCTCCACCATTAATAGTTTATTTAATTACTGACATTTGAAAACAAATTTCAAACTGTCGTTCTACTTTGGCCAAAGATTTTTCAATTCAATACTAATCGAAAACAATGAAACATTCTCCCTATTTAATTTAGGGTGATGAATCATATATTAACCACTCAATTACCTCTATATAGTTCATAATATATTAATTGATTACTAGCTAAGCTACCCTTGATTTTGATAAATCATAAGTAGTATCAAAATATAAAAATTCCTATATGAGATACTTTGTAATATCAAGTCAAACAATCACTTTTACAATCATCACAATTTCTATAAATGTATAAATAAATGTTCTAAATAAAATTCTCATATAAGTTTCATTTAGTAAACTTGTTCTCTAACAAGCAATCGTACAATTGTTTAAGTACCTTTAGTCTATGATATTGACTACTTGCTCTATAAGAAAGAAACATAACTTGTGTTAGTATTTTTACACTTCATTATAATCCAGTCTTAATAGAACAATAACTAGAAATAATTTAGGGATAATAAATAAATTTAATATTAATCTCATTATTATAATTCTATCATAATTTCATTTTCTATGTATATTTATCGCATTTATCAATACATCTGAATAAGTATAAAATAAAAAACGGCTTTAAATAATTATGTCACTAAACTACAACCAATTGATTAACTATAAAGCATCCATTGAGTTCTCTGAATTTTTAACTTTATAGCTAAGAAGATGAAGGATACTTATTATGAGGGGAAATTAAAATAGACATTAAATTTTTTTAACTAGGATGATAATGGTTTAATCTTTATTGTCAAACTGCTTTTGTGAGAAGATGACAGGCAAATAACTCAGTTAAATGATAACAAAGGTTGATGTTGATGGAGATTGAGATGACATGATAAACTATGAGAAATTTTTGAAAGTTAGAATGGCCAAGTGATTCCTCTCATCACTATAAAAAATTTAAAAACTATTAAAGAAGAATAAAATTGATTAATATTATGGCTCTAATTCCCTTTCATGTTTTTAATCCAATCTCTTAAATGATAAAAGTGGTAGTAGTCGATGGGTGATATGGTGATAGTGGTGGGAATATTTTGTATTCCCTTTAGGCTATATTTGGTTAGGGTTTTACTAATAGAATGAAATGAAATGTAATATTATTTCATCAATTGGGAGAAGGGCTTATAATAGAATGAGATGAAAAAGGAGAGTTTCATATTACATCTCATTCTATTCTAAACAGTAAAAATGAGAAAACTTCTAATTTGGGAGATTTAGGATAAAATGTAAAATGATAAACAACATTTCACTATCACTACAAGAAAATAACAAATTACCGATGAAAAATTACTGGTAGAACACATTCCGTCACTAATTATCCATTGGTAAAGTTGACGGAAATACCGACGATCAAAACATTCATCATTAAACAAGGAGGAAAAATATCCTCGCGAGTTTTTTGACGTACTATAGAGACCAACACGAAAGTCTATTGCAAAATGAGGCGGCAACAACTGGGGGGAAAATAACCAACTTGAATACTGACAAAACTGTGGTCCGTCGGTAAAATATCGATGAAAATGTATTTCCGCCAGTAACTGTTGAATTGTTTATAAAATAAAGCTACGTCATTTTATCATCAGCGTTAACAACACCCGAATGCCCCCCACCTTTCTACCTCCCCTCTACTATTTTTCTCTCTTCCCACCATTACATCGTCGGTTCTCTTATTTTTCGCTTCCACCATCGATTTTTGCTTTATTTTTGGTCCATCGTGCATCATTTTCAGGTAACGTCTCTATTGAGTTTATTTTGTCTTTAAAAAAAGAAGGTCTTAGATGCTTATATGTATGCCATCGGTGGGTGGGTGGGTTTTGT
>JAOTAY010000008.1:18695631-18715437 GCA_025629805.1 Erythroxylum baracoense
ATCTCATTATTAGGAAAATAATTCTAAAATGTCCACTTACCATAGCATGATGATCTTTAGTGACTTTGAATTTATAACGTAGTCATATAAATAAATATCAATGTTCTGCATGCTTGCCATTAGAATCGTCGTTGTACACATTTTGTGGTATTGGGAATGTCATGTAATGTAATAGATTTTCAATCCTAGTTTACTACCTTATTCCTCATTGAAAAATTAAAATTGTTTATTAGAGAATAATAGTAATCAGTCAAATATATATTAATCTTATAAAATGTAAGGGAGGAGGTGAAAATTGAAATAAAAGCTTTATTTTATTTGACTTTTATTTGTCAAAGATGGCCTTGGACAACTAATCATTTACTAACTTAACTTTTTTAGGTTGTTTTCTTTGCGACTTATAAGTTAAAAGAGATAATGTACGAGAATCATCAAGAGATCATTAATAAAGGAGTTGGGAATCATACAGCAAAGAAATTCTCTAGTCCACCTCGTGATGATGAGGAGCTTGCAGCTATGGACTCTGGTGATCGTGGTGCAACTAAAAGTAAGAAGCGTACTTCTCCTGTGTGGCTAGAGTTTACTTTGGTGAGTGTGAAAGGTGTTGATAAGGCTGAGTGTAAGCATCGCAAAGGGAAGTTTTCGGCTTGCGTGAGCATTTGATCAAGTATTGTCCAAAGAAACATTTAAGGCTTGTTGGAGGCCAGAAGACAATATTAATTAGGAGTGAGATTAAGTCTGATGGGAAAAAAACATTGCAAATGTACAAATTTATCCAGGAATTCTCAAGAAGAGAGTTAGTTAATATGATTATAATGCATGAGTATCCTTTGTCCATGGTTGATCACATTGGTTTCACAAGGTTTGTAGTGAGTTTAAACAATGAATTCAGGTTGATATCTTATAATACATTGAGAAATGATATCTTCAAAATGAAGTGAAAAATCAAACTTGAAAAAAATGTTGGAGGATTATGGGTTTAGGATTGCTATCACTACAGACATATGGACAGCTTCCAAACAAAATAAATGATACATAGTTGTGACCAAACACTTCATTGATGGAGATTGGGTTATAAGAAATCGAATTCTAAGGTAATTAATTTTTTTAGATTTAACATGTTTCCTTCCTTATTGACAATATCAAGTTTTCTTAAGATGTTATATGCACGCTTAATCTTTATCTTGGTTACCATATATAGATATAGTAATTTGCATGTTTAGTAATTAGTTCCTTTATACATGCTAAAAATTAATTACTTAGAGAACCATGATGTGTTCTGTATTTAAGTTGTAATAAATTTTTATCATTTTATTTTATAGGTTTATATTTGTGCTATGCCCACATACAAAGGAGACTTTATTGAAATTTTTATATGAGATTTTGTATGAGTTTAGCCTAGAAACTAAGGTTTCTTATGTGGTTGTGGATAATTGTAAAACAAATGATGTAATGAAAAACCTTCTACACGAGAAGCTTGATGCCAATTCTCTTAAATTAAATGATAAATTTTTGCATATGCAATGTAGCGCTCATATATTAAACTTGATTGTCAAGGATGGTTTGAATTTAATGGGTGAAGGGTTAGAAAGAATTCATGACTATATTTTATTTTGGGCATCAACTCTTAAAAGGATAGAGAAGTTTGAGGATGCAGCTAAGTTTCATCTTCTAAAAAGTTAATTCTTGATTTTAAGACAAGGTAGAATTCTATTTATTTGATGCTTGAGACAGCTTTGCCATACGAAGGTGTTTTTAAGAGGTTGGAACGTTTGAATAATCGACTTAAGTTTACTTTGCCTAGTGATGAAGATTGGAAGTTGGCAAATATTATTTGTGACAAATTAAGAGTATTTTACAAGGTAACAGAGCTTTTTTCTGGTAGAAAATACCCTACTGCGAACTTGTTCTTTCGACATGTTTGTGAAATAAAGTTGAAGTTATTTAAGTGGATGTCGTCCCATTGTGATATTATTAAAACTATGACACTAAATATGGTCGAAAAGTACGATAAATATTGGTTTCATGTGAATGGAATACTAGCTATTGCTTGTGTTTTGGAGCCAAGAAATAAGATAGATTGCGTTGAGTTATATTTTAGTGACATTTATGGAAGTAAAGCTAATATTGAGATTAAGAGGGTGAAGAGCTTGCTTTATGAACTATTGTTAGAATATCAAGACCAACATGCTATGGACATAGGAAACTCTACAACATGTACTAATTCAGTTGTTTCATCGTCGTTATGTGAGGCTACCCATTTTGGAAAACATCAAGCAGACTGTGGAGCTGGCGATAATTTTTCCATGTATAAGAAAACAAAGAAAATAAAGGTAAACTTAAGATCTGAACTAAACCATTATTTGGAGGAAGACATAATGCCTGAAAATAACTATTTTGACATTTTGGCTTATTAGAAGCAAGAATTCAAGTATCCAACACTGAGGATGATTGTCCGAGATATTTTATCAATACTTTGTCTCTACAGTTGCTTCAGAAACTGCATTTAGCATGGGTGGTAGGGTTCTTAGTCCACATCGCTCAAGACTTCATGCTAGTACTGTTGAAGCATTGATGTGCTTGCAAAATTGGATGTTTGGAGATTATTCAGGTAATATATATTTCCTTATTAATATTTGCAATATTTGTAGTTGAAACTTCTTACTTGTACAATTTTCATATTGAATCTTCTTTACAGATAACGCTTTACAAAGTTCATATGCGATTGCTTCGATCTTTGATGATGCTGATGCAAGCGAAGAGGAGCCGAGTGAAGTGTTTGATTTGGTAATTCATTTTATTTCTCATCATTTATTCATTTTTACTTAAAATATTAAATTAACTTATAATTTGACCCTATTTGTTAACATATTTTATTTTCTTATAGGATGATAATAATGCAAATGATATGGAGATGGAGTTTTGAATGCTATGAAGTTCACGTAAAGACATTTTGAAGCTTTAGATATTTCTATCTTTGTTCCAGTTTTTGGTTGTGAAAAATATATATTGTCTTTGCACTGAACATTATGATTTTTATTATTCCAATTTAATGGTTTTTTAAGACATACAAATCAAAATCTTGACTTATTATTATTAAATTCGCAAAAATATGCGCTTTATATTTTCTATTTAGAAGTTATATTTTTATGTACTATACAACCCGATGGATATCCAAAAACCCGAACAATCTAATGGATTTGGATATGGGTAGTAAATTGTAAAAACCGATGGATTGTAAATGGATAATGGATTGAGTCATAAAAAATGGATATGGATATAGATAGAGTAATACCCGAACCGAACCCTACCCACTGCCATCCCTACCTACGTTCCTTCCTTCAATGAAGCTAACCTATGAATGATTAGACTCACACTGGGCCTTTGCCAATATAGAGGTCGTTTTTTTTGTTACTAATAGTTTAGATAATTTACTTTTTATATGATTTGGAAAATTCTCTACAATTTTATTACTATTTAAGCTCTTTAAGCTATAAAAAAAATTATACAATCATATAATTCATGTAAATATATATAATGCTTCTAAGGGGTAAATATACATATATCTCTTACTATTTTATTTATTCCAAAAATGTTTTTATTATTTTAATTATTAAAAGAGAAATTTATGGTAAATTCTTATCAAGTTCTTTTAATAAAGTGTAGTAAATAATTAATTGTTGTTATCTGATAATATTTATATAAATATTGTTACATGTACGTCAATTAATTATATAACAAATTTTATTACATAGCTTGAAAAATACTTAACAAAAGGTCTTTTTTTATAGAGTTTCTGAATTATAAAGTTTTTTTTTATGATTCAAATCACATGTTCTACCCTATAGTTAACTTTGAAATTTTGCTATATTTTGATTATTTTATTATACCATAATTTAAATTATTTAACAAATAAGTGAATAAGTCACTTGTTTAGTTAATTATATAAAGAAGAAGGTGTTCTAATAAGTTATATAAATATGATAAACTTGTTATAAAATTTTGGATATTACATACGATATCTAGATATTATTCATATTAGAAGAATATATAAATTATTCACAAAATATATAAATAAAAGTAAATATTAAAATATGTGGTAATTATAGCAAATTAAAATATACGGCTATAATTTGTTTTATTAACCTAAATAATCATCCACGTTCTTGTGTAATGCATCAAGAACAAATTCAAGTATCAAATAGTAAAGCTTGTGAGAATACCAATCTTATAGCTTCTAAGTTACAAATTAAGCAAAAAGGGAAAATTTGATCTTAACATTTATATCAAAGTACAAGTGATCAATACAAGTTGAACTATGACATTTCAGAACATTCAAAATGAATCTTAAGTGGACCAAAGTTTAAATGGGGTTTAGTTTTCATCCATTAAGTGACATATCATTGATAATGTGGTATATATTAATTATTTTTAATCGATATATGAGACTACTGCTCGTTGTAGGGTCCAACTTTTCAAATTAAATTTATTTTTAATAAACCTAATTTAATTATAAGACATGTTGATTAATCTAATAACTTAATTATATTCTTTTTAACCAAAATTTCCAATTTGATGTTTCCCAATTCCAATGAATCCCAATCCCTATTTTCTATCAATGTTTGAAATGTCTGGTCCAATGAGAGGAGAAACTGCTTGAAAGCTTGAAAACAAACACGTATGTGGTGCCGAGCCAAGATAAGTTGTTCAAGCGTCACTAGGGTTTACATTAATAAGAGAGCTTGCAACTTTTGTTTTCAAGGTATGAGATGAATGTTCTAGCCTTGACATCTAGCAAAGTTGTACAGATGAAGATATAACAGGAAAAAAGCTTCTCTACCTACTTGCCTGAAAATGAATGCCCCTGTAACTTAAGAATGAATATTACTCTCATAATTTATGGGCCTTCCTCTCCTTCAATACAATTTTGGATATCTACTTGATGATTGGATCATCTGGAGCCTTTAAGCAAGTTTTTCCTCTCTCAACCTCCATAATCAACTTTGGAGAGCTGTAATGAATTGTAAAGGCAAGCAAAATTTTTCTTTAAGACCAGACCTTTCAAAAATAAGTAGCAATTAGGGATTAGGTTTTTTTTTATATTTAGGTTTGGGAACTTAGATTGATAATTCAGTATAAAAAGGATATAATTTAGGTTAATTAGGTTTTATTAAGAATTTAAAATTAAAAACTAAATTAATTTGATAAATAGGATAATAAAGCCCTTGTCACGTGGCATACACATGATTATGAGTTCTATGTACATATTACAAATAATAAATAAATGCCAAGTCAGTAATGATGTGATACTTAACAGACATAAATTAACTCATTTAAATTTTCATCCATTTAAAGTTTATTTTGAATGGTTTAAAAATGTTAGAGTAATTTTGAATGCTTTAAAACAGGTGTTCATCTTACATTTTGATGAAAACGTTGAGGCCTAAAATGTACTTTTGGACAAATATAAATTAGACTTTCATGTTTCAAAATATTATAAATGAATCTTAACATTCGTAAAACGTTTAAATTAGATAGAGAAGGTCATTATGTCTATGTCATTTTTCTACCACTTCATTGCTAACATGGGAGGAATGTTTTTTTTCTTAATGCACTTATGGTGTCTATAGTGCTATATGACATACAAGTGGTACTTTAGGGCTCATACGTCTTAATAAAAATTTTAATTAGTTGTAATATGATTTCATTAATTATGATTATTTTTAATTAACTCTAGTTATAACTATAACTTAACCTAACAAACTTTAATAAAACCAAATCCTAATTACTCAAAGTCTCAACCTTCAATTTATCTCCAACTGCTTTACCCTCTTCATCACCTCCCTCATCCCCACCATATTGCTTTCGATTACTTTTATAGGAGATCCCAGGGATGTATTTACAATCATCCCTTTGGGAAACCCCTCTCGAAATTTAAAAATAATTTACATATATCGATCAAGGTTCACTTTACCTTCTTAACTAGGCTTGTTTCTCCAAGTTCTTTGTACTGATAAAATACCAGTCAAATACTGGCCGGTACTAGAAATTTTACAAAATTGAGGAACTTTTTTGTAAAAATTTCAAAATTTTTAAAAATCTCCCTCCTTCCCTCCTACCTCTCTTTCCTTACTTTTTTTCAAAGTTTTTTTAATTAGTTATTTTATTTATTTCAACTTTTATAATTATTGTGAATTTTTAATTTTTTTTTAAAATAATAATAAATATTTTATTACTAATAATAATTATAAATTAAATAAAACTAAAAAATAAATTATTTTTAATATTTTATATAATATTTATTAATAAAGTATTAATAAATATATCTTATTTTCTAAAATAAATAATTTAAAAATTATTATTTATAAACTAATATTTATTTTATATATTTTTAATTATTAAATTAAAATTTATATATTTTAAAAATATATTTTAAATTTACTTATATTGATTAATAATTATTAAATTAATTTTATAAATTAAATAAAAATTGTGATTATTATTTATTATTATGATTTTTGGAGACAGAGTACATCTATATAATATGATAATAGACTATTTTTTAATTTTAAAAACAATCAGAAATTATTTCATATATTTAAAAAATTACCCAAAACGGTATTCGATATTAACCGGTACCGGTATAATACTATACCAAAACTTAATTCGATACTAAATCTGGTACAATATTCATAATATTGGGTCTGACAGTGACGGAGGAGGGTTGGTCTTGGATAAAAGTATCAGACGATCTTCACTCCAGCAAAAGTTTGTGGTGAGATACATAAGTGACTGGGACTGAGATAGTTTGTGGTGAAGAATGCTCCAGGAAAAGATTTTGCTATCTGATGTGAACGATAAATAAATGACTTGGACTGCGATATTGTTGTACAGATTCTTACTGCGTGAAGCAACAAATTTTAAAATTTGGGGACCGCGACCTTGAAAGTTTCAATGAAAGAAACTGAACCTGATTTTAGAAATTTGGGGGACAGTGACCTTGAAAGTTCAACTGAAAGAAACTGAACCGATCTGATTTTGGGGATAACGACAAGCAACATCTTGTTGATCAGCCACGGTTTTTAGAAAATAAATTTTCAAATTTTGAGTTGAATTTAACTTTGAATTTTATAGTTTAATTATTTGATTAATTTGTAAATATATCAATTCTTTCATCCTACTCAAATCTAATCAAATTTTAAATTATTTATAAATTAAAAATTTATATTCAATTTATTGTTATTAGATTCTTCTTACTTAATTTTGAGTATAAGAACACTTATTTCAATACGCTTTTAATGTTGTTTAAACAAAAATAGAAGTCAAGAGATATGTCAAACATCAAAATGATATATCTCAACTTTCAGTACAAATGTATTAAAATAATAATTACTAATTATATACGATGAATTTTGTAATTTTTATTAATAATTATTAGTATACAATCCGTAGCCTCTTTCTGTCAACTCGAAATAAAACTTATTATAAGAGAAAAAAGGCAAATATTAAAAAAATCTCTACTTAATTATTTAATTAATTCAATTCAAAATTATAATATAATATTACTTGCACTTTAATTGAAGATAAACCAATATACTTAACTTCATGAATTATTATTCAAATTTTCTTTTCTTCAAAATGTAAAATTATCATTGCATGATTGATATTATTATATGGGTAGTGATCTATTTAGTGGTGACCACATTAGTGATGATTGATATTATTATATTGATAGTGATCTATTTAGTGGTTACCACATTAGTGATTGTTTGAATCATCTTGACCAATTTAAGGGAAAGGATATTCTAGTTGCAAAATTTATTTTTTTTTGGGGAAAACCACCTAGTATTGGACATAAGACCCTTTTGGATAATAAAGCTCTCCCTCACGAGTTTTAAAGCGACTTCATTCTTAGGCCATCTCTAACCATGCTATTAAAATTTTACACCAAATTTGGTGTAAAAGAAAATATTTCAAGAATCTTTTTACACCAAATTTAGTGATACTCCAACTACTCTACACCAAATTTTTACAAAGAATATACTACAATAATTTAGTTATTAACTAAATTAATTAACAACTAAATTAATTTATATTTATACAATGATTTATTTTTATTTATTTATAAAAATTAAAATAAAATTATTTTTAATTAATTAATCAAGGAGGAGTTGGCTCATTTAGTGGCTTTAGCTAGTATTTTGATTTTGGAGGAAATGAGAATGACCTTTCAAACTATTAATTATTTATGTTAAATTAATATTCTCAAGTACTTTAGTTTTACTTTTAATTTGATTGTTATAATTTTAGTTTGATTGTAATTTCAAGTCTGATTATAATTATAATTTATTTTAGTCTTGTTGTAATTTTAAATATTTTCGTTGAGTTTTATTTTTTTAAATCAATGTTGTGGTTTAAATTTATGTACCTTTTATTTCAAATTTACGTTTTATTCTTAACATATTTTATTAATGAATTTATAACACTTATAAATAAATTTAATATTATATTCAATAGTGGTGTCATTTTAAATGTCTTAATGAGATCTTTGTAATAATATATTTTGTGTAAAGTAATATATATTTTAAATTTAATTACTTAGTAAATTATGTAAATATATCAAATTGCGAGAAGGATATAAAAGGAATATGTTAAAAAGAAAATGGACAAAGTTGTCTTTTTACAACTTTTGGTACATCAATAGTAACACATCAAATTTAATGTATTAATATTCATTGCACCATTTTGGTGTCTTCCTTAAAGTGAATTCTTTGTACCAAAACACCAAATTTGGTGTTTTGGTGCCTTTGTTAGAGATCGCCTTAATCAGTGAATCTTTGGCCTAGGCTGTTTGGAACAACTAATATTTTGAATTTGTGATTTTCTTCATTTATTTTTGGCAGGTTTTGAAGTGGAGTGTCAAAGTTGCAAATAGCGGGCTCACCTCTGTCTCTCTTCCTTTGCCCGTATCAGGTTATATTTTTGTAGAAGCATCGGTAAAAATAGATCTTTTATAGTCTATTGCATTTTTATTTTTACCTACATTCTGATCAATGCTTCTAACTTTTGAGTTTATCTATAATTTTATGCATTTACTTTTATTTTTCTTTTTTAATACATCCATGTATAATTTTTTAATATTTTTATGTTACATTGCATGTGGGTCTATCAGAAAAAGCTTCTCTATTAAATATAGGTAAAGCTGCATATTATCAGATCTCTTCAAACCCTGCGTTTATGTAGGACTTAAATTGATTGTTGATGATGATGATGATAAAATTAAAGATTGTTGGTCAGAGAATTTAAGAAATTCTATTAATCTATCCTAAAAAATTAACATTAAAGATAAATTATACTAATTATAAAATATTTGTAGTTTTATTTTTTAAATTTATTAGTAAATTTCATTATTTTAATTTTTCATAATGAATCTTAATTTATTATAAAATTCTAATCAAATATTAACCAAATTAGTTATTTAAATTAAAATTATAAAAAATTAATGATTGCAAAAAAATAAAAAAGAAAAATGTTATTTAATATTATAAAATTCAAATCTATGTTAATAACTTTTATAATGATTATAATAGTAAACTATTATATATAAAATTTGACTAAGGAACATATATTAAATATAAGCGTTATAAAAAATTAAATTTCATATAATTGATTATATTAATTAAAATGAAAAAAGAAAAAATGTAGAGAAGATCAAGTTTAATTCGAATAAATTTAATAAAGCTTGCAGAAATTACGCTTTTAATTAGAGACATGTCAACAAAAATGGCGCAAAGCTTTTTTTGTTTACTATTATTTCTTATGCATCTGTAGAGGTCATCATTCTGCACTTCCGGTGACTGGAATGTCCTCATCAGCACTATCTCTTGAACCATCGCCCCAGATGGCATAGGCTTCTTCTCCATGAACAGCATCATCACCAGTCTCCATATCTTCCTCAGACATTCTCAGTGGCACCGCTTGTTTGATCAACAAGCATATTACGCTCGTACTCACCACATTGAGTGTCGCAATATACAAAATTCCGAGGAGCTGAATTCCAAGTTGTCTGAACCCGGTACCCACCTCTCGTGTGCTGAAACCATAGAGTAAACCAACATATTGTCCATACGTAGTATAGAACAAAAAGTTCAGCTTTGGTTTGGCAAATACGCCAGCAAGAATACCGCCTAGACTTCCGGCAATTGCATGAGTGTGCAAAACAGCCATAGTATCGTCCACCCTCTGGAGGAGCCTCGAGTTTTTGTGAATAACCATCATGGTGAACCAAGGAATTGAGCCAGAACACAATCCCATAATTATAGCTGCCCATCCTTGTACAACACCTAAAACATATAGCAAAACTCAGTTAAGTAACGGGTTTAGATATTGAACTTACAATTAGAATATTCTTTTGGGAAAATATAGTGTTTATATATGGACCTACCAGCCGCGGGAGTGATGCAAACCAAACCGGTGATCATGCCCTGAACCGCACCGATTACAGAAGGCTTGCGGAAAAATATCATATCTAATGCGATCCAAGTGAGCAAGCTTGTAGCGGTACATATATGAGTGTTGAGGACTGCTAAGGAAGCGTCAATGTTTACGGCATAGGGATCTCCTCCATTGAATCCTGCCCAGCCCATCCACAGCAGTCCTGCCCCAGCCAACATCAAAAGAATGTTGTTTGGAGGAAAACTTTTTCTGTCCTTTGGTAGACGAGGGCCAACCTATGAATAAGAGACCACCGGCAGACTGGATAAGTCTACCATTCTTTATTGAATGTAGCCGTCAATTTCATAAGAAACATTAAAATTTAGTAGATTTAGAAACCAAAGAAAGGTTTGGATTTGAGGTTAAAACTCGTTGATGATAAAATCTTCTGTTTCGAATTCGAAGAATATGAAGAATCAGTGCACGCATACCAAGCAAGAGAGAGAGCATTTTGTTTACCCAGTAAGCAGCTGTGAAACCAGCAACACCAGATGACAAATGAATAACAAAACCACCTGAGTAATCTATGAGCCCATTTTTAAAGAGGAAGCCATGAGGACACCATATGCTAAACGCTCCAAAAGTATATGAGAAAGTTAGCCATAAGGGTACGAACATCATCCATGCATAAAAATTCATCCTCCCCAGCACGGCACCTGCGATCAGAATCAAAGTAATTGCTGCAAAAACAGACTGGAAATATACCATAGTAGCATTTGGGAATTTCCCACTAAATGTTTGTCGTAGAAGAAAGTTTTGGTCAAGGGCTACATTGGCCTTTCCCCAGAAAGGTACAAGCTCGTCTCCAAACGACATTCTGTAGCCCCATATCACCCAGCAGAAAAGCACGCAAGCAAATGCATAAAATGCCATGAAAGCTGAATTTACAGCCCATTTCTTCTTCACAGCGCCGCCATAGAGTATAACAAGCCCCGGAACGCTCTGTAGACCAACAAGAGTGGCTGCCGTTAGTTGCCATGCGTTGTCACCTTTGTTCATCCATCCCGGGCTAGCATCGTCAGGACTTAGATTCAGAGGGAAAGGAGCTGGACTTGGAGATGGAACTGTAGCAATCATTTCGTGCACTCATAAAATCTCTCGTCTAGTGATTCAACATATAATGTTTTTCGATAGAACAGGAGCTTCGTGCTACTCGTGGAATTTAACTAGGAATGTTTAGTTTAGATTATGTCGATAAGCTGTCATTAAGAAATTATGTATCATTCTTGTCGCTGGTTGATGACTAATATTAAACAATGTTGTTTTTTCTATATACATTTCATGAATTTCCAGTGTTATTAGAGTCGTATATTCTCTTCCTAATTTAGTTGTCATCGAATATCAAGACCAATCCTCGCGGTGATTTCAAAGATTCTCTCTTGTGCAATTTCGGCTGCTACCGTATCTGGTCGATTGCCATCATTTCCAGTTGTGCATTGTCGATAATGAAGGCACTTGCTTCCTCCTAACTCTTCCCTTGTATTAGATTTCCTTTTTCCATTTATTAGTTGTTGGCAGTTAAGTTATTGTGATATTTTCGACGTGCCGCACACTACAGCAATTACGTAAGTCAATTAGTATAGTGGTGGCATGCTTTTGGAGGAGTATAGTATTGGTAAGATTGTTGAAAAAATATTTTTGAAGTACCCAAAAGAAATTGTCCATGACGGTTGAAATTCAACACTTAAAAGCTTATTAGGTCGAGTCCCAACACCTAAGGATAACGTTGGAGCAAAGTATTGGCATGTGGAGCCACAAATCAAACACTTTCTAAATGTTGGAAACCTTTATTATGTACTCAATAAAGTCTCTTATTATATCCATTATTTTCCACAAATAATTGGTAATTCGCCCAGTTGCTACATGGAGTCTCGATTGAAGACGTCACTTGCCTGACTGAAGAAATTAACCTAATTTCACGAATTGGGGATTTCTGTCGTTTGTGAGAGAGTGGCTTGTGATGGTAGTTGAAGTGGCTCCTTGATAGGTGGTCAGACGCGAGAATGCAACAAGTGGGCAGACGAAATGCCATCACGCTCTTCACTCATTAACCTTCTCCATTGTTTTAGACGGTGTCGCATTAGGGAGGACATACCTTCCTTCAAGTCTTCTTGCAGTGCACTGTAATGACTTCTACCATTCTTAAAGGCCTTATTTGATTGAGGCGTTAGTAACGGGACATGATAAAACGTAACACACTTCTTTCGTTTAATTGAGAGTTTTATAATGAAATGGAACGGAATTAGATGGAAGCGGAGGTTTCATGTTACGTTCCATTTTATCTTAAACAGTGAAAATAATAAACCTTCGATTTAGGAAGTTTAAGATGGAATGTAAATTAATAAATACATACTACCTAATATACTCCCAATAATTTTTCTTAATACGAATTATTTCTTCTAACCTTAACCCCCTTTTCTCCAAACTCATTTATTATGGTCCACAAGCTTACCCTCAATAATATTTTTATATTATTAATAATAAATTGTATATATTTAATAAAAAATTAATAAAATTTTTATTAATGAAAAAAAGAAAATATATAAAAAATTATTCTTTAATTGTTTGTATATTTTTTATATAAATAAAAATATAAATAAATAATTTTAAAATATAAATCACATATAATAGAATAAATTTTATTAGATAATTAATAATAGTATTTTTATAATTAATAATAAATTGTATATAATTAATAACAAATTAATAAAACTTTTATTATTTTAAAATAAAAAATATATTAAAAAAACAAGCTACAACTGTGACTTTTTAATTGGACATGATTTCTGTTTTAAAATCATAGCGTTAAATCTCTTGCAGCAACCATTTTAATATCAGGGGTATAATAGTCATTAATTAAGTATTACTTTTCATTTCATCCATCTTTCAAACAAGAGTTCATTATATTACATTATGAACTATTACATCCCTGTCAAACAAATTTTCACTATGTTACGATTCATTTTATTATAAATCGTTTCGTTCCGTTATATGTCATTCTATTCTATTCCATTAATTAACATCGAACTAAACAGGCCCTAAGCGAAGATGTGCGAGTTCTTTCGTTAAGTTTCTTTATTTAAAGAGTTGTTCTCGTAAACTATGAGTTTAAAAATTGGTTCTGTGCATTATTGGATCTCTAAAGACAATTCGATTTGCTTCTGTGCCACTCTGATTTAATTCATCGTCGGAATTTAAGGTGAAGTTATGTCTAATCAAGTGCCTTACATTCAAATTTAGTCGTTTAAAATCTAACAAATTGACTCAAGTCCATTTAAAACTAAATTGATCATAATATAGTCTAGTCTAATCAAATAAAGAATGTCAAAATCAAATTCAGATTGTAGCTCTATATCAAAGAACTAAACATAAACCTAATCTTTTACACTTTTAAAAGTATATACTCACTCAAACCTAATATAGTCAAATATTCAAACATTAAGCTCAGTCTTTTTTTGGGAATCCATCTCTTAGATCCAAGAATCTAAATTTTAGATTCGATATCTTAAAATTTATTTCCTTTAAAATCTTCTTTAATTCTCATGTTTTATATTTTAAGACATTCCTTTTTTTTTAATACATCCCTTCTTTATTTTTGTTGGGTTCTCTCTTATTTTTAATTAGGTAAGATGGCAATTTCATTATTTATATCTTTTCCAAAATCTTTTTTTTCCCTCATGCATATTATAGTTTTGACCCACGTATTGGGCCAAAATTGCCAAGCCTGATATCAATTTATTATATGATAGATACAATTTGCATTATTTTTTATTGTCACATTCACAAGTGGGTTTACCGGGAATACAAAATTTCAATCAAACTTTTGATAAATTTGTGATCCAGAGAGTATATATATATAATTCATTTCTAAGAATATACAAATTATTTTATTATAAAAGTCTTGATATTGTAGGAGAGGAAATTATCATTTTAAATCAAAAAGAATAAGTTGAAAAAGTCCAAATAAGATGATATCAATTAGGGATAGTAATGGGTCCGGCCCGAGGCCCGACCTGACAGCTATAGCTAGGGTAGAATCGGTTATTATTTTTTCAAAAAAATATCAAAACAACGTTGTTTTCCTTGTTAATCCTTAGGCCTCGGGGCGGGCTTGGCCTGTTGACCATGTGTTGGGCCAAAACTGCCAAGCTTGATATCAATTCATTATATGATAGATATAATTTGCATCAGTTTTTATTGTCACATTCACATGTGAGTTTACCGGAAACAACCTCTCTACTATGTAAGGATAAGGCTACGTATTATCAGACCTCCTCAGACCCCGCTTTGTTGTGGGATTTCGGACTGGGTGATGGTGATGATATATATATATATAGGGGTAAGGCTACGTATTATCAGACCTGTCCTGACTCCGCTTTATTGTGAGATTTCGGACAGGGTGATGATGACGATGATGATGATGATATATATATATATACCCATATACATACATATCAAAATCATCGTAAAAGTTAGTCAAACTATACAATCCTAATAATCGAATGATTATAACACATAGTTAGATGACAATCTTACTCAACAAATATAAGTTATTTAATTAGAGATTCAAGATAAATAAAAATAAATTCAATTTATCTAATTTTAACTATTAATTAATATTATAATTTACATATTCATTACTTATATATTAAAAATGTGAAAAATCACACGATAAAAGTAATTGGAGGAGAAATATATGAGGAAAAAATTAATTTAGTTAGGTTATATGTAATTGTGTTTAAGAAATTTAAAGATTAAATATGAAATATTTATTGTTTTAGAAATGATTGTAATTATAGAACCTGATATTAAAACCTACTTTTGTATAGCTATTGATTTGTCACACATGTTTTTTATTGAATACACAAAAAAAAGTTCTTAAATCAAGA
Source organism: Erythroxylum baracoense (assembly GCA_025629805.1). NCBI lineage: Eukaryota > Viridiplantae > Streptophyta > Magnoliopsida > Malpighiales > Erythroxylaceae > Erythroxylum > Erythroxylum baracoense. The sequence continues at coordinate 18,711,015 of JAOTAY010000008.1, forward strand.
TTAACAAAAGTAGTTCTTTTTCCTTATTTTAATGAATTTACATATATTTGTAATGTTATTCATTTATCATAAAAGAGTTCAAAAGTAATAATTTTTTAAAAAGATGAGATAAAAGTTTGGTAATGTTTATTTCACTAGTTTGCTTTTTATTAACTTATTTTTTAATATTGATATTTACTAATTCAAAATTTTATTTTAATTATTTTAATTTTTAAATGAAAATAAAATAAAATCATAAGCCTCTTAAATTTTAATTTTATTTATAATTAATTAAATAGTGACACTTATTAGAACTTATTGTTAAGTAACACCTTCAACTATCATATAAATTCAAATTAAGATTCATTTATTTTTATATTATACTTTAATTAACTATTTTAATGGTGGCAAATACCATCAAATATTTCATAGCTTCTTAATTTATGATAAAAAATGTTATCCTAAAGTTTAGAGTGAGAGGGTATCGCCTCTCTTTAGAAATTCCTTAGCCAACATTTTTCCAACTCCTCCCCATCCAAATCCATTCTTTAACCACCAGTCTTTACTATTAAACCATTCCTTTTATAATTTACAAAATTCTCTCTTGCTTCATAAAAGAGGTTGCCTCTTCCATAAATGGTATGGATAGGATTTACAAAATTTTATATGGAAATTGAAAGAAACACTAAACTTCTAAAATTTATATCTATCCAGAAACTAGGAGAGGATGGGGAACCAAAAACCATATAAATTGAAATTTCCTACTCTTAGATACCAAATCAACCAATGATGCAAAAGATATGGACACCTGAAGCTACCTCTCAACCCTTTTCAAATCCTTCTACCTTTAATCAAACTTCATTATAGAAAAACCCTGAATCCTACATTAGATATACCAAACTCCCCTTTACTCCCATCAATAGAAAGCGCCTCTAAAAATCTTAATCCTCTTAATCTTACTCCCTCAAGTTCCTCTATGAAACAACCTCATCCTATTTTAATTGATACAATAACTATAAACTCCAAACCAAAAACAACATCCCTTCTCGGAACTTATACAACTGCCTTAAATATGTTTATCCTTTTGGTTCAGCAAGTCTGGAGATTAAGGAAGGAAGTTTGAAACCAGATGAGCTAGAAAATAGGTTGCAGAAAAAAGTGAATCACAACGGAACAATTTAAGAAGATCAAATAAAAAGCAAAAAGGTAAGGGTCATATTGGCCCTATTACCATGTGTTCATAGCCTAGAATACCAGGGCCTTAAACTACCTTTAAAAATAATAAGCAACGAAAGAATTCTTAGAAGGAACAAATCTATATGTAATAGGCTTGCTGGAAATTAAAATTAAGGAGTAAATATTTATCAAAGGTTTAAGTTTCTTATGAGAATAATGGAGCATAATCTTAAATTAACTATTTCATAAGCTAAGGAGAATCATCCTAGTCTATAAAGTAAAAAGAATTCAAATTCTCACCATAGAGCAATTTGATCAGTTCATTCATACAAAGATTTATTAAAAGTTACTGCAAAAAAGAATCCATATTACATTCATATATGTAACAAGTCATGATTTTCAAGGAAGTAAATTATTGGGAGATATTGAGGAGATAGCTAGAACCATTAAAGGGCCATGAATAACTCAAATTTAATAGCTTCGTTTGAAACTTTATATTTTTAGATCATACCTCATTGGAAATTAATATGAAGTAGTATATACGAAGGCTAAAGACACCATTCAGATTCTTCAACCTCCTAGTTGATTTGGAAGGATTTGATAACATCATTACTCAGCAAATGCAATAGCTAAGTAAAGGATATGAATCTTATAAATTGCTAACCAAGTTGAAGTTCATTAAACAGGATCTTAAAAATCTACATAATTAAAACTTTAAGTTAGATATTCATTAGGATGTGGAACAAGGGAAGAAGGAATTAAATAATATCCAATATCAGCTGAATTTAGATCTATTAAATCAAGAATTAACAGAAAAGGAGAAAACCAAGCTTAAACCACTACTTGTCAATCTAAAAGCCTATAATTCTCTCCTTAGACAAAAAGAGAGAACTAATTGGTTAAAGGAAGGAGATTCCAACACTGCTTACTTCTTTAGAAGTATTTAGGTAAAAGAAATAGGAACAAAATTTCAAGGATCCTATATTTGATGGAAATCCTCATCTTTGACCAGGATAAGCTAAAATAATTTTTTTAATCAGTTCCAACTTTCCCAAGATAAAAATCCCCTACCTCAAGCTCTTGGAACTTCTCTTCAAATTTATTACCCATCCTTTAAACCTAACCTAATTAGAATCCTCAATAGTTCCCATCACCACCTCAGAAATCAAAAAGCTCTGTTCATCTTTCAACAAGCAAATTACCAGGCCCTGATTGTTGGACCGCGTTTCTGGAGCCCAACTGTCCAGAATATTAAAAGACGTGAACGTATAATCCTGTAAGGTTATTTCAATGGGATCTCTCTAGCCAAATCTAGTTGCGGCAGCAGAATCACAAATCCAAATCTAGTTGCGGCAGCGGAATCACAAATTTACTTCTTTTGAACAATTGTAGCTCGATGTCTCTAGTTTATTTTGAAATAATAATCGTATCATTTGGAGCTCTACCAATCAAGATATGATTAAAATACCGAAGTATGTTCAATAAAACAATCAATTCATGCTCTTTTAGTCATTTCCCACTCTCTCTCCTTCAATCTTTTTAGAATCAACTCTAATGGAAACCAAAATTTTATGAAGAGATAGAGAAATAAGTTAGGAATCTCTTACTTCAATAATCACTTCATTTGGTTATCGGATGATGAAGTTATGGACAAACGAGTCAAACCTGGTTATGTCCTCAATCATATTGTACCTATCTTGGGACAATTGACGTAACTTTCACTAAAGAGATCAGATTAAAGTTGTCTTCAAACAGTTTTGAAGAGAGCTTCTAGATCTACAACTTTTGTGAAGACTCCAAAAAGATATTTTGCCATTTGAAGGGTCAAAACATGGGTTCACCACGGCAAACTAAATGTTTCGCTGTGGCAAAATCAGGAAATATTTCTTAGGACCTCTCGAGAAACGTTCGCTGTGGCAAACTAAATGTTTGGCCTCGACGAAACTAGGAAATATTTCCAAGGACCTCTTAGGAAAATTTTGCCACAGCCAACCTATAATTTTGCAGAGGCGAAGTTACGAGATGGAGATGAAAACATCTTTGGGGAAAAGTTCGCCGCGGCAAAGCCTTCTAACCTGCAACTCTAACTCAACATTTCAACACTAAAATACACATACACTTCATATCAATTCAACTACTAAGTACTTTTGTTAAATTCTTAAGTCTCCCCTCAATTAATTAATCGCATACAACCCGTCCAATCTCTAATATGTTATTCTAAACCAAACAACAATTTACAATCACATACTCATTCCTCTTTCACAACCATCATCATACATAACTGCAATCCTCAAATTCTCAACACAACAACAAATCCTGAAATTCTCATTCTCATTGCTAAAAATGTAAATATTTAATCAAGCTTTAGTTACATATCAACATACACATCACCATCTTAAAACAAAATACCAAAGATGCTCATGTTTGATATGCCTATAAAGCTATCCAAAAATATTCACTAACTTAATACAAAAGTCTCTAACTATCTTGGAGTTTCCGATGCCTTGCAGGGATTTGCTAACAGTCTTGTTCTGCACCTGAGAAGTGGAAAAAAGTGGGGTGAGCTATAAAGCTCAGTGGATAATATATTTATTGCCATCGGCACTTGACCATAATTTAAGCATATGTATAGGTATAACCACCAATTCAAAAATTCTTAATCCTTATAGCAATTCAAGCAATAATCAATTTAGCTCAAAATTTATAACACATAACATAAACTTTATCCATTTAACACCACACTCAAATGCATCATATTTGAAAATTAAAAAAATGCAATGCACAAACAAATGGCTCGAGAGTTTCGTGGGACGAAACAGAGAAACCAAAGTTTACTTTGTAAACAAAATGAGTCGAATTTCTCAGGATCTCGTAGCCTCAAGCGGGCAGCCGAGAGAAGGCTATAGGTCAATGTGCACGTGACTAACAAAATGGGTTCCTCTCTTGCCCAATCACAAACAAATTTCATGCTTAATACAATCAAGCACAAATTCCTCTTCTCATGCTTCTTTTACTATCTTCTTTCCTTTTTATACAAACACCATAACCTTTTTAAGGCATAACATAATCATAATTCATCATGCATTTTCAAACATTCACAACGATTTCAATTTGAATAATTCCAATGCAAGCAAATCCATACACACACATAAGCAAGAATTTGCACAATTGCACAATAATTATAAATACATTACCCACCTAATTCGTTTGTAAAATCCAACTCAATTGTGCCTTCCCTCTTGCTCTTGAATAGGGTTTTCTTGGTTTC
>JAOTAY010000008.1:18729823-18748750 GCA_025629805.1 Erythroxylum baracoense
ATCACAATCCATGGTCAATCTAAACATCCATCTCATTCTATCAATCCTTTTTTCTTCCTTTGTTTTAATTTCACGGATCTTATATTGAAGGTACAAACAATAGATAACATAATGGATAGCAAATAAGAAAACCATCATATTATTTGTTGTTTGTTGAAGTATGAAAAGTTGCTTTAGTTTGTGCCGTCGTTTGCGAATAGGGGGGCGAGCCATGTTGATCTACATTAAAAAAATTCAGAAATTAAATGTCCAACATATAGACAGGGCATGTTGAAAAGTTAGGCAATAGCAGTGGAAAAGAGATAAAACAAGAAGCGAAGGTAATAGAGAAAGAAGATCAAGAAGAAGATCAGTTCCTATGCCTACTTTAAACCAGATAGCTGATGTACTTCCAGTTCCCAACCTTGATAAAAATAAATCAAGTTTAGGTCAATTGATTAATAAAGGATATAAATGAACTTTGCTAGTGGTGAATGAGTGATAATTGATATTAAAAGAGCTCAAATTGATGAGAATTTGCATGAAGAACAAACTTTTTTTTGTTGATTAGAATGTTAAGAAAAGCCTTTTGAAGAGAATACTTTTATAAATGTTGCTAAGTTGCCTATGTATGGTAACAAATTAGTAATATGACATAACATAATAAGAAATGTTTGTTTTAATGTTTTTAAAATTGTGAATGACAATGATGTTGTGCAAGATCTTTCCTAAGTGATTAAAACTAAAGAAATTTGTTAATCACATCAGCTTAGTAAGCAAGTAAGATTTTATTTTATAAACATCTTGGAGAGCAAAGTAAAGGTTGGAACTACTTCACTCTGATGTATGTTAACCTATGAGTGAAGTTTCACTAAATGAGAGTAGATTGTTCATGTTATTTATGTATGACTATAGTAGATATAGTTGGATAGTGTAGTAACACCATATTTGATAGTGTAGTTATACCATATTTGATAGTGTAGTAACACTATATTCAATAAGGCAACAACCAAGAAGGGATGGGTTGCATCTATGAAATGGGAAATTTTCATGATAAATAAGAGTGAAACAACACCAATAGCAGTAAAACATCATCAGCCCAAAGACAAAACACAACTTAAAATTGAAAGACACCGCATTGAGTTGTCCTATCCTTTTCCTTCCATGTTCAATCATATGGTATAAACAAATTATGTTTCTTTATGTAGAGACATTTATATTGTGCATAAAATAGGAGCTCCGGAATCTAAGAAATGCAAGTACATAAATGAAGAACTTACAGGAACTCAATCTCGGTATTTCTTGATGATCTTGTTAGATTCTTGAGGTCGTTCACCTACATCATAACCACAGACATCATTTAATGTAAACAAATATATATGATCCTAGGTATTGCCAAAGATATTAGCATAAAGTAATAAAAGCAACAAACTTGTAAATGTAAGACTAAGAAGGAATAAGGAAACAACAGAGTAATCAAGAAGGCTGACACATATTTCAACATATCATATTTCAGCAGTAACACTTCTTCCTTCTCCTTAATTTTCTCATTATTCTAATCCGATATTTAGTTCGGAATCAATGACACCATGAAAATTGGGTTTCTGTGGCATAAGATGCCTCAAAGAAGATAAAGTAAGAAAGGAATTAGGGATTGATAGTAAGAATTATGGAAGCCCCAGATAAAGGAGGAAACGGTTTGGTTAACTAAGCATTTTAGCATTTGTAAGTTGCTATAAGCTTTTATAATTCACTTCAGTGTTTGTATAGAACCTTTTATATAATTAACTTTCAAGTCAACTTAATCCTTTTCTGTCATTTGGATGGTGAGCTTTGACTATTCTAGGGATTTTCAAGTCAATTAAGTTTTGCAAATTCAAATTGATTTTATCAATTTTGAACAAATATTAGAGATAAGGATTCTCTTTTAAAACTTAAACAGTAATATCGTTATTGTATCATTTAAATTTTCGAATAACCATAAAGCAATATTCTTTTAATATAAGCATTAACACATGAACATGTATATTTTCAGAGTATAGTGTTTGAAATTATAAGACACCAAGTAAAGATGGCTAAAGGATTCAACCAATTCTTTATACAGTAATTACATCTATTGACGAGATGATATCACATTTGCAATTAATCCTATTATTATATATATATATATATATATATACACCCGTATTTGTATATATATAGATATAATACGTATATATATGTATATGTATACATACATATATATATCATGTTCTTTGTTGGCTTTCTTTCTTGTTATTGTAATCTGTTTTCTACAATGCCTTTTCTTTAGGACTGATCACAGATTGGCCTCTATTTCAAGCAAATCCCTATTGTGTTCTTGCAAAGTTTACCCATCATGTTTGGAGCTAAGCTTTTTTGTATCAGTGTTAGACTTAGGCAATTCCAAGACTTAAAGTTAAAAAGAAAATGAGGGGCATCTAATTCTTATACGTCTCCCTAGGTAAGAAGCATTACAAGCAACAACTGCACCTTTATTATATATATATACACGCACTTATATATATATATAATACGTACTTCAATTATAGAACAAGATTAAAGTTCCTCACTTCCTATCTTTCACTCTTCATTATCACTCAACATCTCAATTAGCTAAAGTAATAGCTTTCTGTAGTTTATATAGCAGATCTTTATTCCAAACTGGGTAATAAGCAAGAAGGGCCTATGCAGTTGGATGCTTGCCATATTGTTCATTCATTATTTTCTTTATCTATTGCCATAATGTTCGAATCCTGTTCTTGTGTCATTCAAGGGTAGAAGATTGAATCAATGACTACACCGTTTATAGCAGGCGCTGGAGTAGCTGCTAGTGCTTATGCTGCTAGATATGCTATCCAGGCATGGCAGGCATTCAAAGCAAGACCTCCAACTGCTAGATTGTGCAGATGTTACAAAGGTGGGTTTCAGCCCATCATGACAAGGAGAGAAGTTGCTTTAATACTTGGAGTCAAGGAAAGAACTACAGTAGACAAGGTTAAGGAAGCATATAGAAGAGTGATGGTTGCAAACCATTCGGATGCAGGATGAAGTGATTATCTAGCATCCAAAATAAATGAAGCAAAAGATATCTTACTTGGAACAAAGGGTGGCGGTTCTGCATTTTAGTGCAGACTTGACTATCGTAAATCATTCAAACAATCAAGAATCTGAAAGTGCTTAGTGCCTTAAAAAGATGATTCTTAAAATTAGTTTTGAAAGAAAAACAGATGTACTTGTCCTATTGCTTTTTCTAGTCCCAATTGGTGTACAAAATTTGTAAAACTTTGATATGATTGGTCCATATTTAGGATACAAGATGGGGTCTCTAATCTGTTTCTTCGAAATGCTCCTACACTGTTGTACGTGAGAGGCAATAACGAAATTGGAATTTTCATCTTCCGAAAAACAAATCCCTCAAACTCTACATTGGTTCTTATGTTCCATTACGATTTATTTTCAATAAAGGTTATGCATGGTTTCTACAGCCAGTTACTGTTTATGAATTCATTCCATCAGGCAATCCTCTTTGGCATACATCAACATCGTAATCTTTTACTACTATCTTTAAAGACCTAAACTTTGGAGTTTATAAATTAGCCACCAACTAAACCATTCTAGTGTTTCACGATGAAGCACAAATAACTACCATAAAATATTGATTGGAAAATTGACTCCTTATAATAAGCGAGGCATCTATAACAAACTCAAGTGCAGAGGGAAAATTTACTAGTAAGGAAAATTACCTTTCTTCTTCTACGATCAACAGACCTAAGAGCAAAACGCAGTTTAGAAACCTAGGTTGCATCTCTTGCTTCCTCCATGGCTAATGTTCAAGCAATATCCTGAGAAAAATAAAAGCAGCAATACAAAGAAAAATCAAACATGCTTAAAATCTCAAAACAAATTCTGATGAACGTATTAAAAAGTTTTTTAATACCCAGAACAAGAAATGAAATAGAGGAGGAACGACATTGATAGAGACTGAAGAAAGAAAGTACATAAGAAAATAGATTTATAGAATTGAAAACCTTAACCCAGTAAAAAAGAAACGAGAAATATGCTATATCGACAAAAACAAAATTGAAGAAGAAAGGAAGGAAGAACATTACCAGTGCTATTCTTGGTTTCGGGTGTATCCATAGTGGGCTACAGGGATAGTTTGTGGAGAGATTTGCCAAGGTCGACGATTATGGGTTAAGAGGAAAACAATATTTGTTACAAAGAGAGTGAGTTCGGAGGAGTAAACATTATGGCGCCAGAACGTGCGCCAAATTAGCAAAATAATGACTCCCATTCCTCTCGATTACGAGAGGAATGGAGCATTACCTTAAACTTAAGAATGAAAACATTACCTATTCAATGATAGCATCTTACTAAACAACACTTTTCATTTCATACCCATACATATTTTTTCAAACCTCCTAAACAATCACCCCCTCAATTAATAAAAGATACACAACTTTAATTAGACTTTAAGCCCTCTAATAAACTACCGGGTCTCACACGAGATCTCTCTCTGCATAATAACCGATATGATTAATCACGTGGTCTATTGGATCACTTAACTCTCATTAATCTAACCAAATCATTTTTATTCAGTTCACCCTCTCTGTTTATTACCAAAATATGCAAGTTCCACAATTAATAACAAAACCCAATCAAAATAACACAAAAGTGACTATATTAATATTGAATCAAGGTAAAATCTTGATGGAAAAGTTAGAACATCATCAACAATCCAAAATCCATCATCAAAAAGTCGATCATCATCTCATACATTAAATGAACGAAAATAAAGATGGAAAAGAGAAAGAAACTTGGATCGGAAAACTCGGAAAGGCAGCAGTGTCAGAAAACCCACTTCCTCTCTCCTCTTCTTCCTCTTCTCTCTCTTCTTCTTCTCCTCTTCCTTGAAGCTTTTCCAAAATGGCAGAAGTGGAGGATCATTTTCTGTCTCATCTTTTTCTCTTTATAATCTTTTCTAATTAGGGCAACTCTAGGGCTTGTCACGTCCCCGAAAGGTCTGAAATGTTCTTGAAAAATGTAGTTTGGAAAGTCAGGGCATGCTGTTTGTCGCTCCAGCCATGGTCGTGGTAGTTAATTTTAGCTTCTATCATGGTGACTCCACGCACATGCTCAACCCCTGTTTTGGCTTTGGCCCTTCTCTAAATTTCCTCCGTTCTTCGATATTAGCCCTAAAACACTTAGCAAACTCATCAAGGCACCTGAAATACACAACAATGAAGCTTAAAAACATGCGCTAACCTATAAATTAAAACATAAATATTTAACTAATTAACACAATTATAACCTAAACACACACTAATTGATTAAATTTAACCACTAAACACATCCTAAACTACCCATAAAACATAATGCAATATATGATTAACAACAACCCCACACTTAAACGTTTGTTTGTCCTCAAGCAAAAATAATATAAGAAAAACAACAACACATCAAAACAAAAAACACGTAAATAAAATAAAGAAGCAATCATTCAACTTCACAAAACTAATTTAACGTCGAAGACAATCCCTCAAGTTGTTCTAACTTATTAACTTGCAAAATCTGCATCCATGTACCTTGGACTAAATATATAACTAATCCATACCTTAATGTTAAGTTTATTCACACACTATCACTTGCACAACACATCAAAACACAATACACGTAAATGTAATAATGAAGCAATGGCATTCAACTTCACGAAACTAATTTAAGTTCGAACATAATCCCTCAAGTTGTTCTAACTTATTAACTTGAAAAATTCGCATCTACATACCTTAGACTAACTATACAACTAATCCATAACCTACTGTTAAGTTTATTTATACCTATCACTTGCACACACACACACATTGATAATTATTCAACCAATAAAAAAGTAACTATCTCTAAGTATGTTTTCATGAAAATTTAAGATGTTCACAAAGATCGGTTGGTTTTATTTGACAAAACATTGTTTTTTATTTTTTGTTAATTTTATAGTTATGAACCTAGCTTTTTACGTGAAGGCAAACATTTATGATGAATGTCGATCTAGTTACTCAACTAGGTCATGTTTTTATTAAGCAGCTTAGTTGGAATGTCATTATTGCCTTTTGACGTGAAGGCACACATTTGTGATGCGTGTCAATCTAGTTACTTAGCTACATCACATTCTCAATTGGCTAATAATTGTATTCATAACTGGAAAGCCAACAGAATAGTTATTTGCTTATTACTTACACATTTTTTTGTTACCTACCTCATTTCTTTAACTAATGATTCTCATAAAAAGGTACTAACAATGCTACTTATTTGATTGGCCTAAAATCATAAATGAATGTGACAAACTCCTAAGGTGAATAAACTAACATCATATCCTAATTAACATGCATATTTAGCCTAAGTAACCTAGGTCACTAATTTCACATGGTAATAAATCTTCGTAACCTAAAAGTCTATGTTCAAAGTTAACCCAATTTTGTTAATTCCTAGCCATTGACACATTCACACAAATCATAAAATACAAAATTCACATTCAAAATAAAAGCATACAATACGCATCCCTCCCCACACTTGAACAACACATTTTTCTCAATACGAGAAGAGCAACAACAAAAAGGTGGGAATTAACATAAAGACAGAATTTAAAAGAGAAAGGGTTAGAACACAAAACCGTCATGGTGATGGAGGTGGTGATAGTTGAACACCTTGAGCCTTGAAGTATCTGTGATGCGTCAGATGTCCCGACTTTGGTGTTTCTATTCTCTAGCCATCTCCTTCATCCTCTTGGCATTTTTTGTAAGTGATTTGTTAGTGTCCAAGAGTGCGGTGAGTACCTTCTCCTAACCAGCTTCTTTTTCCTCTTTAAATTCTTCACTTGTTGAGTCCTCTCCTTGTTACTATGGTGCTGAACTCGAACTTGCCCATCCTGCCCTAGTTCTAACATGAGATTTGACATTGATATCCCAAAGTTCCATGTTGTGGGACTACAAGATTTTAACTCGCCATAAGTGACGAGTGTTAAGAAATTCAGGATGAAGAACAGTGAGTCCAATTGTAATCAACATCATAGTATTCAGCGATGGCTGAAATCAAGTAACCCATACCTAAATTATTGCTCCTCTTATGTAGAGTGGCAATAATTGCATTGAAGAAGGTAGAGGTAAATATTGGGATGCTATAGTCCATGCACTACAACAGGAAAAGTTCTTTGGTTAAACACTAGTTGTTTTCAGTTTTGTTAAATAAAATTAGACATATAAACTTGTGCAATAACAAGTATTTATGGCTTCTAATTATGTTGTTGTGGGCATTTTTGGCATCAAAACTCTTTAACATAGTTAGTTCAGTCTAATAGTGGGTATCACGGAGGTCATCATGCTGATCCACTATGAATGAGTTGAGTAAATCATAAATTTCACACAAAATTTTGTAACTAAGCTCGTATGGTTGACCATAACCTAAACGACAGGTCCTTTTGGTTACTTGATTCATATTGAAGAGAGGTAAAGAACTCTTGGGTTAATTCTTAGTAAAAAAGATATTAAAAATGTATGAACTTTTCCCATTGAATTCTTTCTCCTTGCTTCTCAACCTTGACTTTTAATTTATTCTATCTAACATATCAAAGTCAAAGTATTTAGGAACCACTATTTGCTTAAGGCTAAGGGAGTGAAATTAGTTACCTTCCGCTTTTGAAAAGATTTGGAAGGGTGCTCCATAATTGGTTTCCCTAATCCTTTAACCGCAACCCGATACTTGGACTTTTCCTTTAAGTTAGGAGTGCTTGACAATTTGTTTGATGCGTGGACCCATTTAGATTGAGAGTGATAAAAAGTTGGCAATAATCAAAATTTTAAAGGTTGGTAGAGAGAGGTGAGAGGATTTGAGTTTTAGGTTTAGAGAGAGAGTGTAAGACTAAAAAGTGTAAGAAAAATGAGGTTAAAAGTAAAAATCTAGGTAAGGAAGAGTTAGGAGGGCAAAATTGTAAGAAATTTTAGCTCAAAATTGAGTGTCTCCATTTTACCCAGTTGTAGGCCACGATATTTCTATGATTCTCTGATCTTTTTGTCGTTCCGTCATTTCACCCCATGAGATCCTTCCTTAACTTCTTATTTGCATCATTACCTCCTTAAGCTTACCTTCCGTATTATCTCTTGTCCAAATGATCCTCAATCTTTTTAAAATATTTATTGGAATCGAAACACACAAACAATGAAATTCAAAACTACATAACATCAAAGACGAAACAACACATAATAAAAAAAAATGGGTTGCCTCCCATGCAACGCTTCTTTTATCGTTAGTAGCTCGATGTACGTTTTTCCTCATGGTGGTCTAAATGAGTCCTTCAACGGTGGTGTGGTCATAGATCTCATAAAGTGTAGGTGCTATACCAGATTGTGCATGCCACCGCCTTTCTTCTTCTTATTTTTCTTTCAACTTTTCCTTTGCAAATTTTCCTTTCCATGTCAACCCTTGTGAGCATCAATATGCTCTAGTTGTTCTTGAGACTCAGTTCTTTTGATGATGGCCATAGGTAAGAGAGAACTGGTTTTTCATCTTAGATACTATGAAGGTCGTCTGCTTATCACCTACCCTCAAAGTCAATCCACCCCTATCAACATCAATAATTGAATGAGTAGTGGCCAAAAATGGTCATCCAAGGATCACTAGGGTTTCCACATCCTCCTCTATATCCAAAATGAAGAAGTCTGTGGGAAACGTAAATTTGTCAACCTGACCCTTCGATTGATAAACAGATCTATCTGCTATCTTCATAAGCATCTTAGTGGGTTATATCTCTCTTACTCCCAATTTTGTACTTAAATTATAAGGCATCATATTTATGCTTGCCCCCAAATCAGCAAATGCCCTATCTATTTTAACACCACTAATAATTTAGGAGATGGAAAAATCTCCTAGATCCTCCTTCTTCTGTGCTACATTAGGGTTTCTTTCCTCTGCTAATTCCTTTTATACCTTCTCTCTGATCGATGCCATTAGTGTGATCCATGTCGTCAATTGTTCTATAATGTCCATAACGTCATTCAGTTCAGTTTCTTTAGACTTCCTCATTGCCTTAATGGGATATTGAATCGGAGGCTGGTACTTTTTCATTTCAGGCTTATTGTACTTGAGTAGTAGGGAATTTTCCTTATTCTTCTAGCCTTTTATTTTCCCTTTGTCCCTGACTAGAATTAACTTCCATTGTTTTAGAATAGGATAAGGAATTTCAGATCGATGCTCTTTGATTGACTTCAATTCAAGTTCAATTTGAAAGAAAAATTTGTCTACTTTTTCCTTTTCCTTTTCTCTATTTTCTCTCGTTTGTTCGAGCTTCACCTCATTAGCTTAGGTGATAACCATGATTCTTTCCTTTGGGTTAGGCTTTATGTTACTTGGGAGGGTCCTATATTTTAGGTCAATAGTGCTTCTGCTAGTTGGCCTACTTAGACTTCTAGGTTGTGTATTAAAGAGGCGTGATTCTTTGTTAATTGCTCGAACTTACCTTCAAGCCTCTTATGTGCATCCTCCATACCTCTAATTTTTTTCTAAAATCTTATCTAATTTAGAGTCCATTGTGTTCGGTTTCTCTTGGTAGAAACCAGGTGGTCCTGGAGGTTTGAATTGATCTTTAGCATTATTAGACCACCAAAAGTTAGGGTGATTTTTCCACCCGAGATTGTATCTGTTGGAATAGGGTTTGTTTCCCCCTCATTGACCATATTGTGCTCCCATGTAACTCACGTATTTTGATTCATTACCCTTTATTAAGAAACAATCAATAGTATTATGATATAATTGCCCACATAATTCACATTTTAGCTTGACAATTTTCATAGTAGCTGAGGAAGAAGCCTTCATATTGTTTAGCTCTCGAGTTAGATTGTCGATCTTTGCTTTCATTTCTGTCATTTGGTCAATAGCTATCAATCCCTTTTGCTCTCAGAAAGTTGCGAGTTATCTACTCTGGTTATTTTTCCACAAGCAACTGTTGCTAGTCATCTTCTCTAACAACTCTTCGGCTTTATCCACCATCTTCCTTATTAACGATCCTCATGAGGATGCATCAATAGTGCCTCTTATAAGTGGATTCACTCCATTTTATAATGTCTAGAAAAGGAATTCCTTTGGTAGATTATGGTGCTGGCACCTCCTCTGTAAATCCTTGTATCTCTCTCACTCTCCATAAATCGATTCCCCATCACTCTGTTAAAAGTTTGTAATCTCCTTGATGATTTTAGTTATCTTAGTGAGGGGAAAATATTTATCTAAAAAGGCACGTACAAATTGTTACCATGTAGTGATATTGGATGGGCTAAGAGGGTGATACCAAGCCTTTGCCCTATCCCTTAATGTGAAAGGGAAAAGCCTTATCCTAACTGCATCTTCCAACATTTGATGATATCAGAAGGTATTATATATTTCAAGGAAGTTTACGATATATGAATTTAAGTCCTCATTTGTCAATCCATAAAATTGTACATTATGTTGTAGCATGTTAAGCAGAGTGGGTTTAATTTCGAATGAAACTGCTTGGAACGGTGGCCTAGTGACACCTTGATTTGTTGCATTGAGCCTCATGAAATCTATAAAGGTTCTTTATTGGGCTCCTTGGTTGCCTCCTTGATTGAATTCTTATTGATACTCTCAGCCATGGTTGCTTCCATAGTTTCTTTTTCACACTGAGCTCTTTAAATGGCACGTTCCAAATGGGTAATGTCAAGCTCTAACATTTCAACTATCCAATTTGAAATTCTAGTAACTCTTATGTTCCTATAAGTGCACAGATATATGAGTGGGGAAAACGCCTTAAAATATAAGAATCAAACTAATCCTATGCCTCCCCAGTAATAACTCTAAAAATTTGTTAGGTGTTGGGCAAGTTTTACAATTTATAGCCCTAAAATACCACAAGTGCACGGATCGTGGGATGTAATATGTGAAGGGTAAATCCCATGAGGAGGTTTGAATTAATCTAGTCCTAGGTTATCTAAGGCTCAGGGAAAAATTAACAAACTAAAAATAAAAATTGCAAGAAGAGTAAACATGAGAACAAGATTGACAAGAATTTAATTTGTAAATTTAACACAAAAGAAATTGAAATTGAGCAACATAAAAGTCACTATGGAAATCAATTAAAAATTAACAATTATGAGAGAGGGGATTTTTCTTATCATCAATTTTAATCTAGTCATTATTATGCTATTGTGGTGTCAATTTTAGAATATCGTAGGGTGGATTATTCTCTTTTTAATTATAATCATTGAACCCTAAATCACGAACCCTAATTGAATTATAGAATTTGCAATCTCTCAATTAACAAAAGAGCCACAACTATAATTAGATCTTAAGCCCTCTAATAAACTACCGGGTTTCACACAGGATCTCTCTCTGCACAATAACTGATATGATTAATCATGTAGTCTATTTGATCACTTAAGTCACATTAATTCAACCTAATCATTTTTATTATGTTTACTCTCTAGGTTTATTACCAAAATATGCAAGTTTCATAATTAATCATGACACCCAATCAAAATAACATAAAAATGACTATATTAACATTAAATCAAGGTAAAATTTCTAGGGAAAACTTAGAATGTCATCAACATTCCAAGATCCATCATCATCTCATACATTGAATGAACAAAAATAAAAATAGAAAGGAGAAAGAAACTTGGATTAGATAACCCAGGAAGGTAGTAACGTCAGAAAATGGAAAAAGTGGAGGCTCCCTTTTCTTCTTCTCTCTCCTCTTCTTCCTCTTCTCTATCTTTTTCTTCTCTTCCTTGAAGCTTTTCCAAAATGGAAAAAGTGGAGAATACCTTTTCTATCCCTTATTTTCCTCTTTATAGTCTTTTCTGATTAAGGAAACTTTAGGGCTCTTTCAATTTCCAGAAGATCTAAAATATCCATGAAAAATGAAATTTGAAAAGTTGGGGTGCGTTGTTTGTCACACAGGCTACGATCGTGGCCTATAATGCCGTAATTGTGGCACTTAATTTCATCTTCTGTCATGATCATGCCCATAAGGCCACGATCGTGGCTCCTTATACATGTTTTTGTCACGATCGTGGCTTTTTTGGTCACAATTATGGCCCTTGTTTTAGTTCTATTCGTTCTCCGAATCTCCTCCGTTATTCTATGTTAGCCCTAAAACACATAGAAAACTCATCTAGGCACTTCAAGTACACAACATTGAAGCTCAAAAGCATGCTTTAACCCATAAAACACTTCAAACACAAATGTTTAACTAACTAACACAATTATAACCTAAACATGAACTAATCGATTAAATTTAACCACTAATCTCATTCTAAACTACCCATAAAATATGATGCAATCTACGATTATCATATACGACCATTTATGTCTTCACTCCTCACACATTCTTTCAAATAGTTACAAATACTTACAAGGTTGGCCTACATGGTCGTATAAATCAAAAAGACGGGTATGTAGCACCTTACACAGTCATGTATCTTCCTAAAAGAACCTTTTCCATTTTATCTTCACTTGTTCATCACTCTTATAAACTATACAAAATTAGGCTTAAATTAGATGGGGAAGCAAGGTTCTTAAGAGAATCATACTAATTGGAGATGTTTCCTTCCTGTTCAAGTTTGGCTTCTAGGATTAGAATTTGACAAGGCTAGTATTGAAACCTTCCCTTTATGGATTAACTTTCACATCATCCCTTTAGAATATTAAACTTTAGATGGTTTTAAGTTTCCTAGTTAGCTCTATTAGGAAGTCTCTAGCTTTTGACTCAGCTACTACTAAGCTTGAAAAGAGTTACTATGTTAGAATTTGTGTAAAAGTTAATCCCAAGATGGTTTTACCTAATTCCCTACCTGTTATGAAGTCAAATGTGTCAAATAAGTTAGTTAAGGCTGAAATTCAACTCTTATACGATTGGAAACCTTACATGGGGAAGTAGATTTGGAGACAAATTGGAAAAATGTTCTTTACTAAAGATTACAATGAGCTCATGGGCATTGCTAATGACTTAACAAAACTTTCTAAAGCTATCAACACTTATGCAATTAATGATACTCAGAATGCCATAACAATTGAGGATGAATGACCAAATTCCAATCAAAATAATTCAATAGAAAAGGAACTTAATGAGGAGACTAGTTTTCATAATTCAAAGCCTTCCAATAATGAACTAGAACAAGATACACTTCAACATAAAGAAGATGAGCATTTAGAGTAGATTAGGCAATTCACTTTAGCCCCAACAGATCAAAGAGAAAATGAAGGAAACCCAAGAAGGTTTTGTAGCTTGTCTTCATTTTTTTGTATTGTACGCTTTTTTAGAATATTAGAGGTCTTAATGAACCTCACAAAGGTCAAGTAGTAAAAGATCTTTTATTGGAAAATGACCCTATTATTCTTAGATTATTGGAAACTATAATTAAAGCACATAATCTTTAAAAA
This sequence comes from Erythroxylum baracoense, assembly GCA_025629805.1. Taxonomy (NCBI): domain Eukaryota; kingdom Viridiplantae; phylum Streptophyta; class Magnoliopsida; order Malpighiales; family Erythroxylaceae; genus Erythroxylum; species Erythroxylum baracoense. Next base: position 18,743,264 of record JAOTAY010000008.1, read on the forward strand.
GTCATGAAATTCATAGGAAAAGATTGGGAGTTTGGTTCTAACCATTCTCATCACTATAATGGTATAATCATCTTTGTTTTCAAAAAAATGGAAAGTGCAAGTATTTATTCTTATTTCCTCAGTTATTAGTATATCCACTTGGATTGCCAAATTAAAGAATCAAGGACCATTTTATCACTACTATCATTTATGTTTCTAACTTTGAATTTTAGAGAACTAAACTATAGAAACAATCATTATAGGTGCATAATCATAAGTTATGGTGACGAAGATAAAGATTGTTTATGCATTATTACTGTCATTTTTGCACCTATAATGATTGTTTCTATAGTGGAGATAAAGATTGTTTCAGAAGTTATACCATATAATGATTGTTTTAGGTTTCTTCACTCCATCATTCAAAGCAATAGCGAGATAGATGAAGTTCACCTTATCTTTTAGAGCATGATGTCCTAATTGTTAAACCGTAGAATTTACCTTTTATCTTAACTAGTGTCTTCTTATCATATAAAACTTCTTATTTGGCCCATCAAATAAGTGCATAGTGATAAGTTAATGGTGACAAAGATAAAGATGCTCCATTGGATGTGTAACCTTATAGAAAGACATAAAGTTAGGAATATAATAGTAATAGACAAATTGAGGTTCGCTAACATTTATGGTAAATTAAGAGAGACAAGGTTTAGGTAATTTAAACATATTAATAGGGGACATCCTTATGCCACAATGAGAATAAGTGGGAATACTGACATAGGGACTGTATAAGAAAAAGAGAAAGACCTAAGAAAAATTGGGTAGATGTGATCAAGAATGATATGGCTCTACTAAAGTTTATATAGTACTTGGTCTCAATAGAAAACTTTGGCAAACTAGGATATGTGAAAAAGGATCTTAGATAGAGAGATCCTTCTCTTTTTTATAGGTCTTTTGAACTTTTTCCTTCAATTCTTATATATTGTATTTAGCTTGAACACTTTTATCTGTAGTACCTCCCCCTTAGTCATTTTAGTTAAATATTTTTATTTTTTCTCTTTTTTCTTTCAAATTCTTGTTTGTTTGTTTATTTATTTGTCTTCTTCCTTGTTGTTTATTTATTTACTTATTTTATCTTTTAGTTTCTTTTTATTCTTTACCTCTTTTATCTTCATTTTATTATTTTTATTTTTATTATTATTTTTTTTATAATTTAATTATCATTATTATTATCATTATCATTATCCTTTATTTTTATTTTTATTTTGTTGTTACTGTTCTTATTGTTGTTGTTGTTGTTATTATTATTATTATTATTATTATTATTATGAACTACTTTATTCTTATCTTAGTTTATTGTTATTTTTATGTGGTTATTCATTGATATTTTTAGCTTTTTTCAAATAATTCTTACTTTTTTCCTTTTTTCTTTTCTCCTTTAATTGTTGATCTATCAGAAAGAACCTCTCTACTAGTTAAGAGTAAGGTTGTATACTTCTGAGTCTCCCTAGATCTCACATCTTAATGAAATTTCTACTAAGATATTGTTATTGTTGTTGTTGGACTTAAAATTTATAAAATACTAAAATAATTATATAATAACATATAATTTTGATTCTTCGATCAAGATCAAGTTAAAACAATTTGATACAATTTAATTTGGTTGAATGCATTGATTTCCTATTCTAGATATGTTCCTTCCTGCAACTTTAATATGTATAGTTTCTGTTTCAGATAAAACTTACTTGTGAGAAAATTGGACATATATCGAATCTCCAAATTCTTCTATATCTTTGAGAGAGATGCAATATCCATGATGTGGTATACGACATTATGCTTCTTTAACAGCTTCAACTATGTAGTTTGCTTTATTTGTAAATAATGAAACCATAGATTGTAACGTTGATTTCTAATAAATAGGCCTTCTTATAAGAGTGAATACATACTTTATAGTAGACCTCTTATTATCCAAATCTCTCACATAATATGAATCTACATATCCCATAACTGGAAGTTCATCTTACTAACTACTAAGCACAATCCTATGGTGTTTATCATATCCCTTAAATATATGACTAACCACTTAATTTCTTTCCATTGTTGTCTTCTAATTTTCAACATGTACTTACTAACCCCACTGACAATATGAGCTAAATCTGGCTTTGCATAAATCATTATATATATTGAATATCTGATATCACTATCATATGGTATGTTAGACATATCATCGACATCTACATTTATTTTTGGGCATTATTTTAGGGAAAGTCTAAAGTGATTTGCCAATAAAGTGTTCATGAGTTTAACTTTGCTCATTCTAAATATGCCTAGTACCTTCTTAATGTAACTAAATTGAGATAACCATAGAATTCTAGAGCTTTTTTTCCTCTAAATATCTATCTTAGTGTTTTTTTTAGCACCCAAATCTTTCTTATAAAATTCCTTTCATAACAAAGTCTTTACTTTGTTCACACTACTTATACTCTTTATAGTATTTGTAACAGTCATACCCAAAAATCTTATAGCCAATTTGAATCATATAGGAATCAAACATTTTGTATCATATCTATAGAGATTGTTTTAATCCATATAATGACTTCTTTCTTTTTAATTTACACTCCATATGCTCCATTTCAGGTTAACTAAACTCCTCTGGGCTATTCCATGTAAATTTGTTCCCCCAAGTCACTATGAAGAAAAGTTTTCTTCACATCCATCTTCATAAAATGCATATCCAAACTTGATACTACTGCTATCAAAATCTTAATGGAAGTATAAAGAACCATTAGAAAAAAAGATCTCATTGTAATTAATCTCTTTTTGTTGTGTTGACTCTTTAGATAATAGTATAGTCTTGAAATGTTTTCCTTATTTTTTAGCTATTATCGACTTCCTTTTATATGCCTATTTGCACATTATAAACTTCTTCACTTTGCAAAACTACATTAGCTCCTATATTTGATTCTTATTCAAAAACTTCACCTCTTCTACCACAGATCCCATCCATTTATCCTTCTCCTAATTGTTTATTGTCCATTGAAAAGTAATTGGTTCTCTATTACTTATGATAAGTGTGAAGGATATTAATTCTTTCTAACCATATCTATTGGGTGGCATATTGGTATGTTTTGTTATATACACGATTATAGTATGATGATGCTCTTCTTATGACATTGATTGATCTTTTGAACAAAAATTTTATAACCTCTTTGAAGTAAGCTCTAGGTTAAATTAGTTTCACTTATACCTCATTCATACTGCCTTAGCAAATCCTAGCATATTCTCTCTATATGTTTATTTCAACATATATTGCTCATTAAACATTGTATCTTTACTATCCATTATCTTCTTTCAAAACTTGAATTCGTTCATAACTTTAAGGTAGCCAGTAAAGATACATTTCTTCAACTTTAGGTCACGCTTAGACTTATTATAACTAGAAATATGCACATAAGCATAAAAACTAAAGGTTTTCAACCCATAGAAATCTACCTTACTTCTTGTCCCTACTTTCTTTACCATCCTCTTGTTCAGTAACGTCCTTGGTAATTTGTTTATGGGGCAATATACCATACTTACAACTTCTGCTTAAAAACTTTAAGGAGGTCAGATTTCATGCATAGACATTTGTCCATTTCAGTTATGAATATGTTCATCCTCTCTTAAACACTATTTTTCTATGGTATTTTTTAAAATATGTAATATCATAAAATCCATGCTTTTTATAGAATTTCTAGAATTTAGGGTCTATAAACTTAGTATTTTGTTTGATCTCATGTGCTTAATTCTTTTATTTGTCTTATTCTTTGCTTTAACTTTCATGTCTTGAATTTTTCAAAGACCTCATTTTTTCTTCATAAAATATACCTAAACTTTTCTCTTATGTATAATCTAGAATCCATTTGGTTTATCCTCCTCCATCTTCAACGTCACCTTTTACTATTTAACAAGAACACAAAACTTATAAAGATCTAACTTATAATATTTTACACTCTTTATTACACTCCTCTTATGAATTTTTATCATCCGTTGTAAACTATGATGACCTGATCATATGTGTTATAATGTAATACTGTCATCATCTGACTTTACTACATCAATCTCTCCACCTAAAATCAGCTCCTCATCAGTTTATATTTGTTTCTCACTAATTTTGACCATTTCATCAAAGTCATTATGTCCTTTATGACCTTAATATTGTCTTTTTTGGGCTTATAGCCAAAACTGTTCGTATGTAAAGTGCTCAAAAAAATTAGGCTCTTTCTTAAATTTAGTATATGTTAAACATCACAAGATATCCTGACGACATCATTAAACATCTTAATCTTGACATATTCTATTTTGACAATTTTATAGGCTTTATCATCACTTAATCAAATATTTCTAAAGGTACCTATTATGTATGACATAAACTAATCCTTGTTTGGTTCATGTGATATGAATATCTCATGCATATTAGCTATAATAACTAAAATTTAACTGGTCAAAACATAAATCATATCTTTGTTGCTGCAATTTGAATCTCCATTTTGTACCACATTAGAGACCTTGACGAATAATCATACTTCCTTTCCTTATCATGCCTCTTCTTGTTTCAATAATCCATGCTAATATGTCCTATTTTCTCATACTTGTAACAATGAACTATCTTTCTAAACTTAAATTTGTAACTCCTCTTGGATGAGCCATCCTTAATCTACCTCCTCCCACGGTAATAGTTTCCCTTCATATACAAACCTTCACTTTAGAGCTTTAACAGGTAGGAATGTCAATCCCGGCCCGACCCGTTTTTAGCCCGGGTTTGGCAGGCCATGGGCGAGCCACGGGCCGACCATGGTCTGCCCAGGCTGGGCCGCGGGCAGACCGTGGTTAGCCCGTGTGGGTCACGGGTCTGCCCGGCCCAGCCCGCAATCCGACAAAACGGCATCGTTTTGTCTAAAACGACGCTGTTTTGTAATTTTTATATTAAAAAAATATAGACGGGCCGGGCCCCGTGCCGTCCTACTACCCACCTTTTTTAGCCCTCGGCCCGGCCCATTGACATCCATATGTACTAGTACTCCATCTGTGATGTCCTCTAAATCAACTATCTCTTTATTTGATATGAGCATAGTCACTAAATGTATATAGGAAGGGGTACAGAACAAAGCAAAATCATTACCTTTTCCTTATTAGTAATAGTGACCTTAAGCCTCAAGAGGTCATTGATTATTTGGTTGAACATATTGATATGTTATTCTAGATATGTTCCTTCCTGCAGTTTTAATGTGTATAGTTTTAATTTGTAAGGGACTTCAACATATGTCGACTCTCCAGATTTTTCTATATCTCTATAAGAGATGCAATATCAATGACGTGGTAAATGACCTCGACTATGGTTCCAACTATTTGTGCTTGTAACTCTTTCCAATCAAGCTTATCCGTGCCTTCCAATTTATTCTTCCTTATATCCTTCAACAAATTCTTCACTCTCAATTGCCATAATATGAAAATCCCAATTCTATTAAACGTCCC